>JAOEHJ010000016.1:10306674-10316725 GCA_025447855.1 Potamarius usumacintae
CCGGAGCACCCGGAGGAAACCCACGCGGACACGGGGAGAACATGCAAACTCCGCACAGAAAGGCCCTCGCTGGCCACGGGGCTCGAACCCAGGACCTTCTTGCTGTGAGGTGACAGCGCTAACCACTACACCACCGTGCCGCCCTAATTCCAACTAAATTAAAAACAAACAAACAACAACAAATAACAAATTCCACTGTATGTGTGGCTTTCTTTCTTTTTCCTTCCTTTTTTCTTTCTTTCTTTGCTTTTTTGATGTTTGACTGTTTGTTTGTTTGCTAGTATGATATTTTATCTTTAGCCAAGTCCATTTATTTAAGAAAAACTTATTAGAAATAATTACAACTAAATAAAAAAAAACAAATTCCACTGTATGTGGCTTTCTTTCTTTCTTTCTTTCTTTGTAAATTCTTTACTAGTATGTTCATATTGACCATGAAGGTATCTTTAGTAAGCATATTTACCTGGAAATGGGGTCTACTATATGAGAATAAGCCACACAAAATAAAAATTAAAAAAATCACCTATTTCTAAATGATATATGGTAAATGAAGTTTTATATTTGTAATGTTTAACCAAGAGAAACTATTTAATATTTGTTGAAACCTATTTAAAAAAAAATAGGAACTACAGAGCCCTTACTGTTTTATACACTTTAAAATTAAAAGAAGAATTTTCTCGAATGCATGTTGATCCTCTACAGTCAAATCTCTAATCTTAATATGTACCGTGTTAAATTAACGGCTCCCTCTAGACTTTCATAAACACTATCATATTAATGCAACACTGGAGATTATTCTGTATGAATGTTCAATAAATGTAAGGGAGTAAACATTCCTTGTGCTCAGAATTTCATCATGTTCACTCAGGCAAATATTTAGAGTGACTCCCATTGTAAAAGCAATATCCTTATTTTAAAGGCAAACTGTCCCAAACTGTCAAGCTTGGGCTTATTGGTAAAGTTGTTGGTTGTAGTTTGTTGTTGTTGTTTTATGTGTAATCTGAAATGAACAGCGGTTTACAGCATAAAGTAGTGTTTCGATTGTAATAAGTAGCAGTGTTATACAGTATATATTTTTTTATCCTGTAAACATTACATCTGATCTCCTATCTTCCACCTACACGACTGCGTTATTCATGAAGCTGTGATCACATTCAGTTTCTGTTTAATGGTAACATGTGTCATAACATGACTCTATTATGTGTCACCTGAGAGAAAGGAAGATGACTTTTAAACATGACTCTAGTTGACTGTGAAATAATGTCACATCCTGAAAGCACTGGCTAATGATTAATTGGGTCAATTAAGCAATTGTGATGTTTACTCAGTGTGTGATGCTCTTTGTTTACGTGACACTGATCCTGTATGATCTCTAAGGTGCGGCCTGGTAAAGTGACACCATCCATTTCACACACAGTGCATCTGTTGTCACTGAATGCTGTTGTGATGTGACCTGCCTGACTCAGCAGTTCCTCTTGTGTCATTAGTAAATACACTGGCCATATGCTGTACCGCAGGGACACGTTTCATTTATGCCTTAAAGGCAAACATGCCTTAAAGTCAACATGCAATCATACTGCCTTTATAATGTTCAGTTATGAAGGATCTCGTCATTTTATTTAGCAAACTAAACAAAAATTATTTCATCTGAAAGTGGTGCTAAGTTCAAAGTTTCTTTTTTTCTTAAAATATATATTTTTTAAAAAGGACAAACATGTATTACTACAAATTCCTGTGGTTTTTCTGATTGTTTTTGTTTGTTTGTTTTGTTTTTTCCCACTTATTTTTATTGTTTTAATATAATCTGCATTACAAAATAACTGCACTTGTAAATTATACATTTGTTTGTTTTATTTTTTATCGTGTAAGTATTTGTTAGTAGGTTAGTACTGATTTGTCTTTAGGAGACTATTTAGTTGAAAATGGTGTTTATTCTCGAAAAAAAATTAAAAGACAAACGTATCATTAGAAATTCCCATATTTTGTTTGTTTGTTTGTTTTGTTGTTGTTTAAGTGTTTGTTTACTAGCATGTTATGACTGATTTGTCTTTAGGTCACTAGTTGAAAATGGTATTTATTCTAGAATTTCTTTTTTAATTAAAAGACAATGTTTTCCTCATGTTTTTCTGTTCCTTTGTTTCATTTGTTTGTTTGTTTTTGTTTTTTTACTGTGTAAGTGTTTATTTGTTAGTATGTTAGTACTGATTTATCTTTAGGTGACTATTTAGTTGAAAATGGTGTTTATTCAAGAAAAAATTTAAATGAAATGACAAACATGTATCCCTACAAATTCCCATATTTTTGTTTGTTTGTTTGCCTTGTTTTGTTGTTTAAGTGTTTTTTTTTAATCAGTAGGTTAGTACTGATTTATCTTTACATCACTATTTAGTTGAAAAATGTGGTTCTTCTAGAAAAATAAAAAAGACAAATGTATCACTACAAATTCCCATGTTTTTCTGTTTCTTTGTTTTATTCGGGTTTTTTTTACTGTGTACATGTTTGTTTGCTAGTATGTTCATACAGATTTATCTTTGGGTGACTGTTTAGTTGAAAATGGTGTTTATAGAAAATTAAAAAAAGACAAACGTATCACTACAAATTCCCATATTTTTTGTTATTTATTTGTTTGTTTGTTTTGTTGTTGTTTAAGTGCTTATTTACTAGTATGTTAGTACTGATTTGCTTTAAGTGACTCTATTTAGTTGAAAATGGTGTTTATTCTAGAAAAATAAAAAAAATAAAAAGGCAAGCATGTATCACTACAAATTCCCATGTTTTTTGTGTTTTTTTGTTTTATTCATGTTTGTTTTGTAATGTGTGTTTGTTTACTCGTATGTTCATCCAGATTTATCTTTCGATGACTGTTTAGTTGAAAATGGTGTTTATTATAGAAAAATTGAAAAAAGACAAACTTGTATCACTACAAATTCCCATATTTTTTGTTTGTTTTGTTGTTGTTGTTGTTTAAGTGTTTGTTTACTAGTATGTTAGTACTGATTTGCTTTAAGTGCCTCTATTTAGTTGAAAATGGTGTTTATTCTAGAAAAATAAAAAAAAATAAAAAAGATAAACAGGTATCACTACAAATTCACAAGTTTTTCTGTTTCTTTGTTTTATGAGGGTTTTTTTAAATTGTGTATTTGTTTATTCATAGGTTCATACTGATTTATCTTTATGTGACTAGTTGAAAATGGTGTTATTCTTCTAGATAAATAAAAAAGACGAACTTGTATCACTACAAATTCCCATATTTTTTGTTGTTTGTTTGTTTTGTTGTTGTTTAAGTATTTGTTTACTAGTATGTTAGTGCTGATTTGCTTTAAGTGACTCTATTTAGTTGAAAATGGTGTTTATTCTAGAAAAATATAAAAAATAAAAAAGATAAACATGTATCACTACAAACTCACGTTTTTATGTTTCTTTGTTTTATGAGGGTTTTTTTTTTTAATTGTGTGTTTGTTTACTCATATGTTCATACTGATTCATCTTTAGGTGACTAGTTGAAATGGTGTTTATTATAGAAAATTTTTTACAAAATTAAATGACAAACATGTATCACTACAAATTCAAATCTCTTTGTTTGTTTGTTTGTTTGTTTACTTGTTGTTTGTTTACTTGCATGTTAGTAATGATTTGTATTTAGTCGACTCTATTTAGTTGGAAAATGTTTCGTTAAGAATAACTGATACAGAATTATTATAATTACAAATTATTATGACATTCATTTTTATTTATTTATGTCAGTTTGCTTATTTGTTTACCTATTTACTGTCTAGATTTCGTGGGTGTGAACCCTGGTAAAAGCTCTGGTGTGTGATCTTTAAAATTGCATATGAGAGTCATTTTTGTTGCCAGTTAATTAAAGTGACCATGGTTTCCATGGTTTTAATTACGAGACAGGTGTTCATCCTGGTTTCTTCTGTCATTCTAGAGATGCTGGAGTTTGAAGACACGTTGAATAAAACATGACGATAACAGGAGACTAACAAAATTGATATTTATTGTATCATTACACTCATGGCCTTACATGAAAACTTGATGTCTACAATAAAACCTTCCATCTGTTTCATCAAAGAGTGAAAAAGAGCGGCATGTAGTATATGGCAGGAGAGTGTTTTTCAGTATAGGCACAACTTGATACAAATGTTCCTCTCTGCTTCAGTGCACACAATGAGCTGTTCACTTTGTACCTCCTGGCTTTCTTCCCACACTGCTGCACCACAAGGTGCCTTTTATAAGACAAGCTACAATGCTCAGAAGTATGCAGAACTGTTTACGCTGGATGCCTGCTTTTCTTCTGAATGCTAAAGCAATCATAACAAATAACAAAGTATATTAAAATACTGAATACTCTTTGAATTCCATGAAATAAAAAATACATAAAATATCAGAAAGCATGAAAACAACTTTTCATAACCAGTTTTCCCAAGTCCACCATGAAACATTTTTTTTTCCTTAAGTCCCATCATATTTCAGCTGGATTTTTTTTTTGTTGTTGTTTTGTTTTGTTTTTTAGTTATACAATGATCCCTTCTTTTCAGAGCTCGGCAAATCAAATATCAGTCTTCTCCTTCAGATTAGGGTCTTACAAGGAACATTTGTACCTTTTGTCACAGATGCATGCAACATGCAACAGTTTGTTTCCTTTTCCCGACTCACACATAGTCTCTTCGGTCATACCCACCAGTAGCTGCGGAGCGGGTCGCTGAATAACTCATCCTGGATGGAGGGCAAGAGCAACATAGCAACGATCCACCCATTATCAGGAGAGCTGTGGCAGCCCAGCCGATGTAAAGTGAAGCCCCTAGCTCCCACCTCTGTGGGTTGGTCAGTAAGGGATTGTAGAAATCCCTGATGATGGTATTAGCTGACCAGGAGACAGGAATCAACTGCATGAGGCCAGCTATGAGGAAGAGAACTCCAGCCACGATCATGACTTTGGCCTTGGATGATTCGTCATCAATGCAATTGGTGCACTTGGCTCCAGCGATGGACACCAGCATGGCTAGAATGACCAGCAGGATGGAGATGACAGTGAGAGCACGGGCTGCTTGGAGATCTTGGGAAAGCGCCAATGTGGAGTCGTAGACTTTGCACTGCATCTGACCAGTGCTCTGCACCACACAGCTCATCCAGAGGCCATCCCAGTAAATCTGCGCCGTCACGATGTTGCTGCCGATGAAGGCCGTGACCCTCCACATGGGCAGAGCACAGGAAACAATGGCCAGGAGCCATCCCAGCACGCACAGCACAATCCCAATGAGCTCCAGGCCGGCAGACATGGTCGTGGACGCTCACTGTTTCCTCAGGCTTCTGCTTGGTGTTTGGCCAGAGCTGGATGACTATCTGCCAAGAAGCAGATGATAAGAAATGGTCACACTGAAAGCAGTGCCTTGGAGTCGGTGATGTGGTTCGTTTGCTAAACAAGTATCCTTTATACTCCAGATCAGGTAGAGGGGAGGAGTCCTCATGGGCAGTGACTTCACCACAAGCTTTCACTCCCCAGCCTGCTTTTCTCTGAAGAATAAGACAAGCAAAAGATCATCAGCCTCTTAAATCCAGTAGTTGTGCATTAAATGGATGTAAATGAGTATGCCATCTAAATTTACCATGGTATTTTTTACAATTTGCTGTACAGTGTGTATGTGTGTGTCTAAACTTGGGCCATATACATTACTAATCACTACATTTTTGCTTTAAGTAAACAAATGTACATTTTTAAATGCCATTTCTGCAGCACAATGGTAATTACTTACATCAGAACAATCACAGTTTCATATATACTGATGGTACATTTTCATTACATTACCATATATTCTATCCACATTCACTGGATATGAGCAATTGTATGCTTTGATTAGCTACTCTACTACTAGGCTATCAGCTCATGTACTGTGAGTAGAGAAAAACAAAATGGCAGAGCGCATCAAGTCAGATATATCACTTTGTTATCAAGTATTTAAAAGAAACAGAAATAGCTAAAAGAATAAATCCCCCCCATATCGCCTGTTCCACACTCCAGCCCAGTCGGTGGTGGTAATGCACCTTTAAGTTGGTTTGCCAACTGGCAAAAAACCCTAAAGAAGAAGAAAATGTCAAAACATGTTGCTGAACCAACCGAGGACGAAATAAAAATGCTACCTGAAAACAAAACCCTAAAAAATACAAAAAAAAGCAACAAAATATAGAATAAAAGTATTTCATGGTCAGAACGTATCTTTTATTGTTCAAGAATTATTATTATTATTATTATAGCATTTTTCATAAATTGCTGCTGTCATTTCGCCGGTTTGTTTACATTCGAAGCGAAAATGATTTTGTCGGATGTTTTGTATAAAGTTTTTATTTATCGAGTTTGCAGAAAATAAAAATAAAAATGCTCTGTTTCTCAAAATCCAGTGAATGTGGATAGAGTAAAACAGTTATTCCACCCAATCTCGTTGTACATGACTTATAGCCAACTCAGCACTATGCGCCTCATCGCCTATCAGCTCATGTATGACTTGATTTCATGGAATAACTGTTAAATATTTACAGTTGGTGTATAAGAATGCAATCCATACCAACCAGATATTTGGTGTGTTAGGCCTGACAAATAATCAGTACATACAGTAAATTCATTATAAATCCTCTTAGGTATGATATTCACCCTCAGTTCTTCCTAAATTCTTCCAAAAATCGAGAGGCTCATGGCAAAACATTTTTTTGAACCATTTTTCTGTTGAGTTTTCTTATATTTTGGATTATTATCTTCTTACAGGACAAATTCTTTGATAAATCTTTGACATTTTTTATTTGTTTTTAGATTAATTGACATTGCTCTCAGAACAGCCTCCATTCTTCATGCCATAGATTCCCCAAGGTGTTGAAAACATTCCTTCTGGTCCATGTTGACATAAATGTATTACATAATTGCTACAGATTTGGCAGCTGCACAACCAAAAATGTGCTTTCTTGAATTCTAGTGAATGAGGAGGCCACATTGAACTCATTGTCATGGTCATGGAACCAGAACCAAGAAAATATTCCCCACACCATTACACCATTATACCATTACATTACATTTGGCAAGTTTTGTGGATCCATGCTGTTAATCCCAAATTCTGACCCTACCATCTGCATGTCACCACAAATATTGAGATTCATCAGATCAAGTGAGGTTTTTCCAAGCTTCAACTGTCCAGTTTTGGTGAGGCTGCATCCACTACATCCTCAGATTCCTGTTCTTGACTAACAGAACTGGAACCCAGTGTGGTCTCCTGCTGTTGTAGCTCATCCACCTCAAGGTTCTGCATGTTGTGCTTTCTGAGATGCTTTTCTGCTCACCACAGTTGTAAAGAGTGGTGAGAAGAAAAGCATCTCAGAATGCACAACATGCAGAATTCTTGTGAATGGGAAGGCCACACTGAGCTAATTGTCATGTTCATAGAACCAGAACCAAGAAAATATTCCCCATACCATTTCACCATTGCACTTCATTTGGCGGCAGCACAATGGTGTAGTGGTTAACACTGTTGCCTCACAGCAAGAAGGTTCTGGGTTTGAACCCCGTGGCCAACAGAGGCCTTTCTGTGTGGAGTTTTCATGTTCTCCCTGTGTTTGTGTGGGTTTCCTCTGGGTGCTCTGGTTTCCCCAACAGTCCAAAGACATGCGGTTAGGTTAATTGGTGGCTCTAAATTAGGTTAATTGGTGAACTCTAAATTGACTGTAGGTGTGAATAGTTGTTTGTCTCTATGTGTCAGCCCTGCGATGATCTGGCGACTTGTCCAGGGTATACCCCTCCTCTCGCCCATAGTCAGCTGGGATAGGCTCCAGCTTGCCTGAAAGCCTGCACAGGATAAGTGGTTACAGATAATGGATGGATGGACTAAATTTGGCAAGTTTTCTGGATTCATGCTGTTAATCCCAAATTCTGACCCTACCATCTATATGTCACCACAAAAATTGAGATCCACCTCAAGGTTCTGCATGTTATGCATTCTGAGATGCTTTTCTGCTCACCACGGTTGTAAAGAGCGGATATTTGAAGTACTGTAGCTTTCCTTTCAGTTCGAGCCCTTCAGTTTGAGGTCATATTCCTCTGACCTCTCTCATCAACAAGGTTGCAAAACTGCCATTCATGCCATTCATCCATGTGTTCATACTTAAATTGCTGGTATGTATATACAGTACATAATAAAAGATTGCAACCCCTATGGCTTGTGGGTTTGTTATATGCATATTATATTACTATTATATTTTATTATAGCTTATTTTCAACACATACATAGACTTGAAGATGTATCGTTAATTTATGCTATCGTTGCCCTTTTAAATTTTTTTTTAAATAAACTAACATTTATCATTTTAGCACTTTTGAGTTCTGAAGGTAGTTGTTAAAGGAGTGTATTAGGTAATGTTGCTTAGTTAAAAAAATCACTCAGCTAAATCCTTGACAGACCGTTACAACCAGTGCATGGTAGAACTCCAACCCTCCCCATGTTCTCCACACCGGCCAAAAAGCTGTTTCAACACAGTCAGATAACGAATCCTGAAATGTTTCATGGTTTTTTAAAAAATTACCATAACATTTATTTGTTTGGTATGTCAGTATGCGTTGTCTTGACCAGCTAAAGGTTGGTTTACATTTCTGTGTAGAATCTACACCAGAGTTATGGTGTTGTCATGCATCCTATGCTGTAGCTTGATGCACACCTCTCCATAAATGTAACTAGACGTTAAATATATAAATGTCTGGCAACGGTCAAACTTATCAAGCATTTGTTCCCCAAATGCCTGCTAATACCAACACAAGAAATCATGAAATGGATCTCCCATTCAAAAGTGTATGTCCTTTATTATGTGCTTCCAGTATGCACATTTCAGTTATGCATATTCTCCCCTACATGCGCCGATCACGCCCACAGCACTTAACTTAAAAGAGGTGTGATTTATTTAAAATAGAGTCATAAACTTATCTTTTTGGCTACTGTGAAAACGTGGAACATGGACATGAACAATGTCATTGAAATTCATTCAAACCACAAACCAGACTCTGATTTTGAAAATAAATGCAAATGGAGAGCTTTGTAATATATTACTAATCACCTCAAAGGAAGGCATTATTTTCTATGTATGGCATAAACCCAAAAACAAAGTAAATATACTGGGGGGAAACCATGCCCTAATGGTTAGAGAAGCAGCTTTGGGACCATAAGGTTGCCGGTTTGACTCCCTGGACCAGCAGGAATAGCTGAAGTGCCCTTGTGCAAGGCACCTAACCCCCAACTGCTTCCCAGGCTGCTCTGGGTATGTTGTACGTCACTCTGTAATATACCAAACAATACATGTACTGGTTCTATGTGAATCCAGGTGTGGCTAGAAAGCTGTTCATTCAGGAATATGATCATACACAGCTGTATGATGGCTTCAGCACTGAGATGAAATCACTGGATGCACTGCATGTCAGTGAGTCCCAGTATATTCAGACAAGGTCACAATACTCGTAGCTGTCTTGTTTGCACTTGGTCAGCTCTTCTCCACCTTTCCCACTATCTCAGGAGCACAAGCAAATGCTGAGCATGCATTTTGTTTTAGGATTGTGAAGGCATATCAGAAGGTTGGTCCTATATACACTCATTTTAATTGATATTTCTGTTTTATTTACCATGGTGTTTTTTGTTGTTGTTGTTGTTGTTGTTTTATTTGTTTAATAAAGTAATATAGGGTTAGAAGAAATGATCTTGTAGTTTAAAACAAATGACACAAAAAATAATTTAGGAATTCTTGAACTTCATTTGTATATGTATAACAAGACCGTCAATGACGGTGTAGCTCACTCCGGCCCCATCTAGTCCAGAAGGAATGATCTAAAGTGGGCCACCTTGTGCAATAAATGCTGCAAGCTATATACACTATATACAAGCTATATATAGAAGCTGTGGAATACTGACCTATTTGCCAGAAAGAATCCAAAATGGCGAGGAATTGGCCGAGATTTTTGTTGAACTGCTCATTAAGGCTTAATTAGTCCATAACTTCATTAATAATTGTAATTAAGCAAATCTGGGTA
>JAOEHJ010000016.1:10394641-10405504 GCA_025447855.1 Potamarius usumacintae
CATGGAGAGCTTGCAGCTGATGTACAGCACCAGATGCTCCTCCCCCTCCACCACCTGGGACAAAACAGCCCCCAGCCTTCTGTCCAATGTAAAACAAAAGGAAGAGAAAAGTCAGGAGAATGCAACAGCGGACCCCCACACAAAACTGCCTTTACCTGAGCAAAAGCCCGTTCACATGGCTCCATCCACTGGACCAGATCTGGCACCTCCTTTTTAGTGAGGTCAGTCAGCAGGCTGGTGATGTCCAAAAAGTTAAGCATGAACTGCCTATAATAGCCAGCCAGCCCCAGGAACTGCCTCACCCCCTTTTTGGTCTTGGACAGGCCACAATCACTGCAGTCTTATCAATTTGGGGATGCACCTGCCTATGACCCAAGTGGAAGCCCAGATACTGTACTTCCACCCGTCCAATTGCACACTTTTTCGGGTTTGCTGTCAGCCCAGCACACCTCAGCAACCTCAGGACCACCCTAAGATGCTGTAAATGCCACTCCCAATCATTACTATAAATGATTGTCATCTAAGTTGGCCACCACATATGCATTGTGGGGATGGAGAATTTGGTCCATGAAACTCTGAAACGTCGCTGGAGCCCCAAACAACCCGATAGGAAGGGTGGCAATTTGGTGTAAACCAGAGTGGAAAAGGCCGTTTTCTCATGGGATAATGGAGTCAAGGGGACCTGCCAATATCTCTTTGTTAAATCCAGTGTCGAGTAAAAGTGAGCTGCGCCTAACCGATCGAGCAGTTCATCAATGTGAGGCATCGGATATGCGTCAAATTTAGATACTGCGTTGACTTTTCTATAGTCCACACAGAACCGGACTGACTCATCTGTCTTGGGAACTAAGACCACCGGGCTGCTCCAGTCGTTGTGCAACTCCTCAATTACCCCTATCTTAAGCATAGCCTGGAGTTCATCCCATACCACATTTTTCTTGTGTTCAGGGAGCCAATATGGGTGGCTGCGCACCACCATCCCTCAGGGATCTCAATGTGATGTTCTGTGAGGTCAGTGCGACCAGGGAGAGGCAAGAACACATAGCAGAATTCTTTCTGCAACCTAATAACCTGTGCTTTCTGGGACAGTGAGAGGTGGTCTCCACAAGGGACCAGGGTGAATTGGGCCACACTTTTTAGACTTACCTCCGGTCCCAGCTCCTCCCTCTCCAGAACTACCATTGCCAGAGCCACAGGATCCTTCTCATTCCATGGTTTCAGGAGATCGAGGTGGTAAATTTGACAATGTCGCCTTTATCTGGATGTTTGACCTCATAGTCGACCTCCCCAATTCACCATTTGACCTCAAAAGGCCCTTGCCACTTGGAGAGTAATTCTGAACTTGAGGTGGGCAGTTAAACGAGGACTTTATCTCCCGGTGCAAATTCCCTTAGCCGTGTCCCTCTGTTGTACAGGCGAGATTGACGTTCTTGGGCCTGTAGCAAATTCTCCTGGGTTATGTGACTCAATTCGTGGAGTTTTGCTCTCAGGTTAAGAATGTATTGAATTTCATTTTTGCTTTGAGAAGGCACCTGCTCCCAATTTTCTCTAATGATGTCTAAGGCACCATGGGGCTTGCACCCATACAGCAATTCAAATGGGGAAAACCCAGTAGAGGCTTGTGGGACCTTATACACTGCAAACAACAGACGGTCTAGCCAACTGTCCCAGTTTTTAGCATCCCTGTGAACAAACTTACGAATCATGTTTTTAAGTGTTTGGTTAAATCGTTCTACCAGTCCCTCCATTTGCCGATGATAAACACTAGTACGAATTGATTTAACCCCAAAAAATTCGTACATTTCACGCAGTGTGCATGACATAAAAGTAGTGCCTTGATTAGTCAGGATTTCTTTCAGAATCCCACCTCAGGAGATAATGCGGAAGAGTGCCTCTGCAACACTACATGCAAAGATATTGCGAAGAGGCACTGCTTCCGGATACTGCACTGCATAATCCACTATGACTAATAGAAAGCGGTACCCATGTGCAGATTCATCTAATGGCCCGATAAGATCCATGCCAATTCTTTCAAAAGGGATCTCAATTAATGGTAATGGGCACAATGGCACTTTTAGTGTGGCTGCTGGATTCACCAGCTGACATTTGCGACAAGCCGCACATCACCTTCGGATGTCAGTGCAATTCCCTGGCCAATAGAAACAGGCCATGAGAAGATTTAGTGTTTTATCTTGCCCCAAAGGCCCAGCCATAGGATTATGATGAGCCACAGGAAATAAAAGTTCCCTATGGCTCTTTGGGACCAACAACTGTGTCATCTCTTCTTTAGCTTGAGTGTCCTGCATCACTTGATATACCCTATCCTTAATAATATAAAAATATGGGAAGGAGAGCGCAACATTAGGTTGGAGTATTTGACCATCAATTCCTTTCACTTGGTCAAAAGCATGTCTCAGAGACTCATCATGCATCTGCTCCAATTGGAAATCCTCTAAGATTCCCCAGAGAGAGAGGAGAGCTCTCCCTCCTCTCTGTATCATCCTGACACTGAGCTGACAGGGACATAATTGCCTCCCCAGCTAACGTTGCAGTGGGATTCTCC
This sequence comes from Potamarius usumacintae, assembly GCA_025447855.1. Classification (NCBI taxonomy): domain Eukaryota; kingdom Metazoa; phylum Chordata; class Actinopteri; order Siluriformes; family Ariidae; genus Potamarius; species Potamarius usumacintae. Next base: position 10,397,205 of record JAOEHJ010000016.1, read on the forward strand.
CATGACATACTACTGCAAGACCCACCCACTACTAACTGTTTCATTAACGTTTTAAACTCTGGCCAATCTGTTCCCAGGATCAGTGGATGGGTGAGGCTCAGACTAACCACCACCTCCACTCTATGCTTTTCTCCCAGGAACTGAATGGTGACAGGCATTAGTGGATATTTGTGAATGTCCCCATGCACACATTTGACTTTCAACAATTGTGTATTTCCCAGTGCCCTGCATTGAATCAGGCTTTGATGCATGGAGGTCTTATTACAACCAGAATCCACTAAAGCCTGATGTGTACCCCCTTGAATACTCAGAACTATCATGTACACCCCTTCTCAATCAGGCAAAGCCTGTGCTGCATCAAGGATGCGGATCAGTAGCCCAACCTCCTTGCAGAAGTGCTGATTCCCTGCCTTCCCTCTGTGCCAACAGACCTGCCCGGACTCACTCTAGGTTCTCAAGGGCATGGATGAGTTCACCTGTGGAGAGAGGGGGGGGGTTAATGGAGGCACAGACACAGGAGAAGGAAGAGAAGAAACTTGAGGACAGACACAATTGCGGGGAGCAGGTTTCAGGGAATTGGCCCCCGTTTCCATGGGGCTGGGGTAGGGGAGGGGCAAGAAGAGAGAGGGGGAGAGAGAGGGGGAGAAAGTGAAAGTGAGAGAGAGCCAAGGAGAAGCTGGGGGAGCACCTGCTCCCGGAAACGCCGTCAGGGAGTCCTTGGCCAGCCAGACTGCCTCCTCCAGCAATGCTGCTCAGTGACACCGGATCCACGCGGACGTCTTGCTCAGCAGCTGGCTGACAAACTGCTCCAGTGTCACTTGCTAGAGGATGATCTTGGCATTGTATTCGCCTGCCAGCAGCCACTGTCGGCAGGCATCCCGGAGCTGTTGTGTCAACACAAACGGCTGGCCCACTTCTCTGTATATCAGCAAGCGGAAGCACTGGCGCTGCACTCCTGGGCCATGGCCAACCTGCTGTAGGATGGCTCACTTCAGGTCAGGGTACTCCAGCATGCTGGTGGCCAGGAGCTGCTGAACCGCGAGCTGGGCTTCCCCCAACAGGAGTGGCAATAGGCGAGCCACCCACTGTGGGGTTGGCCACCAGCTCACCTCCATGACATACTCGAACAGCTCAAGGAAGAATTCAGTGTCGTCCTGTGGCCCCATCTTGACCAGCTGGGTGACCACTGGAGCACCCGCTGACTGGATCCAGCTCCGGATCACCAGCTGGTCTTCTGCATGGGCTTCGAGCAGAGTCTGGAAGTACCACCAATGAGGGCATGCTGCTGGTACTGGAGGTCATTGGTGAGCATTTGGAGGCGCACTCTGGCTGGTTCGGACTCCATGGTGGTGTTCGTTCTTCAGTCCTGGGTTTCAGCACCAGTGTAACAACTTTCTGACTTTGAGAAACAGAGGAACTGGGAGCAGGCTTCAGAATAGGTGTGTTATTTTTATTGTTCACACTTTTAAGTGACTATTCATGAAACATAAACACACACACATGACAGGGTGTCACAGCTCTGTCTCTTGTTCCTGGGTGTCTAAAAGACACAGGTTAATAGACAGCCAGTAATTAGACACAGGTGCACCTCATCACGTTACCTACTGGTTCAACCTGACTCCTCACCATTCACAGCCAATGCTTGACCACGCCCCTGCTGCAACAAAGGGTTTTGGGAGATTGTCCATCAGAGATAAAATACTTAGTAGAACTTTATACCAAAAGCTTTTCCATTCATAACAGGTTCCAAGTTCAACCCCAATTCCAAAAATGTTGGGATGCTGTGTAAAACGTAAATAAAAAGAGAATGTGATGATTTTACAAATGTTTCAGAGAATCCAGAGAAATATCTGTATACAATCCACAAGGCAGAAAACCAACATTGGATACCTGTGATGTCCGGGCCCTCAGGTGACACTGTATTAAAAACAGACACAATTCTGTCATGGAAACCATTGCATGGGCTCAGAAACACTTCCAAAAATCATCATCTGTGAAAACAGTTTGTTACTGTATCCACAAATGCAAGTTAAAACCATATATAAACAACATCCAGAAACACGGCTGCCTTCTCTGGGCCCAAGCTCTTTTACGATGGACTGAGGTGAAGTGGAAAACTATCCCGAGGTCTGACAAATCAAAATTTGAAATTCTTTTGAGAAATCATGGACACCACGTCCTCTGACGAAAAAGGAGAGGGACCATCCTGCTTATTATCAGTGTACAGTTCAAAAGCCAGCATCTAGTGCACATAACATGGGTAGCTTGTACATCTGAGAAGGCATCATTAATGCTGAATAATATATACACATTTCAGAGCAACATGCTGCCATCCAGACAACATCTTTTTCAGGGAAGGCCTTCCTTCTTTCAGCAAGACAATGCCAAACCACATTCTGTATGTATTACAACTGCATGGCTCTTGCTTCACCTTTACATGTTCTTATTCTTGGCTTTTCATCTGCAAAAAAATATGGGACTATTTTCCTGAGGGTTGTGTTAAAGTGAGAATCCAGCTTTCTGCTGAGTCTCATCAAGTACTAAGAATACTGCTTGTTATTGTCAATAATTTAAAATATATCACACTTATATTGTAGAGTATGTGATACTATCCATATCTAAACTATATAATAATTCTAAAAAATGATAATGTGAACAGCATTGGCTAATGTAGTATTGTCCCTTGTAAGAGCAGGCCAGTCGTGTGTGAATGTGCTTTTACGAGGATGTGTACTGCAGAGGCTCTATCCTGCTCACTTTTTTGACTATGTATGGAATCTGGCTCATCAGGAAAAGCTGTTCTGCTTACAAAACTCCTCCCTGTGAGATTCCCTGTCTAACCAGCTGTCACTTCTTAAAAGTATCTCAGACGTGACTGTGGCACTGCGACAGCTCCTTTTATTTTTATTTTATAGCTTCATAATGGGGAGAGTTGCGAAGGAGGTATCAGGCCAGACACTTTGCTTCATCGGGCTTGTCGGCGTGTGCCTGACGTGTGGTATACCCATGTGGCGTACAACCATCTTCGTCGGTGCCAACATCATAACAGGCCAGATTGTCTGGGACGGGCTGTGGCTGAGATGTGTGATGCAAAGTACAGGACAGATGCAGTGCAAGGTCCAGTCGTCAGTCATGGATCTGCCGCAGGACCTGCAGGCCGCGCGAGCCCTTATAATCATCTCCATTTTGATTGCTGCTATTGGCGTACTCATGACATTTATTGGTGGACAATGCAGCAGCTGCTTGAAGAATGAGGACTCTATGGCCAAACTGGTCATTTTTGGAGGTGTCCTGTGTATTTTGGCTGCTGTTGTGTGCCTGATTCCTGTCTGCTGGAGTGCGACATTCACAGTCACTGATTACAACAATGTTCTCGTCGCCGCAGTGCAGAAAAGGGAGATAGGTGCTTGCATATACATCGGTTGGGGCACTTCGTTCATTCTTCTTGTCGGAGGGATCATTCTGTGTACCGCTTGTCCACCAAATAATATGAATCAGAATAACCCCAACATGTATCCCTACCAAGGACCTTTCATTAGACCAGCTGGACAATACATGCCTCCAAAAACATATGTACCCAGCGTTACATATTCTGGAACATACATGCCAAGTAAATCATATGGGACTCCGAGAGCTTACTTAGCTGATCCAAGGCAATACATGTAAGCAAACAAATGTGGACATGGACTCTAAGTGGACTTTAAATCCTGAAATCACTGCTTTTTTATTTGTCTTGAATGAGATCTGTGTCTCCAAAAGTATGTATGAATTTGATTAAAATGTGTACAATTGTCAGTGTTCAAACTGTAAAAAGAAACTTTGTTTTCTTATTATGTTCATTTCCAACCTGTGATTAAGAATCTTGTGTAATCCTGTTGAACAGCTTTTATTTATTTTTTATGCTTAAGCTGCAGATGTTTTAACAGTGTTTCCTGAAGAATGAATAAATGGTTAAATTTCTTTGAATATTGTTCAAAAACATATAAATCTCAGGCTTTGGTGATAGCAAACATCTGCTGTAATAATGATTAAATATCTCCTGTATAAAGGTTGGCAAACTGGTTTAGCCAGAAAGCCAAGACTTTTCTCTTTATATGTTAAAGTGACTCCAAAATAACCAAGCAGGTCAAAAATGGTTGGTTTGTCAATAGAATTTTTTCACGATTGTCTTTTTATTGTCATTATACACTTCTCATTGTTGATAACCAAAATAGACGATTGTAATGGAGAAGTGTTCTCTTCCAGCCCTTCAGAATTCCTTGTAAATAAAAACATTTATCTTATAACACTGCATCTGTATTGTTTTATTCTGAACTATATGCAACATTTTTACCTGTATTAATTTAGAAAAAAAGAAAAACAAACAACAAATTAAACAAACCTCGAAACATAACCCTTTCATAAATTTGTATAAAAGTGATGCCTAAAACAAGCATCATTCTACTGAAAAAAAAATTACTCTGTCAATAAATTGAGCACTGCTGCTTTTACTGCACAGAAGTCACATGTTCATGACGACATAATGGAGTTTCATACACACAAGACCCATCTAGGTTGTAAGATGTATAGTAACTGTACACATGAACTAGGTTTAAAAAAAATTGGGGATGCAGAAACTGTGATAGAACATAAATCTAGATTTCTGAAATGAGTATTTTCTTTCTTCTCAAAATAAAAGAAAATGCTAGTTAAATAAAAATAGCTCTGAGTTTCACTTCCGTGTCAAGGGGATTTTTCTTTCCTTCTGACGCATGACCTATACTTCCAATGACTCATCAAAATCTAAGTGATACTTGTTTGCTCTCAATTTTACCCAGAATTATGTCCAACTCATAAAAACTTTTTGCATTAAGTTTCTCTATGGAATCTCGTCAGGCCTGACACCAAACCTGACAACTGACTTCAGGTTATACTGTAAACGCCACCCTTATAAAAAATTATATCAAATAACCCTCTGTTCTCATTGTTATGCTAGCATAGCACCACTTCGCCTCAGACACCATCAAGGTGGAGGAGGGGTACTGGTATGGGCTGCTGTTATTAAGGATGAGCTAGTTGGACCATTTTGGAAGACCAGTAGCTTTTGCAACAGTGAGTCCTGTGCCTCATGCCATTCTGCTTGACCATCATCACCATCATCCATGACTTCTATAATTCTATCCTCATCAACCCTCTGATCAAGGGACTGGAGCCTGCAATCTATATTCACTTTGGTGTCACTGCAATTCTGCTTCTCAGTGGTCTTGGAAATCTACTCAGCAGTTTCTGTCCACTGGAAGAGGAGAAGAATTACAACGATATGTACAGGTACTCCCAGCTACAATCCACTGCCACAAGCTACATCTAAATGTAGAAGCAACAGGCAGTGGCTTTTTCATAATATTTCTTCTTGTTAAACTGGAGAACTACAAAAAAAAGTGATTGACCTACAGCTTCTGGTGGGCTAAGTGATACTTGTTTACTTTCAAATGTTTGCACACTGATGCAGATCTCATCGAAACTATTTTGCCTCCACTGTCTCAATGGAATCTCACCAAGCTTGAACCCAAGTCTGACTCCAAGTTTCAGGTAAAGTATTAACTCCACCCCCCTAAAGGCACCATATAACCTGCTGATGAAAGGATGCTCCTCATTGTTCTGCCGTCAAAAGAACATCAGAAGCTTTCACAGCAGTGACTTAGCACTCAAAGGAATCTAAAATGGTGTCCATGTGCCGCCAGATGCTGGGCTTTGGCCTGGGCAGTATTGGCTTCTTGGGTGTCATCATTGTTTGTGCCCTTCCCATGTGGAGGGTAACAGCATTCATCGGAGCCAACATTGTGACAGCGCAGATCATCTGGGAAGGCTTGTGGATGAACTGTGTCATGCAGAGCACAGGTCAGATGCAGTGTAAGATCTATGACTCCCTGCTGGCACTGCCCCAGGATCTGCAGGCTGCCCGAGCTCTGACAGTCGTCTCCATCATCGTCTGTATGTTCGCAATGGTCCTGGGTGTCTCTGGAGGCAAGTGCACCAACTTTGTGGAGAAGGAGATCACAAAGATCAAGGTAGCCATTGCTAGTGGCATCACCTTCATCATTGCTGGAATCCTGTGCCTCATTCCAGTCTGCTGGTCCACCAACATGATCGTCCAGGAGTTCTACAACCCCATCATCACCAGCCCTCAGAAGAGGGAGCTGGGAGCTTCACTCTATATTGGCTTTGGTGCTGCTGCCCTTCTGATTCTCGGTGGAGGTCTTCTTTGCAGTTCCTGTCCACCACAAGAAGAGAAGAATTTCAGTGACTACAAGTACTCCCAGCCACGGTCCAATATGACCAGCAGAGCCTACGTATGAGGACTGAAACACTGGGCAAAGACTTTTTCTTTCCATAATAATGTTCTGCTCTCTCCCTTTTTTCTTGTTCCACTGGAGAACTATGAACAAGGAGCAAAGATGGACGGTGGATGTTTGCTTCGAACAGATATGTCACTGTTCTGCAGTGTTGTTTTGACTTTAAAATTTGTATTTCTAAGAAGCATGAGGATAATGTTGAATCAGATCCTGAATAGAAGTATAAAGTCATAAGGATTACGGAATGTGGTTAAGTTTAATATAATCTAATGTAATAATGGTTGAACAAATTGTATACTTATTCAAAATGTAAAGTTGAAAAGGGCTTTTCAGCTTTTTTCATATTTTTTTTCATATAATAATTGTTGACCAAGAAATATATCATTGTATGTTAGATGTTTGCACATTAAAATTAAACTTTTTACTCAATTAAATTGAGTAGTTGTGTTTTATTGAATATGCTTAAATCTGTGCCCTTAAATTGTTTACTAAGACAATCAAAGGAAGTGTCTGTTAAGGTATATACAGTTGTTTTTTATGTTCTCCAATACTAAAAGTTGGAACATTTGCATTTTCAATCTTAGAGTTGCTGTATGCGTTCTGTACCAGGCTTCTTTTTTGTTTTTCATGAAATGCAGTAGTGTTAGATTTTTGAAGATGTTTAAAGTTTCAGTGTGTTTGCATACAGACTCAAGTTTTATATATTACCATACACCAATGTATGCTGAGATTCCTTTCAGAGTTTCAACCACAGGTTTGTCGAGTTCTGGTACAAAGCATGATTCACACCCTGCATTGTTCATACAGCAAAGGAATCTGGTAAAGCTGGTACTGCGATGACTGAGACAGCCATAAAGAACAGCACACACTTCTTGATCAGGTGCAGAGATTGCACTGAGGGGTCTGAAGATGCTGGGGTGCACCCTAGCTCTAAATGGGTACATGGAGATCACTATGTACAGTCAGCCCATGTGGCAAGTCACAGCCTTCATCTGAAACAGCATTGCGGCAGTCCAGATATTCTGGATTAGCTGTGTGGTAAAGAGCATAGGCTAGATGCAATGTAAGGTCAATGACTGCATGTCAAAAAGAAAAATCCTCCCTTACCAGTTTAGCTTGCTACTTAGATCAGTCATGTAGCTGCCATCTTGGGTATTGCTTTAATGCCCATTATGTAGAAATATTACATAGACATGAGTGTTTTACTGGGAAATACACCATTCGTATTTTTCATACATGCTACATCCTGGACATGGAGAACCAAAACCGTGACATAATTCTGTATATGCCACTCGAGAGGAAATTGACGAATTGTTTTGATAAATTTGGGTACTTATTGTTTGTGAATGTGCCTATATAATAAAAAGAAAATCACACATTGGCTTGATGAAGTTTATCCCCTCGTGTTGAAAAACTCGCATTTTCCATACAAAATACATCATGGATCTGAGTGACTTATTTAAATAATATTGGCTAATGTTGAGTGGTCTATCAGATATATTCCATTCAGCTAGCGTGATACTGAACGAGTCGAAGACAAGTTCAATATCATGCTAGCTGAATGCAATATATCTGATAGACCACAAAAAAGCCATTATTATTATTATTATTATTATTATTATTATTATTAATACAAAATTGATGGAACAATTATAGATTTTACAAAAAGTTAAGAACAGGGGGGTAACTTACCAATACTGAATGCTGATTCTGATCAAATGTAATTCAGTGTTCTGTCAATCCAATGTACATGTACAAAGTTCTAACAATAAAAATGGTACAAGTCCAAAAAGCCTGAACAACAACCCAACTTGTATCCAAGCTATATCCAGGTTAACAGTTCAACTCCAAAGTTACTTTTGCTCGTAGTTAATTGCTACATTGCAGTTGCTCAAAACAAAAGGGCTTTGCTGAGTGAAGTCCTCTTGTAAAAGTCTCCGTCACTTTTCCTCACCTCCAAGTAGAACT
>JAOEHJ010000016.1:11048851-11059982 GCA_025447855.1 Potamarius usumacintae
ACCCAGTCATCTAGCCATCACAATTTGGCCCTTGTCAAAGTCGCTCAGATCCTTACGCTTGCCCATTTTTCCTGCTTTCAGCACATCAACTTCAAGAACTGACTGTTCTTTTGCTGCCTAATACCTAATATATCCCACCCCTTGACAGGTGCCACTGTAATGAGATAATCAATGTTATTCACTTCACTTGTTGTTCCCTGAACAAAAGCTATCATGGGACGATAAGTAACAGTTCTTGGAGATGTCACATGACATGACACACATGTACATACTATGTAAAAGTTACAGATTTACCGCATTGACCGGTGATTCTAATTTCAGTCTTGCAAACACATAAGATTACTTTTGGCAGGAAACTAATACCATACGTAGCACTCTCACCATTCCAGCGCTGTGCTGATGGACAAGAGTGCACAACAAGCTTTCATGTTATTCTTAACTTACTAAATGCACACACTGGGACAGCAGCATGCTACGTGCTCCTGTTTCTCCTCCTCCTCCTCCTCTCTATCTTGTAGCGCCTGATCTCTCTTGTTCTCTCCCCTTTCTCCTGAAACCACAGGTCCTTCTCTAACACACACACAAACACTTAGACACACAAAGCAAGCCAGAGCAGAGTACTGAGAGTGATGTTCTAGTGTGTAAATATAAAACCCTCACTTCCTGCCTGGTGCTGGTTGGTTTCATTATGGCAGACGGGGGTGGGAAACCTAATCGCACTCCGAGAGCTTGCCACAAGCCTGTCATCACTCACTCTCCATCAACATATCTCTTTCTCGCTCAGTCAGAAATGGAGAAAAGGTTAATATCCTTTCATAAAGAATTTACATGATAGCCATATGTGACCACGGTTTTGTCAGTGCGGTCACACGGCTGTATCCATTTTTGCAGTTTGGATAAATGGAGCTGAGTAGAACAAAACATACAAAATTAGCAAGACAAAATTTCTAACTACTCTGTACCGGGATGAAATCTGAGAGACTACAAGCTACAGAATACCAAGCAGAGAGGGTGAAAGAGCCCATTTAGGCCATATGCATGTCTCAGCTCTGCAGGCATGGCCCATCCCAGCCCTGCGATTATCCCTGTTCCCTTTTTTAGCCTTGACCTTGTGATAGCTACGAGTGTTTCCCAGTCAGCAGAACGCTTTATCTCAGAAACAGACAATCAATAAGGATAATTAATGATGCCTGCCACAATAATAGGTTCAGCAGTCAGCTCATCGCATTCCTCCGTACAGTCAGTGCAGGGTCAAGGCCTGCGGCTGCCACTCACCTGAGGGCGGGAAGCAAATTAAAATCTTCTCCACGTCGCTTGAGCGTGTCGCTTTCTGATGCATTTACCTGAGTCGCACTTTTAATTAAGCGCTGCTCCATGTTTAATATACAGCATTAACAGCAGAGAGGAGGATGCTGCGTCCCCGACATGACTAGCCATCTAATATCAGCAGCGCTATATATTTTTTTAATTGTAGAAAACATAAATCACCTACGACACACAATTCTCCTGCAGGGCAGCCATGAAAAATGCAAGTCAGCACCTTGTAATGTAAATTTGATGTGGATGCTAAAGGTGGGACACTTAGTGAATACCTTACTAGTATACAGCCTAACTTTTGTGTAGTTCAGTGATTATTGCTGGCAAATTAGAATTATATTAAAGGAATACTCCAGTGTTTCTCAACCTAACCTCTTTGTACTGTATCTGTAGTGTATATATGATTACCATAGACGAGAATCTCAACACATTTCGCTAAACTGAGAAAAACAGCAGAAACTCACTTATAATGAAATGCTAAAGGCAGATGTTGGGGCAGTAATATTGCCAACGTGAAACACGTGTTTGTGAATGCTTCAGTCAAAGTCATTTTTAAATGAAGCTCAAAATCTGTACAATTTGGCTTTCCAAAGACAGGAGACAGGACAACTTTTCAGAGGTAAGAACTTGAGATTATGATGACACATGGATGCAACAAAATCATCAGATAAGCGCAAGTTCTTATTTTTAACTGTATTTCTACATGGAAAGTTGGTTACAACTATATAAAAAGATTTGCTAAGACTTTCCCTAATGTTTATTACAGTATAAAATAATTTGTATTAGAGTGTAACTAGACATTCCACGTCCCAATCACTAGTCTGCGCTGCTGAGGATCAGCAAGCTCAGGCTCCCGCCTTTGCCTGCCACCCGGCTCACAAAAGATGAGATCGCGGATACAAGCAGCTGAAATGAGCATTCTCCATAGGATGGCTGGGCTCACCCTTAGAGATAGGGTGAGGAGCTCGGACATCCGGAGGGATCTCGGAGTAGAGCTGCTGCTCCTTCATGTCGAAAAGAGTCAGCTGCGGTGGTTCGGGCATCTGATTAGGATGCCTCCCAGGCGCCTTCCTTTGGAGGTTTTCCGGGCACATCCAACTGGGAGGAGACCTCAGGGTAGACCTAGAACATGCTGGAGAGATTATATCTCATCTGGCCTGGGAGTGCTTTGGGATCCCCCAGGAAGAACTGGAAAGCTTTGCTGGGGAGAGGGACGCCTGGAATACCCCGCTTAGCCTGCTGCCACCGCAACCCGATTTTGGATAAGCGGAAGAAAATGGATGGATGGATGGATGGTGTGACTAGAGCTTGTTATTACCTCCACCAGTGTTGTTGTAGGAGATTATGTTTTCGCCTCTGTTTGTTTATCTGTTTCCAGTGTAACTCAAAAAGTAGTGAACATATTTTGATGAAATTTTGAGGAAAGGTGAGCCATGGGTCAAGAAACAATTGATTAGATTTTGATGCAAATCCGGATATTTATGTGGATCCAGGATTTTTACCTCCACTAACTTTGTTAGTGTCTGAGGTTATGTTTTCGCCTCCATTTGTTTGTTTTGTTTGTTTGTTTGTTCCCAATGTAACTCAAAAATAGTGAATGGATTTTGACGAAATTTTGCGGACAAGTGAGTCACTCACCAAGGGATAATTGGTTAGATTTTGAAGCAAATCTGGATATGTATGTGGATCCAGGATTGTTTTGTCTGTTCCCAATGTAACTCAAAAAGTTGTGAATGGATTTGGATGAAATTTGGTGTATTATCCTAGGTTCAAGTGATATTTTGATCTTGATAATATGTGGCTTGGTGGAGGTATGCGCTCTACCGAATGCCCTTCTAGTTTGCATTTTGTGTTCAGTTCAACAACTGCCCCTAGACTGTCATTATAAGGACGTTTTGAGGAAATGGACTTTCTGGTCATTCCTTAGGGCAGAGAAATGTATTGAAATTCATGTTTGTAGTGATCAGGCATACCATATATAATAGGTGCAGATGTAGTGGATAGACATGAGGTGGAAATATGTCAGACTATTCCTTTAATGTCAAACACCGTGTGTATGATTGTGTTTGCGTACAGAACAAGTCTGAGGGAACTATAAAACATGAGCAGACTTTGAGATGAGAATTAAATTGCAGAGTAATAAGCTAAATGAAAGTGATTAGAGCACATAGTCAGCAATAAAGGGGAGCAAGCAATAAAATGTGCTGCTAATTGAAAATCCTTCTTTGTTCAGCCGTGAGGAGAATGGAGAGTAGACAATGGAAGAAATGAAGACAATGCAAGTGTGGGACAATGGTGAACAGCACAGGCCTGTTTATCAGAAGTGTTTATTGCAGCAGTGGAACATTAGGAACTCATTCTGACTTTTCATTGTGCTCAGAATGTGGGTCAATTTTTTTTTTTTTTTTGAGATTTAATTTCTTGTAATTTTTTAAATGAGGTGCTTCTTGGATTAAGCCCAACTGACAGACTGACTTCCGGCTGGAATCGTGATGCAGAACCAGAGCTTGAACTTGCTGGCAAAAGACAAAGGTGACCAAGAATCTATTACGATAAAAAATGCATTTCTACTCCAGTGACAGCCTTCATCTTTTTACATGAGTCTATAAAAATACTTCCATCTGCAAGTGAAATCGAGGAACTTGTGATCAGCTGGAATGCTTAAAAAAAAAAAAAAGCCCAAACTGAAGAAATGTTCATAAACACTGGGAACCGTTCTGTGTTTGAGAGTGACTTAGAACAGCATGCCCTGGCATTCCTCAAAGTCAGGCAACGCTACAGCACTGACCAGCACTGACATGGGGTCAGCTTTTCATTCTGGATTGAGCCATGTTTAGGAAAATGAACTGATCTGAGACTGGCTTTTCGTGGACTCAGCAATGTCTGACACACATCTGAACGAGTTTGAGCTGGTCTTCATCACATGTTCTTCTAAATTCACAAACTGTCAGCATAATGACGTCTACTTCAAACAGTGTATTGAAATGTGTATTTTCCATTTTAGAGCTCTCTGGACTTGACAAGATTGATACTGAGACAAACAAATATGGTTGGATGTTTTCAAACATGAAATTAAGTTTGGAAGGAGATTTGATCTACGCTGGAAACGTTTAGCGAGAAGGGGGTGTAAAGGTCAGCTCACTGCTGAAACCTCAGGGGACCTTTTCGCTAGATTAATTCTGCTTCATGTTGGGTCTCGCAATTAAATGCTTTATTGGTGGTCATAAAATAAACAGAGGGACGTGAGTGGCAGTGAAGCATGATCATGTGATCATTACCCAATGGTCTCCATTATGGGAACTATGACATCAGACTTTTTACTGTGACTGGTTCTTTTTACATGACTTTCACCTGACATTACCTGTGATTTAAAGCATCAAATTAAACAGTGCGGGGGATAAATCTAAATCGGAACTGTCAGAGTCAGCACACACACATACACATTTTAAACTGCACTTCATGTAGCAAAAATGCCACAGTGCTCATTTTATGAGTGATACTACAGCTAGGAGTGTTATCTACAGCAGAAATTTACTGTTCTGGTTCGATCCTGTTCTCTCTCTCTCACACACACACACACACACACACACACACACACACACGTGTGCAAATGCACTGTGTCATGTACAATCCCATTGTCCAGTGTCTCCACAGATGCTACAAACACACACCGTCAGGGGAAATCACTTGTTCACTAATTGATAGATCAGCCCTGATCCCTAATAGATAACAGGAGGAAGACAGCTGGGGGCTACTCTCATTTCAGCCTTCACACACACACACCATACCAAACCAAGTCAGAAGCTGTAAAGAGTCACTAAAATCCAAATGGACATTTACAATGCACCAAACGTCACATTAACTGGTCAGACTTCTAAAGGAAAGATGTAAGAGCTGCAAATGTGGCTCATCATACCCGAGTATAAAAGATAGTATTGTTTCGCAGACTTTACTTCACAGATACAATAACTTACTGTCTATGTTTGGTTTGTTTGTCACACTACAACATACAAAAAATATAAAATTTGCATCTTAAAGCTTTTTACCGAACTGGAGATTGGATGATGTCAGGAGACTGCATATAAAACTAAGGATTTGTCAAATGGGTTTGACAAAGGAGGAGGTTTTGGTTCTTCCTTTCATACTACATTTTGCAAATTTTCTCAGGTTATTCAAATTTCTATTTGAAAATCTTGCATGCCCTTGCCGAAAAATCGCATTCCACATGAAACCACATGAGTCCTGTGAAAATGTGCAGGTGCAAGTCAAAATGTTATGCCCTGAAATTGCATATGGAAACAAGTGACATCTTGTGAACACTGAAAGGGGGAAAAAAGGGCAATCTTAGCAAGGAAAATCAAATACAAGATCATTCACCCTGGTTATAGATGCTTTTACTCATTTATAGCTTTGAATTGTCTTTATTCTCTTGGCGGATTCTTCTTCTTTCAAGAAATAGAACAATATTTAATAATGGTTTAATAATCATATATTTGGGTTATTGTAATTTTATAATTAACAGTTATTCCACAAAATTGAGTTGTACGTGAGCTGACAGCCGACAAGGCACATAGTGCCGAGTTGGCCATAAGCCATGTATGATGAGATTTCATGGAATAACTGTTAATTATAAATTATCCAGATTCATTGGATTTTGAGAAACAGAGCATTTTTATTTTTTGCAAATTTTATAAATAAAAACTTTAGACAAAACCATCCATCCACCCATTTTCTTCCGCTTATCCAAAGTCGGGTCGCAGTGGCAGCAGGCTAAGCAGGGTATTCCAGGTGTCCTTCTCTCCAGCAATGCTTTCCAGTTTCTCCTGGGGGATCCCAAGGTGCTCCCAGGCCAGATGAGATATAATCTCTTCACAGTTGGACGTGCCCAGAAAACCTCCAAAGGAAGGCGCCCAGGAGGCATCCTAATCAGATGCCCAAACCACCTCAGCTGACTCCTTTTGACATGAAGGAGCAGTGGCTTTACTCCGAGATCCCTCTGAATATCTGAGCTCCTCATCCTATCACTAAGGGTGAGCCCAGCCATCCTATGGAGAATGCTCATTTCAGCCGCTTGTATCCGTGATCGCATCCTTTCAGTCACTACCCAAAGCTCATGACCATAGATGAGGATTGGAACATAGATTGACTGATAAATCGAAAGCTTTGCCTTCCGGCTCAGCTCCCTCTTCACCATGACAGATTGGTACAATGCCCGCATTACTGCTGTCACTGCCCCAATCTGCCTGTTCATCTCACTCTCCATTTTACCATCACTTGTGAACAAGACCCCGAGATACATGAACTCCTTCACTTGAGGCAGCAACTCACGCCCAACCTGGAGGGAGCATGCCACCGTTTTCCAGCAGAGAACCATGGCCTCAGACTTGGAAGTGCTGACTCTCATCCCAGCCGCTTCAATCTCAGCTGCAAACCATCCCAGTGCTTGCTGAAGGTCATGTTCTGAAGAAGCCAACAGTATCACATCATCTGCATAGAGTAGAGATGCAATTCTGAGGTTCTCAAACCAGACACCCTCCTCACCCTAGCTGTGCCTTGAGATCCCATCCATGAATATCACAAACAGGATCAGCAACAAGGGGCAGCCTTGGTGGAGTCCAACACTCACCAGGAACGTGTTTGACTTTGTGCCAAGAATTCAGACACAGCTCACACTTTGGTTGTACAATGACCAGATGGCTCATAGCAATGGCCCTGATACGCCGTACTCCCACAGTGCCCCCCACAAGAGCTCCCGGGGCACACGGTCATAAGCCTTTTCCAAAGCTACAAAACACACGTACACTGGATGGTCATAAGCCCATGAACCACCCAACAACCCTGCCAGGGTAAAGAGCTGGTCCACTGTTCCACGGCCAGGATGGAATCTGCATTGCTCCTCCTGAATCTGAGGTTCGACAATCAGTCAGAGCCTCCTTTCCAGCACCCTGGAATAAACTTTCCTGGGGAGGCTGAGCAGTGTGATACCCCGATAATTGGAGCACACTCTCTGGTCCCCCTTTCTGAAAAGAGGAAATACCACCCTGGTCTGCCACTCCACATGCATTGTACCCGACTTCCATGCAACACTGAAGAGGTGTGTCAGCCAAGACAGCCCAAAAATGTCCAGAGCCTTCAGCATCTCAGGGTGAATCTCATCCACCCCTGGTGCCTTGCCATGAAGGAGCTTCTTGACTGCCTCAGTGACCTCTGCCAGAGATATGGGTGGAGCTTCCCCTCCCGAGTCTTCAGACTCCACCTCCTCCATGGAGGATGTGTTGGACAGGTTCAGGAGTTCCTCAAAGTGCTCCTTCCACCGCCGGACAATATCCCCAGTTTGGGTCAGCAGTTCTCCTCCCCGGCTGTGCACAGCCTGAGGCAAGCCCTGCTTCCCTTTCCTAAGTCACCGAAGAGTTTGCCAGAACTTCCTTGAGGCCAACTGAAAGCCCTTCTCCATGGCCTCTCCAAACTCCTCCCACACCCAGGTTTTTGCTTCAGCAACTGCCGAAGCTGTCATGCTCCGCCCCGGACTTCCACTACGGAGATTTATTATCTCCCAGTTCAGCGCCAATCCGGATCCGGGACGGGACTTTCATCTTGCCGGCACTCACTTCCTGGTTGCTCTGCTGTGCATAAATAGGCCATTCTCAGAAGAGGACTTTGCCAGAACGTCTCGTTGGTTTTTCACATCATCTCTGCGCCATTATCGCTTCTTAGATTTTTGCTGTCTGTTTTTGCCTTTTTCTTGACAGTTTTTTTGCACTATGTTTTTGTCTTTTTTTCATGTTTGTTGCACAGTGTTTCTGTGTCAAGTTTTTTGTCTGGACTATTTTTTATGCGAGCGTTTTTTGTCCTTGCCTGCCTCGTTTTTTTTGTTCCTAGTTTTTTGGATTATTTTTGGTTTATTTTTTTCCTATTAAATCTTTTTTTACGATTGGAGTTACTGGTCTGTGTTCTGATTTTGGATCCTACTCACCACATCTCACCACCCATAACAGTACATTCTGGCCAACATGGATCCAGTGGAACTTAAGCATCTGAGAACGGCTATGCAGCAGCAAGGAGTCCTCCTCGGGACCCACCAACAGGATCTCAAACAGATCACCCAGAGCCTGGCCACCCTGTCCAACTCACTCAACCTTCTAGCCACGCAACTCCAGCACTCCCAAGCTGTGCCTATCCCTGCCCAGCTGCCTCCTTCTTCACCTCCGGCCACCGCCGCTCGCCACGAACCGAGGCTTCCTTCGCCTCAACCCTACAGTGGGGAACCAGGTACCTGCAGATCTTTTCTGTCACAGTGTTCACTGATTTTGGAGCTTTAACCTCTGGCTTTCCCCACAGAACGCTCCCGGGTAGCCTATACCATCACGCCCCTCACCGGCAAGGCCAGGGAATGGGGAACAGCAGTCTGGGACGCCGAGGCGCCCTGTTGTTCCAGCTTCAAGGAATTCCCTGAGGAAATGAGGCGAACATTCGACCGCTCTCTGTCTGGCCGGGAGGCGGCAAGAGAGCTCATGGAGCTGCGGCAGGGGTCCCGATCTACCTTGGATTATGCCATCGAGTTCTGGACGTTGGCAGTGTCATGCGGTTGGAACGAGAGTGCCCTGGTCGACGCATTCCTACATGGCTTGTCCAACGCCATTAAGGACAAATTTGTCTCTTGGGAACTGCCGTTGGACCTCTCCAGCCTGATGGACCTTGCCAATCATATTGACGTGCGGGTTCAACAACGGAGGAGAGAGAGGAGCCCTCTCAACTTCAATCCCTCTCCACCTCCCGCCTCGTCTGTTGAACCCATGCAGGTAGATCAGGTATGGGTGTCAGCGGGGGAACGACTGCACTGACGGAGCACGGGGGCTTGCTTCTACTGCGGTCAGCAGGGACACATCTGCCAAGCCTGCCCGCTAAAAGGACAAGCCCACCAGTGAATCAAGGGCAATACTTGGAACCAGTCCCCTGCTGACTGACCGTTGCTCCCTGTTATCATCACTCTCAACAACCGGCATCACCATCTTCAGGCGCTCATCAACTCGGGGGTGGACAGGAACCTGATCTGCTCCGCCACCGTCAAGGATCTCAGAATTCTGTTACTCGCCCTCGAGGTCCCTCTCACCATCCTGACACTTAATGGCACTGGCTTGACCACCATCACTCACCTCACCACCCCGCTCACCCTAAGGATTTCGGGCAATCACTCTGAAACGATACAACTTCATGTCATGAACAACCCTCACGTTCCTGTTATTCTTGGACTACCCTGGTTGATGCAGCACAACCCCCACTTAAACTGGACTGACCACACCATCTTAGGCTGGAGTCCTTCCTGCCTGGCCTCCTGCCTGAACTCCGCTCTGCCTCCTGCCAAACCACCACAGCCCTCAGCCAGCGAGTTTCCCGACCTCTCTCATGTGCCTCCGGAATATCTGGACCTCAAGCCTGTCTTCAGTAAGACCCAAGCAGTGTCCCTTCCCCCTCATAGGCCCTATGACTGCGGTATCGACCTCCTGCCCGGGACGGTGCCACCCAAGGGACATCTCTACTCTCTTTCCCCTGCCAAGAGACAAGCCATGGAGAAATATATCACAGAGTCTCTGGCAGCTGGGATCATCTGCCCTTCCTCCTCCCCAGCAGGGGTGGGATTCTTCTTCATGGAGAGGAAGGACAAGTTGCTCCGCCCCTGCATTGACTATCGAGGTCTCAATGCCATCACAGTCAAGAACCGCGACCCACTACCGCTCATGACCATAGCCTTCAAACTACTCCAGGGAGCTAAGGTGTTCACTAAACTGGACTTACGTAACGCCTATCACCAAGTTAGGATCAGGGAAGGGGACGAGTGGAAGATGGCCTTCAATACCACCACAGGCCACTATGAGTACCTAGTAGTCCCTTTCAGTCTGACTAACGCGCCTGCGGTATTTCAGGCGTTAGTTAACAACGTCTTGAGAGACTTTCTTAACACCTTTGTCTTTGTTTACCTGGATGACATCTTGATTTTCTCTCGCTCCCTGGAGGAACATCAGGGTCATGTCCAGCAGGTTCTTCAATGCCTGCTAGAGAACAAGCTGTTTATTAAGGCGGAGAAGAGCGAGTTTCACCAAGGCTCTGTCTCGTTCCTGGGCTTCACAATCTCTCCAGTGAAGATCCAGATGGACCCCCTCAAGCTGGAGGCAGTCGCCGACTGGCCCACCCCATCTTCGAGACGAGAGCTCCAGTGCTTCCTGGGGTTCACCAACTTCTACAGGCGCGTCATCCGCGACTTCAATGCAGTGCCCGGACCTCTCTCAGCCCTGACCAAGACCAAGTTCAAGTTGGGGGAGGAAACAGATAAAGCCTTTTCCAGGCTCAAGCACAGGTTTACCACAGTACCCATTCTCACCATACCCGATCCAACCAAGCAGTTTATTGTCGAGGTCAATGCTTCTGAGTCAGGGGTCAGAGCTATACTATCCCAGAGGGCCAGTGACAACAAGGTCCACCCATGCTCCTTCTCCCACCGGCTATCCCCAGCTGAACGGAATTACAACATCAGCGACCAAGAACTACTGGCTGTTAAACTAGCCTTGGAGGAGTGGAGGCACTGGCTTGAGGGGTCAGAACTCCCTTTCCTAGTCTGGACCGACCATAAGAAACTGGAGTACCTTAAGTCCGCCAAACTCCTTAATTCCTGTCAAGCCCTTTGGTCTCTCTTCTTCTCCCAGTTCAATTTCATGCTGTCCTACCACCCAGGCTCCAAGAACGGCAAACCTGACGCCCTGTCCAGGATGTTCTCTTCCCACCAAGAGGAGTCCAAGCCACCCGAGACCATCCTTCCTCC
>JAOEHJ010000016.1:11120649-11133547 GCA_025447855.1 Potamarius usumacintae
GAAAAAAAAAAAAAAGGTTAACCAAAAAAAAAAAATTGGACCAACAAGGTAGGAGAGTCAAAGTGTCCAATCGGAATAGTGTTTAAATCAATCCCTGAGCTGCACGGCAGATATACAACCGCAGTTTGAAACACACAGACACTCGTCATGGCAATATTGGGCTTTCAGCGATTTCTTTGAACAATTCTTTTTCTGCGGAACAATGATTGTACAACTTACACTGCCAGGGGGGGAAAAAAGTCACCATTTGGATTTAAATAAGTAAATACTTACGAGCATTTGAGTGCATAATTCGTGCAGTGATTAACGTTTCAGCTGCCAACAATTCTTTTGACTAACTGATGCAGTGAGTAGCTTGTCGTGTCTTAGACAGCCATGTTGGAAGACGTGTCACGCACTGTGTTTCGGAAGGGTCCAAATATTGGCTTGCATTGAGCAAAGAAAGCAAAGCTAGGCAGTGCATGTTCATGAGTGAATGCTGTACATCCTGTACGAGAACCTGCGCTTGTTGAGCAATCCGGCGCTCCAGTGTATACTCACAGTTCAATCTCTTTGTATATGGGGCTCGGAAGGGAGAGCTGTGTGAGCGTCTTCCACTCCTCAGACGTGCAGATGCTGTGGTATGAAAGCTTCTCCATAGTCACCCTGTAGATGCACTCCGAATGTCTGATCCGGTGATACATCTAGATGTACACACACACACACACACACACACACACACCCCTTCAGGACAAAATCAGTCTATTAAGAAGCTTTTCCTGTATGCAACTGAATACAAACAAGATCAACTGTGAGCTACTGCTCACTTACCCCTACTCTTGCTTATATCAGAATGCAAGCAATCGAAGGAATAGGAGACTTATTATGAAGGTTGACTTCAAGAAATAATGAACCCTGAAACAAGTAAGTAAAGAGCAGTGTCTCTCCCCAGGGATCTCAAACAGCATCCTGGTAAACTGCCATTTTGAAATAGCATTATGCTTCTTGAAATAGCGTCAAAATCCACCCTATAGGTTTTGTAAATACAGTCAGTCGGTAAACAGGAAGTTGACGTGCGACAGACCTGAAAACGGCATACATGGTATAGAACCCCAAGCCGAAGCTCGGTACCAAATATCAAGCCATTGTGATTTGTAGTTGCTGAGAAAATGTTACGAAAAATTTGTAAATCCACGCTATATGTTTCGAAAATACATTCAGTCGGTAAACTGTAGACTGTACAACTCCTCTCTGGGGGGGAGGAGGGGTAACAGGAGGACAGAGGACGGGAAGGAGCAGTAGTCTAGCCTAACAA
This sequence comes from Potamarius usumacintae, assembly GCA_025447855.1. Classification (NCBI taxonomy): domain Eukaryota; kingdom Metazoa; phylum Chordata; class Actinopteri; order Siluriformes; family Ariidae; genus Potamarius; species Potamarius usumacintae. The sequence continues at coordinate 11,121,944 of JAOEHJ010000016.1, forward strand.
AAAGCAATACTGGACAATGTGCAATACCTCTCCTGCTGGACTCATACATACATACATTTTTTTCCCATATCTTATTCTTTTTTATATTTGTATATGTAAATACTTTAATTTATCTATAAGTTCTCTATTTTCTATTCTCTGTTTATGCTGTAATGATACTGCTGGCATTTTATTTCCCTGAGGGAACCCTCCCAAAGGGATCAATAAAGTTCTGTCTAATCTAAACACCAAGGGGGATGAATACTTTTGCAAGACACTGTATTTCAATCATTTTACTTTCAGAGCTGTGAGCCTCACACATCACCACACCCTTGTAGAATTACTTCACCCCCGAGGGGGCAGGACTCAGCCAGCTTTCAGTGCTTATCTAAAACTGAGTGTTTCTACAACAGGGCATCAGTAAAGATCAAGAAAGAGACCATGAGCTGTTCATATTTCCTGTTTTGGGGTGAGTCACATCTAGTTCTTTGTGCTTCTGTCTTATCATAGCTTTTTTTTTTTTGAAATCGTTTTACACTGAGGTGTTTGTAGGTGATACTGTTCTCTATCATGAACTTTTCAACTCTCGTAGCACTGATTATGTGAGAATTCAAGGAGCATACTAATTTAGAATCCACATCTGGACAGATTTATTTATTTATTTATTTTGTCTGTGCTAATGCACTACAGTGCCTTGCAAAAGTATTTAACCCCCTTGGCATTTTTTGGGTTTTGTTACCTCACAACCTGGAATTAAAATGGATTGTTTGAGGATTTGTATCATTTCATTTCCAGAACATGCCTACAACTTTGAAGATGTGAAATTTTTTTTCTTGTGAAGCAAACAACAAATAGGACAAAATAACAGAAAACTTCAATGTGCATAACTATTCACTCCCTAATGTCAGTACTTTGTAGCGCCACCTTTTGCAGCAATTATTTTTAATTTTAAAAAATTAGGGGAAGCCATGGCCTAATGGTTAGAGAAACAGCTTTGGGACCAAAAGGTTGCTGGTTTGATTCCCTGGACTAGCAGGATTGGCTTAAGTGCCCTTGAGCAAGGCACCTAACCCCCAACTGCTCTGGCAAGAGTGGTGGCGTACCTTGTGTCTGATTAGCCAAAGAAAAATCGGATGATGCACTTATCAGTTTGGGCACTGAACCTGACCAACTGACTGCCTGAAAGATGAAGAATGTAAACAAACCAGCAAAATGACAGGAACAATTTGTGAAAAATGCTGCTATAATAATTCTTACCATCAAATACTTTCATTCTATATTTTGTTGCTTTTTTTTTTTGTATTTTTTGGGGTTTTGTTTTCAAGTAGAGTTTTTATTTTGTCCTCGGCTGGTTCAGCAACACGAGCCACAATTTTGTTTTTCTCTACTCACAGTATATGAGCCAATAGCCTAGTAGAGTAGCCAATCAGAGCATGTGATTACTCATCCAGTGAATGTGGATAGAATATTTAATGTGTGGAATGTGTATATTCCTGTATGCCACCAGTCCACCAGCTGAACTCACTGACTCATCTATATATGCATTGATGTGGAAAGTCTGGGGAAAACCATGCAACATGTCTTTACACACACACACACACACACACACACAGTTAAGCAGTCACTCTATCCCTCTCCTTCTCCCTCTAACCCCTCGTCACTCATCAATTGCAGATCACGGCTCGTAGAAGCAGCAGCGGGGTCAGAGCGAAAGTGTTCACCTGGCTGAAAGAACAGAGGGACACACACATCCATCAGCAGAGCAATACACACTTCCTGTTTGAGGTGAAGACAAGGTTGAGGTCTGGTTAGTCTTTTAGACTCTGGCTTAAAGCCAAATGGTTCTTATTGAAGTTGTTCGAACAAAAACAATGACAAGCTGTTCAGAATGCTGAAAAAAAAAGAAAACATAAAAATGCTTCCCATAAAGTGTGTGGAAAATTAGTCACTAGAAAAATCTATGGACTTCTTACAGTTCACAGTATGTTTGTGAAATTGCATCCTAATTGAAATTGGCTCGTTATAGTTAAAAGTTTTTGGATAAAAATGTAAACAAATCCAATACATGTTAATGTAATAGCTACGTAATAGCATGCTAACTAATTGGCAGTTATAAACATTGACAGATACATAAATTGTCCTCTGGCTATGTTTAAAAAAAAAAAAATGGAACAAGTAGTTGGTCAGGTTTACAGATTTAAGAGAACACATTACATATTGCTTATACTAAACTTAATTTAAACAAGTTTCTAATCAGTAGATTTAATTACATAGAGTGACTGTGATCAAGTCACATAGAATTAATGTGATCCAGTTACATGATAAGATCTCATGCGGATGTTGGTGCTGACTGGAAGAAATAGCAATTTAACAATTACTTGCCTAAGGCGAAGTGAATATTGGTGATTATCATCTACTGTATACAGGACACTTTTTTTTTTTTTCCATGGAATAAAACATGTGTTCTATTCCCTTCTAGCGGGTTTTGTTCATTTGGTTTGATAGCATGCAATATTGTTAGCATATTGCTTATCCTACGTGTATTACATTACTCTACCCAATGGAGAATGAACATTTAATATGGTTGACGATATTGCATGGTTGTCAAGACAACATGTCACGCATTGGAGACATAAAACTTCCACACTAGCGAGCGACTGGAACAATTCATAAATAAACATGGCTGCCAGATTTGCTTCATTAAATGTGGAAGATTTTGAGAGAATTTTGAAAGAGAGATGCATTGAACACCTGAAAGGAATGTGTATGTATAATAATACTGGTTGGCTTTTTTTCGTGGTATATCAGATATATTCCATTCAGCTACTCATCTTCAACTTGTTCATTCAATATCATGCTAGCTGAATGGAATATATCTAATATACCACTCAACACCAGCCAATATTTAAATAATAACTGTGACAAAGTTGAGGTTATTAATGGTATCTGGTTCTTTAGCACAAAAGTCTTTCAGCACAGCTATGCTCTTTAGCACAACTCTGGATTATGGTCACAATAAAAAAAAAACAAAAAAAACTCATCTTTATATAGGAAGGGGTTTATTATGATTGCTTGGGGACTGGAAGCCGGAATTTCTGCTGCTGTGCATGTTAAGGATCAGTTGTTGATCTCTGAAATGTGGACTGAAAATCCAATTCTTTGGTATCTTTGGATATTTGTAGTTAAGCCAAAACAAACTTTGAATTGTGGGCACCTTCATCGATAACTTCAGTCATTTCTGATCAGATCACAAGATGGCGGAGTGGGAGAATACAATCGCTCGTTTTCGATCGGAATCTCGGCAACTTTCATAAAAATTCCATCAAACATCTTTAAAAATGATCAGTAAGTATTCATCATAAAGTGTTCTTGAATCTTGTGCTAAAGAACTTAGAGCTGTGCCAAGAGACTTTAGATTTGTGCTTAAAGACTTGTGCTAAATAACCATAAACCTTATTAATCACTGATTCACTGAGCCTGAGGCTGATAATTGTTTTAGTATAAATACACAGGTGATTATTTAAAAAAAATCATATTAAAAAAAACTGATTTCAAACTTCAAAAGTGGCATGTGAATGTAATAACAGTGTGGCGCAGACTTGGGTCACTTATCTACGCCGACTCACATAAAATCCTTTGTTTTTAAATCAATAAAATGAATCACAATTCCACTTTACCTTTGAATAGTTTTAGACCAAACTTCGTAGCATCATTAGCACTTTTAGGAACAGCATTTTCTTTCATGTGTAATTCTTCCTCATTTATGGTGACGAAGCGATTGGCTGCCATTTTGCCGAGTCACTTGAGGTGATTGGTCAAGAAATTCTGACTATTTCTTGATAATCAGCGTGTGCGATTTTTCTATAATCACCTGCATATTTATAATAAAGTATTCTATTAACGTGATTAAAGCTCGTCCGGTAGAATGGCGTCTCACAATGCTAGAGATCCAGATCCGAATAGAGACCTGAGCTTGAATAAAAATGCAGGGTTTGATTTTATTCAGCATGATCAAATTATTTTAACCTAACTTAGTTCAATCACATGGAACTGATGTATGCATTTGAATTAAGTAAATTCAGTAAGCTTTTTTTTGTGTACTTTACATTGTATTTACATACACAGTTATTCAAATGTTATGTTTTTGGTTACCATAACATCGTATGGAATGTTGGAATTAATAACTATAGACGTTACATATTTTTACATTTGGGACATTTCTTAGAAAGGCTCATGGTCCAGTAAGTAAGAAAGTTATCTAGAATGAATTTGGGCATTTAGGACAGAGCCATAAATACTGACTTAGGGATAATATGGAAAAGATTATAGAGGAAGTCCTCACTGACCTGGAAGCAAGGCTCACTTCAGACCATCTCTCATCAAAACTGGACCACCACTCCAACACTCACACACTCGTCTCATGGACGTCCTGCTTTGATAATGCTGGTCTTTCCCTCCTCCTAAGCACTGCCTATCATCACTCAGTGTGTATGTGCTCGGGTGGGGTGGAGGGGTCACTTAGATGAGAGAAGGACATAGCGTTTCAAGGGGGAACATACTGACCCCCTTGGGGTATTGTGGAGATTCTTAGGTCTTTGCATATGTGAGCTTGTTTAGCTGTGTGTGTGCGTTTCAAGAGGCTTTAGCAGCGCCCAGTCACCCGTCTCATTTCCTTATCTGTCAGAGGGCCGTGTCGCCCGGCGGGTATCAGGTTCTGTTCTGGTGACGCCTCATGACCTCGGACACTGACCCCTGAGGCCTTTGCTTCCTCTGAGGAGAAAAAAAGAAAAAGAGAAAAAATCCTTAAAACAATACAGCAATTCAACATGTTTAAATTAATTTAAACACATTATACATCAGGCATATTATACATAATGACTTAAATCCTATGAGTAATGTGACATCGTAAAAATGGTCTAAATTTCCAAATTATTTAATCACACAGTCAGACTGAAAGGTCTGAGTAACCTTTTTATTTGATTTGGAATTAATGTAATTTTGCATTCTAATTTAATTTCTCAGGATTCTCTTAAAATATTGCTTCAAAGTATTTAATTTGTTATGCTTAGGCACAGTGCATGGTGTTATAGGAAAATAATCAATGACACGAATCACAATTACTGTTTTCACCATCCTGTTTATTCATTTTACACCACAGCAATTAACGTTTTTTATTTATTTAATAACCAGGCATTATGTTGCGTATCCATTTTCAGTTACATTTAATGTTGTGGAACATCTATGAAACATTATAGCGTGTTACAGCAGCTATAAACAGTCATTCCCTCACCAGCCGATCTTTTTCACTCTCAAAGTTAACTAGAAGAAGATCACATGGGAGAGTGCATACCTCAGCTAAGTAGCATATTATCAACAACAAAATCAAATCACTTGAACCTAGGATAATACTAAAGCTGGACACCAAATTTCAGCAAAATCTGTTCACTACTCTTCGAGTTACATTGGGAACAAACAAAAAAATCCTGGATCCGCATACATATCTGGATCCTGGATCTGCATACATATCTAGATTTGCATCAAAATCTAACCAATTGTACCTTAACCCATGGCTCACCTTTCCTCCAAATTTTATCAAAAGCCATTCAATACTTTTTGAGTTACGTTGGGAACAGACAAAAATCCTGGATCTGCATACATATCCAGATTTGCATCAAAATCTAATCAATTGTTCCTTGGCCCATGGCTCACCTTTCCTCCAAATTTCATCAAAATCTGTTTACTACTTTTCGAGTTACACTGGGAAAAGATAAACAAACTTAGGCAAAAACATAACCTCTTCCAACAAAGTTGGTGGAGGTAATAAAGGGAGGGGGGAAGAGATCAAACTTTTCTTCTTCCCATCATCTTCAGGAAATTCAGATGATGCAACTTCCTGTTGAACATGTTACTCGTGGAATATTCCAAGTACTGTACAAGTTCAGGATATCTTCAACATGTCTTGAATGAATGAATGAACTAAAATGTATAGTTTTCATAACCTATAATGGATTTCTCAAGGAAAAGGATGTTTCATGCAAGAGCTGTTAAAGGGTTCCATACATTAATGCAAAAATCATGTGATTTTTGAAGTATTTAAATGATTCTATTTCAAGGTATAGTGGACTTTAGGTACGTAGTTTTTATTCATGTTTTAAGTTCACTGGAAATATACACATAGTTTATGATTGACTTTAAAATGTCTTGTACCTTTATATACATATTTGTATGTAGTATTAGTATGACACAAATCATTGAATCACCCATAAATAGCTAGGATCCTTGCACACATGTGCACTGTGTACTGTATATTTGATTTTGTGTGTTGGCACGCTTGTGCATGTCCACACATTTATCTGAACGCTCACAGCTGAACCTCTACATCAAGCCGAAAGGGGACTGTATTACCACCGGGTCCTATTGGAATTTCCCTTGGGATTCTTGGAGGCTTGGTGCATCCTCACATTCTCCTACATCTTCCATCATCTGAACCAATCATCATTCTTCTACACACCAGACTTTTAATAGGAACCATCACTCTGTGGCATGAACGCAAGAAGAAAACCTTCTTTGGCCTCCATGTAGCACCTAAAATATTAAGGTGGAACATTTTTTTTTAAAGTAATAAGTTTTTTTTCTTTTATGAAAGTGCAAAATAGATGCTAACTTGATTACCAATCTGTCTAATACTGTATAAATGCATGTAGACTGTATACTGTAAATCCTCATTAAAACAGCATAGACAGGAACATCACAGATCTGGGATGATGGAGTGTATAAGTTACTAATTGTCCCAGATGCACCAACAAATCTACAATAATGTGCCATCACTTTCCTCTCCTTAAAAAGGCTTTTATTTCAAAGAAGCAATTTGAAACAATTAATAAAACAACTCCAGTCTTTGTGCGCACATTCAAATGGTGCAGTCATTCATGGCATAAATTAATATGTTTATCTGAGAAAGGAGCAATCTAATAACTCATCTGTCAACCATAACCCAGATGGGAGAGAAATAATTGGAATAAAACAATTACCGAATGTCTCATCTTCCTCCATGGGGCATGTGTGAGTTGAGTTTAAAAAAAAAAAAAAAAGAAAAACAAACCCAAATTATCTATCCATCCACTGATAAAATGAGCAAAGAAGGTATATCAGGTTAGATTCTTATTTAGATTTAATAAACCATAAAAGCTATCATGCATTGGGCTTTATGCATTTAATGGCCAATCTAATGTTACATTTGCTCTTTTTCCCGTCAGCATTATGATCAAGTGTTCTTGGTTAAATGTGAGCTCAAATCTTGTGGATTGATAAGAAGCTCTTTTTAGGAATTAAAAGCCGCCATATCATAAATAGCTGCAGCCGGGCATCCATCAGTCTGGTGGTCCGACTCCAGAGTGAGCTTCCATAACAGATATATCTCACTCTTAATGCATTTTGTGGTTGTCACCGGGTTCTAATGCACTTGGGTATGGTGCCACACACACCAAAGCCCTACTCGCTGCCTCTCACACACTCGATAAACATACGATGCTACAAAGAAACCAACAGAAATGCAGATGCTGGATGATACTGAGCAGTAATGGTGGATCTGTGGGGAGTTGGGAAGGTCTCCGTTTCCAGTTTCTGCCTCATGCAGGTATTTCTTCCTCAGTGGTGCCCTTTTATGGAGTCATGAGAGGCACTTTTTTAAACTCCCATCATTCTCTACTCATTAACCTCTGTCCTGAATGCCTGAGCTCCATGACTCTGAACTGGTTCACGTTATCAGCCACCAATTAAAACTAATTAGGGGAGAAATCCGACCATGTCATTCTCTTCACACTCCTTCTGGCGTAAAAAAAAAAAAAAAACTCAGAGGACAGGAAGGTAAGGTGGACAACTCATAGCATTCTACACTATAAATTAAGAATATATTACATACTGAGGAGATATTTAAGTTTGGCTGTGGAATGGCATATACAGTACATATATGTGTGTATGGCTCCCTTATGCCTGGCTGGTTGATTATTAAACCTTGCACACCTGGCAGTTCTTTCATCAAAAGTGTGATGTTCTTTACTAGCCCACTTCCATGTTTATTCATATGTTTGCGCTCGGCTTGCAAAGTGGCGCCCTTGCCCAGGTCTCCTGTGCAGCCCCAAATTTATGCATGGCAGCAGAAATTAATTAGGCATCAATTAACACATGCTAATCAGCAGGCATTGGTTTATTGGTGTTAGGTAATTTGTAAAGCTGTTGCAGAAAAAGCGATGGGGAGCGCTGGTATTCTGCTCTCTCTATCAAAAAGACGAAAGAAAACACAATAAAAACAGACAAAACAGGCAGGAAAAGGGTTTTGTGAAGTAAACAATCTTAGCAAGCATACCATTGGGGAATCATGGTTGTGGGTCAGAATGTTGAGAGAATGTTCTTTTAGTGCAGCACAGTTCACATGAAGCCCGGGGGTCTACATAAGACCAGGAGATTGAGAGAGAGAGGGATAGATTGGGGAATGAGAGAGCAATGATGAGTTTTCTGTTGCATGGAAGCTGATGGGTGCCTCAGCAAGGAGAAAAACCAACGGTCAATCCAAAAGAGTGTCCTCTGTGTTTAAGATTTTGTGTGTCACTAAGATATTATCTAAAGCACTACAAGTATAGAAAAGGGTCGGCATGAAGATCTGCCATTAGGGATCCCAAGAGGCAAGACGCAAGTTGATCGCAAGTTGCTACAGCCAACTATGGCTGGGAGCCAAGGGAACAAAATAGGCATTGCACTCTAGGAAGGAGAGATGCTATACTTTCTCCCCTGTCAATCAATTAGACTAGCTCTTGAGGAAGACATGGTCTAATGGTTAGAGAAGCAGCTTGGGGACCAATAGGTTGCCGGGTCAATTCCCTGGACCATGGGAAGGTTGTATGTCACTCTGGGTAAGAATGTCTACTAAATACCTTTAATGTAATGTAATGTAATCACTAGCCAATCGCGGATCTCTGTAAGCTCATGTATGTGGAAGAGGGTAGATGGCGCTTTCCTTTGAATGTGTTACACTGCTGTGAGTAGCAGTTTGAAAAGTTGGTTTTGCATGAGGATGCATATGTTAGCCTTGAAACTCCTTGGTTGGTTGGTGCTGTATGATAGGGGAGAGCTAGCTAAAATGAGTTTACCTGCCAAGATTTCTGAGAGGATTATGAGAGCAATGAGTTATGCTGTTCAGTTTTGGAAATGAAGCAACTCAAGTTTTAGTGTAATTAGCTCATGGGTTCTACCATGAAATTATTGATGGTTATGCCTTACAGCATGAGGCCCCGTAATAGATATTAAACTATCATGCATACATCTAGGAACACACTCAGTGAAAGACAGCTGAGCAACATCATTCATTATTGCTGTTTGTTTTCATAATTGTTAAATGTTTGTAAAATCCACTTAAAGCTATTTATTACCATGAAATAAGATGATGTGGATGGCAAGAATTAAGCCTTATTTGTATTTATATCTTGAAAGTGAGGGGGGGCTTAGCCCACTATCATGGTCAAGTCATTTTTTTTTTCATACTTTAATAGACGTCCATAAATTTTGCTACTGATGTTCATTATCCAGCAAGCTAATCCATAAATGAAATGTTTATAATCCAACCATTCACCATCCATCCATGTTCCTGCCACTTATCTGGGTCTGGGGTGTGGACGCAGCAGTTCCAGCAGAGATGCCCAGGTGTGCCTCTCCCCAGCCATCTTCTCCAGCTCTTCTGGGAGACACTGAGGCATTCCCAAGGCAGCCAAGAGATATAATCTCTCCAGCATGTCCTGGGTCTGCCCTGGGGTCTCCTCCCAATTGGACATGCCCAAACCATCTCAGCTGGCTACTTTCGATGTGGAGAAACAGCAAGGAAGCATGATACCTCACCCAGAACAGGGATACCGAACCTGGCCCTGGAGTCAGACCTGGGCAGGGGGCTCTTCAGCGAGTGCCTGGAGGTCAGATCTTTACCCTTGGGACCCAGCCAAGCTCAGTCCGAAAGAGCCACATGGGTCCACCCTTCTGTGGGCCCACCACATGCAGGAGGGAAAGTAGGGGTCCAGTGCATTGTGGATCAGCCAAAGGCGGGGGCCTTGGCAATCTGATCCCCAGCTGCCAAATGTTCATAATATTTTTTCATAATATTTACTGCTAACAGTAGTTAACTGACAAACATGCGCTAACTTGACTGGACATCTGAGAAAAACTCAGTGAGACCTCAGTTAAAACTTATTTTGGGAGCTGAGAGCAACACAGAGGGTACGTCTTTGAGTTCAAATAGTACCGTATGGTCCTAAAAAAGCTGATATGACATTGTTTAATATTGTCAGATATTTGCTGCTGCTTTCAAGTGGTAATGTCTTTAGTGTATACCTGAAAGATGATGAAGGCCTATCTGAGCATTCTTCAGCCAATGTCAATAGGATACACCAGGCTAAGCACCATTATGAGAGACCAACACAGAGCTAAATTGGATAAATGCACAGTAAAAGAGATTGCCATAAAGGTCTACACACAATGTAGAAGCATTATTAGAGCCAGAAGAAGATTTCTTTCATGATTTGCTGGTCAGCTGGATAAAAAGCATATAAGCAAGATGGAGCTCAGTGCATTTGTAGCCACTTAAGCCCCAGTCAGATCTGGGCTCTTTGGCCATCTCTATAATTATTCTCCTTATTGTGGAGGAAATCAGTTCTGTATCCCAAAATCACATCACTGCGACATTTCAACATTTCATTTTCTGCCATTCCATTAAGATCTAAATACTGTACATGTGAAATGACTAACAATTGCATTGCCAAAAATAAAGCAATCAAACTTGGTCAGTGTTCTCCTCTCTATGCTTATGACGTTACTCACAAGATATGACTGTATATCACTGTAGAAAAAGTTGGAGAAAAAAAACTGCACCTTTATTGTAACCAAAAAATAATAATAAAAATATATTCTAGAAAGCCACCCCATGGTAGATATGTAACTGAGCATGAATACATTATTGGGAATGAACAGATAATGGCTTCTATATGGATGCAAATACAGATATGAAAAAGAAGCACACTATTTGTTTTAGGGATTTTTTTTTTTTCCTCATGGTTGAGACTAAAGGTGTACACTGGTACTGGGACACCACAAAAAAAGTCACACTTGAAGGAATTACTTTCATGTGAACAAGCAATCTGAGAAGAAGCAGTCAGATATGAATCTCACAGGACAAAGAAAGACCCCCATTCATGCATGTATAGCTTTCATTCATTCATCCTTAGTAACTGCCTGGTCAGGGTTGCAATGGTTTAAATTACGCTACAATGAAGGTACTTCAAAAACTTTTCAGCCTCAATCAGAAAATGTCACAGATGGAAGATTATTCTTGCATTATTTTTCAACATAATCTCCTTTAACTCCTTTAACTTGGTCCACTGATGTTCAAGCTTCGCTATCCCTTCGCGGAAGAAGGTCACATCTTGAGCCTTCAGATCCTCCTCAACAGCATGGATGACTTCATCATCACTCTGAAAATGGCGACTATGTGAGTGAGATTTCAGTTTGGAGAGCAGACAGAAGTCAGACGGTGCCAGGTCGGATGAGTAAGGTGCATGGGGCAACAGTTCAAAGTCACATTTGGCT
>JAOEHJ010000016.1:11133647-11146991 GCA_025447855.1 Potamarius usumacintae
GCAGTCTGAGCCGATGTACTTAAATGACTGAGAAAACCACGTGCAACTATAAAACCACATAAATCGAAAATAGTTCCATTTCATTGGGCATGCATGTTTGAAAAAATAAATGGTGGATGCTAAGAAAATTTTCTCAGAGTAACAGAAAAAATCTCTGATACAAAACAAAATTTTCCCGTATGAAAATCAGTGTATGCCATATTAGCCAAAAAATTGCATTTTCCCGTACAAAATACGGGGAAACCGTATAACTTGACATGTATGCTTAGGTTCTGTTGTATTATCCTTAAGGCTCTTGTTCTAACCTGTGTGTGTGTGTGTGCATACGCATGTGTGTAATGGCCTCTAGATTTGTAATGGCTGCGGTTGTAACTACAGTCTTTTATTTGTTTACTTTTTTTATTGATTTGGGATTTAATGATCTGTCCAAATCTCCTATACTTCTGTCTTGGTCTGTTTCTCTCTTTCACAAAGCTAACAGCAAATGCAAGGAGAATGAGGAGAAATTCAATATCTTAACACTTTAAAGTAAATTACAATGAATGAGTAGTACTTTGTCTTTATGTTCTTCTCATATGTCAGCCATAGTTGAACGTTTACTGCAGATTTGTTAGCTAGCTTAGGAGAGCGACCCAGGGTGGATCGAGCAGGGTGGATAGAGCAGTTCCCACCCAACCATGCACACCTATGGGCACTTTAGAGTAGCCAGTTAATCTAACCACATGTCTTTGGATGGTGGGGGAAACTAAAGCACCCCCACACAGACATGGGGAAAACATGCAAACTCCACACAGAAAGGCCCCTTTCAGCTGTGAGGTTTGAACCCAGAACTTTCTTGCTATGAGGTAACAGTGCTAACCATTGCACCACTGTGCCGCCCTGTTTTTGTTTTTATTGTCAGTCTGATAATGCAACTTGCTCTTATGGCAGTCAGCAAGCACTCACTAATCCAAGAACAACACCAATAAGCCACTTTAAACAAACAAACAAACAAACAAAAATGTATATTACAGAGAACTGTTGCTTCTTTTTCCTGCAATTTCTACTTTGTTCCAGCTCCACATCCACATTGACTAAACCCTGTGATCTTTGTTATCTCCTGTTTCTTGTTAATAGCTGCGCTTTGTCTTCTCAGTACTGGGTATCAATAATGATAGATCACAAATCATCAAATGTGTTTTAAATGACTTTTTGAACTGAATCCTGTAAATTGGTTTACAACCAAGAACTAATTGAAAGTTCTTCTTCTCACATCCATGCTAAAGACTTGTAGCATGAAGAGTGCTTCCAGGTGGCGACGAAACGAATCAGTTCACCGAAACATGTTCAAAAAATTTGAATCACAAAAGACTCACACCCGCAGTGCTAACATGACAGAGAAGCACAAAGTCAAGAGAGATGATGGAGCTCGTAATGGAAGAAAAGCTCCATCTGCTCCTCTGACGCTGCCAAAAGAGAAGAACAGTTGCCAGATGACCAAGCTGATTTGATCAACTCATTTTACTCAGTGATCGCTGTTAAACCATGCATAGCCTGATCAGCCGCCTGATATTTTGCTGTAATTTCTGAAACTTGGGTGTAATATCTGAAAACCATCCTTTGGTTCTGCAGCTCAGTGATGCGAGAAAGTAAATCTGGTGTTTATGCTTTAGCTTGAAGCAAGAAGTGTGTTCATTAGGCAAATCGCTGTCTCCTGGTCTGGTTAACTCTTACCTCTAGGTCTAAATAAAAGTTCTGAAATGATTTGAGATGATTTTTGAGTTATTCTCATTCTTTCCAGCCTGTATTTCACTCCAAGCTCTAACCATGAAGAATTCGTTATATTTATCATCATCAAGATGGAGAGAAGATAGATTTCTATTTTACAAATTTTAAAATAAATCTTAATACAGTAAGACTGCTATATCTACAGGGATAGCTTCCAAGATCTAATGCAGATAGCAGTGAAGCATATATAAAGTTTGATTAGTTTTGTGTATATACATATCTATGATAAAGGTGTTTTTTTATGAATTACAGACAATATGATATCAACAATGGTAATTAATAATAAAATAAAACAGTTATAACAATATACTGTAATTAAAAAATATGTGAGTGTACTCTCTCTCTCTCATGAACAGGATTCTGACATCTCCACTTCTATCATGGTTGAGGGGCTGAGGCAGATGCAAGTGTGGAAAACTTGTATTTACACAGGATAGTCAAAGCAACCAAAAGCACCAGGCATGAAAACACGGCAGTAAAAGTGAGGAACACAACAAGCATCAGCATGGCAAATAAAGACAAACACAAAACAAAGAAACTAACAGGAGCTGGGGTTTAAATAAGATGAGTAATACATTTCCAAAGTGTAAGCAGGTGCGAATGCAAGAGTCTGTAAGCAGGGTGTGTGGGAACTATAGTTTGAGGTGGCCATGTTTGTAGGCTGTGTGGTGCACTCTGGGAAGGGCAACCTGGAAATTTTGCCATGCGCCACTTCTTAGTGCTAGCATGAAACCATGGCTATCGAGTCAGCGGATATGGCGGTCTCACTGTATTTTATTGATAGTAAAAAAAGTTTAACAGTTAAAAGGTACTGACTGCAAAGTCATAGGAAATTTTAATTAATTTATTTACTTTTTAAAATTGTGCATGGCATTTTTCTATGTCCTGTAAGAACAGTGTCATGCGGACGAAATGTGACACACCAAGATGGTGACATGCAGAAAACATTGTGACTCTGCATCGACAGCGGAGAGTTTTGAGTCGCAGGGATGTAATTTGTGGTTGACATTCGCGAATAGATCCATGAAACAAAAGACGAATACATATTTTCTCTGTGACTGCTTTTGTGTTATCATTTCTTTCTCTGTAAGATCAAAACATTAGATGTAGAATTCCATACTTGCTACCGTGGTGTCGAGCCCATGCATTCTAAGGCTAAGATAGCTAAGCACGAGTTAGAATGATTTGGTTATCTGTCCAGAAAAATGACATGTCCTCTAACCTTACGCTATCTTGCAGTTGCACTCACTAGGCAGGCTTTCCTGTTCTTTTCCACTGGCTTTTAGCTGGCAGGTATGCCGAGTCTGCCATGCTTGCCCACGCCAATTTGTTTTGGTTAAAAGTAGGTCAAACACGCCCCACAGTGGTCACGTGATAGTTGCTTGCTTCAACAATCCCCGGAGTTGTAAAATGCAGGACACTTTTTATCTTGGCAAAACATGTACACACAGGATACACAATGTGTACAGCAGCACAACTCTTCAATTTCAAATCAAATCAATAACCGAATCAATGCGAAACATCTCAAAGGTCTAACAGCTATAGAAATAGAACATTTTTGTCCAGAATTCACTATTGTAGTCAGAACCTTTAATAAACTAGTCACATCTCTGACAACTCCATCTCTGACACGCAAACCCTAAAAAGTGCCAAACCTAAATTTATACCTTAACTAACACTAAATCCAACTTCGAACCCTAACTCTACACTATTACACAAACTGTTTTAAGATTTTTAAGATTAACCAAAAAATTACCCTTTAAAATGAAGAAATCCCATAACTTCTAGTTTAAAATTTAATTCTACACTGTTAACTCAGACTCTAAATCTTACGTAAATCCTAACCCCAAAATATAAACCCTAAACCTAATATTAAACTCCAAACCTAAACCCTACATCATTATGTTAAAACTCTGACACTAAAGCCCAGCCTTACATCATAAATTAGAAACTTAATCCAAAGGTCAAAACCTAAATTATATCAATGTAAATGCTAAACCCTAGCTCTTAACTCTAAACCTTAACGCTAAATCTTAAAATTCAGGCCTACTACTAAGCTCCTAGCCTCCAAATCTCAACCCTAAACCCAAACCTTTAAGTCGAATCATGAATTAAACTTTAAACATGAACATCTAATCCTGAACGTTAAACTCAAATGTTAAACCTTAAATTCTAACTGTAACCATATAACCTTGACGCTAAACCCTAAAATCTAGTTCCTAAATTTTAATGGTATGTGTCTACTTGCAAATTTATGAAATGCCTCCAAAACCCTAAATGCTAAACCTCCATCCATCCATTATCCATAACCACTTATCCTGTACAGGGTCGCAGACAAGCTGGAGCCTATCCCAGCTGACTAAGGGTGAGAGGCGGGGTACACCCTGGACAAGTTGCCAAGTCATCACAGGACACATAGAGACAAACAACCATTCACATTCACATTCACACCTATGGCCAATTTAGAGCCACCAATTAGCCTAACCTGCATGTCTTTGGACTGCGGGGGAAACCGGAGCACCCAGAGGAAACCCACGCAGACACGGGGAGAACATGCAAACGCCACACCAGAAAGGCCCCCATCAGCCACTGGGCTCGAACCCAGAACCTTCTTGCTGTGAGGCAACAGTGTTAACCACTACACCACCATGCTGCCCCAGTGCACATCTCCATTAAAAATAAATAAACAAACAAACAAATAAATAAATAACCCTAATAGGCCATGTCGAATTCAGTTTTAAATTCAAATACAGATACAGAAATGAATCTTTGGAGCACTGAACAAATACAGATTCAGGTAGTGGCACTTTCTTTTTTTTTTCTTTTTTTTTTGCTATATTAAACAAACACAGGAACAAAATCTGCATTCATTTTAGTAATACACTGTATTTAGAATATTGTGCACTGTCAAATGTGTTTCAGATGTCATATAATTTTCATCTTTCAAATACACTGTAACATATTGATAAAATACTACTGCATGCCTGGAGTAAATCTGTTATTGGCCATTTTATTACTATCCATTTGACTTTCCACCACTCAGGTCAGTGTTTGTGTGATCATAGTCAATCTCAGTGTACATTATTCAAGCTTTTGACCAGTGCAATGTCTGTGAAAGAACCTTTTCCTTATTGATTTTACAATAAACCACCATATTTGATAATAAATGTTCTGTATGTACAACTCGAAGCAGCCACAATATCTTTGAAATCACATTAGCCAGTTGTACTTAAACCATAATTACTTTTTTCCTTAAGCCAAGGGACCGATGGACAAACCATTGTTTTATAGAGGGTGACATGAACTGCCAAGGGACTGAGGAGAATTTGTCAAAGTTATTGAAAAGCATATAACGCCCTAGTACGAGTAATAGACACTTATCAGAGATACTGTGATCTATATGTCGTATAGGAGCCTAGTATACTGTGGATTTAAGCTTAAATTTATGGATTTATTTAGGTGGCTTTATGACCCTTTATGTCAGGAAACAAAGCTTTTAAAATCCTTGGTTAAACAAGGTGAGGTGATATTTTTTAGTGATTTGTATCCTTTTAAATGGTGTAGAAATCTCGGTGGTCTCAGTACAATCATTGTAGCAATAATCCATTTCCGCACCTCTAGGTAACAGCAAACAGTTAATTATGTTGTTTTCTTGTTAACTGTTTAGTTCTTGCAATTCTAGGAAATCATCATTTTGCAGGCAACAAGCTACAATAAAATGACATGACTTGGTACAGTGTGTCAGATCTAAATTAATTTTTGCATGGATATAATGCACATTTTTGCCATAAGAGTGACAATGATTTACTGTGCTCGTTAACTAAGCGCCTGCAGCCATGATTATCTCTCCAACTATAGATACAGCGCTGTCAGTCATGAAACATTAGCAGCCTCTTTTATTGTAATTGTTTCACTTTCATTAAAACAATTACAATTACATCATTGCTGTAAAAAAGATTTTGAGTGCACCATATTTAAAAAAAGAAAAAAAAATTACTATTGGATGTCTTGATAAAATATACTGTTGTAGCACCAGGAGCGCCTACAGAAGTGGGCAAAGATGCTGCGTGCCCTTGTTATGGCACTTGTCTAGTTGTACATTTTGGAAATCTCGATTGTTGGTGTGGATTTGATTACGGAGAACTGCCACACTGCAACCATTATGCACCATGCAAATATAGAAGGTCTCGTCATTACAATAAATAGCAGGCAGCCAGGCGAGATTGCAAGTGGACACATATCATTCGAATGATTCTCTTTTAAAATCAAATTATGGCGAAATCTGCCTCTGTGGAAATGTACTAAATAAATACAGAACCCAACAACAAAGTTGATTACAAAAGGTCACATTACATTTATTTGCCGAAGTGTCTCTTTTGTTCTCTCTTTCTCCTCTAGCTTGCGTTTCTTAGTCATGGAGTAATTACAGCGTGGGCACGGGTTATGGATTGATTTGCGTAAATTTGTCTTATTAGACTTACTTGGCTCCCAGCAGGCAGTGAGAGCAATAAGAGCCGTGTCAGGCACATAAAAGATGCTAGGTCCGATAAGCATAGATAACCCCTTTTACATTTACATTCAAACAAGGCTTTTAGAAAAAGCCTTAGCAACAGGCCTCTGTAATGAGCCCACATCTTGCCCTGGTTTTAAAGCTATGATCTTGGAGAGCAGCTCTAAATTGGAAATTATTACACATTAAGCCCTCGACAAGGGCTCCAGGATCGAAAATATCGATATCTTGCCTGGGACAATAAATCCAGAAGAGCTCTCTATTTCTTTCCAGCATGTTCAGCTCAGTCGTACCCGGCTACTGTTCATGGCACCTTATTTAAATTTTCCTGTAACAAATTAATTCCAGCGTTTTCACACGATTGAATTAGTGGGCGAGCGGCCGTGCCGTCACAAGTGTTCGGCTGCTTCGGGGGAGACAAATTGCCGACCTGGACAGCGGGGTAACAAGCAGCGAGTGTTGAGTCCCTGATAATCTTCCCACTAATTCTCCATTACAGCAAAATGAAGCCATAAATCTTCCTGACAGGTGATCGATGTAAACATTGTTTCCCCCCATGATTGCCAGCGATCCCAGCGGAGGTACTGTCCGCTCACAATCCGCTGAAATTACTCCCCGCGCGAGCCCTCCCCTGAAAAAAAGAAGGGGAAAGAAAAAAAGGTGAATGGCATGAAAGCCTTACAGTCTTCCTTGACAAAAAAAAAAAAAAAAGTCAACATTTTGCTTTAGCTATGCTAACCGGATAGACATGTTGAGAGTTTAACGCCGATGAAAACCCTGCCTTTCGAATAAAGGTCACGGTCACTTAAATATGGAAAAAATTGATTTATAAAGAAGCCAACATCGGAAAAAAAATGAGGTAGATAAGCAAAGAGAGTGAAAAATGAGACATTTAGTTGCTAGTGTTTAGCAGCCTGGCGGAGGCTGAAGGCTGAGCTGTGTAGTAGTGTGTATTAAATTACTTTATCCTTTATCGAGTGTCGTTAATGTCCTGTAAATGAGAAGTGGAAGTACCCTGTGGCTTGGCCTGTGGCCTCTATCCATGTGCACTTAATTCAAGAACAGATATTTTAAGTTCTGCTTCTTGAAGCCTGGCTGCCCAGACCAAAGCCCAGCTCCATTTCAGTTCGCACTAACCTCATCCATTACTGCCACTGCACAACCTCTGTTCCCTGATCTCAAAGACCTACATCCTAGATTTGTAAACGTTCAAGTCTGGTGATTAAATATGATTCTAAATATGTACCAGTCATATGTGATCTGTTCAAAAGCTGAAGTATCACTTTGTGTTGAGAATGATTCCTTTGAGAGTTATTTTATGCCACCTCTAGGCTACTTCAATGTCAGGCAAACGGGCCTAGTCTTTAGATCTTTAATGATTCAAAGAACGTCTAATTTCTCATTTTCTTTTGTTCCTCTCTCCCAGTGATGTGACGGAAACAGTTTTGAACGATTGAGTTGTCAAGCAGTCGAAACTCAGCACACATTATCAGGCTGTTAACTGTCTGATTATATTCTACACTGTTATTAAATCATGCATGCGATTACAGAGGCTGCGATGCTCTTAAAGGGAAATCCTCTGTTGCATGTCACCTTGGTGCCAAAGGAAAATTTCTCTGAAAGGGAAAGCTCCAAATTAGTCTTTAAATGCTCCGAACTTTGATCTACTCACCAATTATTAATTAAATATACTCATTACCAGTCACCAGTATGCACAAATGACAAACAAAAGGACGCACTGGGACATTATTTGACATGACCATGTGTGCTTTAGTCAGTAACCTCAATGCAGCTTTGTTAGAAGGATTTTTAGAGTTGCTGGATGAGCAGCACTGCTTCAACTAGACCTACTGTGGAAGTGTATTTATGAGAGCCATTCAGCCAATGCCTAAGGGGCATCTGTAAAGGACAAGGCAAGCCCTCTCTGAACAGACATCTTCTATTGGCTTTAAAGGTTACTGCTCCTCCAATTGGTCCCAGTCTGGCAGTGTCACTTGCAGTATGACTTCATCACCCCGGGAGAGGAGGACAAGACGAAAGAAAAACAGTTGGTGGCCATCCGTCAATGTCCATCTCAAATTACCACTCGACCAATCACCGCACAGGATCAATAGCGAGTCAAGGCAGAGGGGAGGAGACCAGGGGGTGACCAGCCTAGAGATGGAGGAATAACTGATCAATACATGAGGATGGATTTTGTCATTTTGAAAACATGCTGTCAGAGAAAGAGCACTGCTACAGGGTACTCATGCTGATCTTGGCCGTCTCCCAAGAGACTAAGACAGTTGGTCCGAAATTAGAGCCCAGCATCCAGGATGATAGAAGTTGACTATCACAAAAGGGAGGTTACAAAAATAACAGTTCAACTTTTTTTATTGGTAAAAATTGAACGTTCAACAAGTGGACAAAACCTATTGATTTTTGCATTGACAAAATTCAAGCACGAACAAGGAAAAGTAGCCACAGGTGTCTCACAAAAGATATAGGAGATAGATCCAGATTATTGAGGCTTTTCTCAGACTAATGGCTGTGTGATCGCAGACACTGGGTTTATTGGCAGACGAAGTGGGCTGATTAATGTTGGTTTAAGCAAGTTGGGATAATATACGAGGCTTATTTGAGGTAGTGACTGCCTGAAATCAGCAGAGTAAATGCATGAGTAAGAGCTATTGATTCTGATATTCACCCATAATCGACAAGTAGCCTTGTTGGCTTTTGGATATTGAGTGGTAATTGGGTTTGGTTTGCTATTTGCTCAAAGGATGAACCAATGAACAAGCATTTAGGGAATCGTTAGGTCATGACTGATGTGCTGGTAGATGAAGTGTATCCAAGTGCCTGGTTAGATCTCTGTATAATGGCAGTATTACAATACAAACGCTATAAGAGTTAACATAAGTATTAAAATTGGTGGTATGGTGGTACAGCAGGTAGTGGTGCTGCCTCACAGTTCCAGAGTCCCTGGTTTGATCCTGATCCTGAGTTTAGCATGTTCTCCTTGAGTCCAGGTTTTCTAGTTGCATGCCAGGAAGTGGATTGGTCCATTGTGGCTCAATTGCCCCGAGGTGTAAACGTATGTGCGTACTGTGATGCAATGGACTAGTATACCATCCAGGATGTATTCTCACCTCATACAAAATATTCCTTGTATAGGTTCTGGATCCACTCCATCTCTGACCAGGATAAAGTGGTTCCTGTTGATGAATGTAGGATGTCTTGTTGGTAGCAAACAGCCATCCAATCTTTTCCACAAAGAGTCATGTTTCCATTCCAATCAAACCATCAATTGTTCAAAGACCATGACCAATTGATTAAAGTTGGATCAAGTGAACCTACAGCCACGCTGGCACTTGCAGCATAAGGGTGAACTACCAAGCAGGGATAAGTTAACAGTCATCACCTCAGTTGTCACAGTTACAGATAGGTGGACTACCAGTTAACATAATGGCCTCTAAGATATAATTTATAAAACATCATCAGGTCAGAAGGCAAATGGAAATTGCATAAATATACAATTAAACATATGAATAATTTGCCTCAGGTCAAACATTGATTTCTTCCCCCTCTTTTGGAGAGTGTTGGTGGTGTATAGATGAATGCCCAGGGCTACATTGATACTACGCTAATCATGTAATCATCCCACATCTTTCTTGTAGGAAACTGCTTGTGTGAATGTTCTTTCCAACATGGCCGTGTGGGATTTTGTTGAAGTGATTTACTAGGGCCAGTGTGAAAATGGAGAGCGAGGTAGAGAACAGATTCTGAGGGCGTTCTCTTCCAGTGCAAGGTTGAAGATGTCTCCGAGTTTGGCTTGGTTGAGTGCACAGAGCAGCCGAGAGCACCGACCTCTGTGAAGTGTATTATTGCCGATCAGAATATCTCAAATTGAAAACAAGACCTCCAAGCCTACATAACTGCTTTTACATACAGCTTCATTGCACTTGTTATATCTTTAGCTGTTCTTTTCATTCATGTATTCCTGTCATATTTTTTTGTGGAGGAGAGATGACATGTCCTGGGGCATGTTATTATTTTTGAAAAATTCAACGATTTAAAGTGTAACATTTCCAGACTCCAAGGTCACAGCTGTGTGCATGTTTTTTTCCCTCTTCTTTCCCTCCCTTTTCTCTTTCTCGCCCTCTCTGCAAATCGATTGTTTCTAAAGAGCTCAAACGGAGCGCAAGGACTCTGGGGTCCTCCGGCAATGCGGTCGGAGGGAAAGCGCTGCTAGGGACACAGGCGTAGGGAGAGAGCGCTCTCCCACTTTTCCGAAAGCCTGGCAGCCTGACCTCAGAGTTCAGGGCGAGCGGGCGGATTGGCGCGAGTACAGGAGAGTCGGGCCCGGAAGTCAGCCGCCTAGGCTGGCACAATGCATCTTGGCCTCTCCTTCTGCCTTCACCAAGATCTTGTAAAAAAGGGTCTTTTTTTCAGGTTTTGTCAGGGGTGGATGTAAATTTGATTCACTCTCCATTTATTAAGGCCTGATTACAGGATCATCTATGCTCTAACTAGTGCTTTCAAATGTTGACCATGCAGCGCTTGTTTAAAACATGAGGGCATAGAACAGGGTAAAGGCCTGTCTCTCAATAACCTAACTGAATATTCTGTGGTGCCGGGGTGCGCCAATACATAATGCAAAAAAAGACAGCAAAGAAAGAGAGTTTAATAGGAAGTTAAGAGTGAGTGTTTGTTGAGCAAGGAGTTTTAATAACTTGGGACAGCTTCTTTTGTTCCAGTTGTACTTCCTTTCAAAAGAACGTTTCAGCCAGATGTGCTATCATGGACAACCGAAAGCTACCAAAGACCATTTAGCATGTGCTCATTTGCATTATACTAATTGATTGCAATTAAATTCATCAATCATTAGCAGTGGTATTAGTGAGCAAGGCTGTATTTTACGCCATATATACGTACTGTGCAAAATTCTTAGGCACCCTGTTTTTGTTTTGGTTTTTTTATACAAACTTTGCTATGTTGTGGCTTCTACATTATCGAGTCAGTACAAAAACATTTTAGAGTTCTGAACGTTTGTTTTCCAGCACAAAATTAAATGTTACAGGAAAAAAAAAAGTTTGTATTTGAGCAGCATATTACATAAGAGACCACTTTTCAGATTAAAAAAGAAAACATAATGAAGGCGACCAGGTTTTGGTGCAAAATTAAGAAGCGAGTGTGACAAAGTGTCCAGAAGAACTGCGGCTGGTTCCGCAAGATGCTCAGTGAAACCTACAGCTCATTTCCTTATAAAACTGCACTCGTTGTACCTCCGACTACTCTTCTTTTTTTTTTTAAGCAAAGGGTCGTCTCACACCAAATATTGACTTTGTTTCATTTATTATGGCTTGCTTATAAAATTTATCGTATTTTTTAAAACGTTGAAACGTTTCATTTCATTATTTTTAAGCCATTTTTGGTCTCCAGCATTTCTTTCCATGTGCCTAAGACTTTTGTACAGTACTGTATATACAGTATGTAGTACTATAACTAGATAGAATGAGGGATGATGTCTACTCCTACGGAGAAAGAGAGAATTCCCAGTGAACAGGTAAAAACCTGATAGCGCTCCATCTCCCAGTGGCAGTGCCCACTCTTTCTATCTGACTTCCGTCTCGATGTTCCATGTACGTTGACGGTGACAGTCCTTGGCATTCCAGCCCCACAGGGGGTCAGCCGTGTAAGGAACATAAAAGGCCAATTTAATTTAACGCGTCCGCTGCTCCCAAGTATTTTAATTCAGACAGCTGTGACGGAGGAGTTAATATTTTACTTGTCAGAAGCCAAGCCGGGGCCACTGAATCATAGTAATTCTCATTAAGAGGCTCTCCCCTAGCAGCACCCTAATTCAAAATAATGAAAGTAAAGACTGAGAGAGATTCTAATGCTAGTTGAGGCCTATCTTTTAATATTCCCCCCTTGATGGATTAGGTAAGTGGGAAATTCATCTTGGATCATGGGGCCTAATTCAATAAGGGATCATTCCAGGAGTATTGCATTTTATAATAATGTCATTTAAAGTGTCGTCTTCCATTCTGACTGTCCCATATGTATGCTTATATAATGGTGCCAGAGGGATAAACTTTTACAGGGGGAATCACACTTCCGCCCCCCCCTCCCCATGCATGCTACCTCTTTTGTTCCCTCTCCCTTTCTCTCTCTCTCTCTCTCTCTCCTACCATCTCCCTCTCCACCTCCATCTCTCTGTCTCATCTCTCTGTCTCTTCCCTCCGCCAAAAATTATAGAGATTTCAGGTCTGCAGGCGCAGAATCAATTTCTCAGCGAAAATTTAAATAACTCAGCCAAATAGATTCTTCATATTAAGACGGTGGTACACATTAATATTTAACAAATTATCATAAATTAAATGGTGGTGTAGAAACAGCTGTTGAATACAGCATCAGATTAAGAGGAAATAGGCATTACAAGGTGAATGTCGGTTACCGTTATCTTATTTCTATAAAAAACCAGGAGCATATCGAGGTAAATAATGGTTAAAAAAATTATGATTAGTAACACAGTCTGGATCAATTAAGGCCACTCTGCAAAATGATCATTTGCTAAATTAAAATAATCAGTATGACTGATTACTGTATTAGCGTATAAAAAAGACCTGAATATTTTTAATGCACAAAATGCCTGAATTTTTGGCACCATGAAGCTGTGGAACTGAAACTGTGCTTTTTTTTTTTTTTTTCTTGTCCAATTACAGATTAATTTAATATTTTATATTAATGTTTAAAAAGATGCATAAAACAGTGAAGCAAAATAAAATTTTACAATGTTGCAGCATGGAACTGTATTACATTATTATTATTATTATTATTATTATTATTATTATTATTATTATTTTCACGTGTAGACTCAACTTTTGTTCCAACACATAAGGACTCGGACTTACCCGAATTTTCGACTGGCTAACAAAGATGGGGGGAGGTTCCGGTTATCAACAATCTTTGAGCCTCTGCTCCAATCACGTAAAGTCACATGCCGGAAGCAGAGGGTCATTCCTTGACAAGGACTGGAGTAAGCCAGTCGAAAATTTGGGTAAGTCCAAGTCCTCATGTGAGAT
>JAOEHJ010000016.1:11183268-11193965 GCA_025447855.1 Potamarius usumacintae
CCGGCCACGGGGCTCGAACCCGGACCTTCTTGCTGTGAGGCGACAGCGCTAACCACTACACCACCGTGCCGCCCCGCTTGTGTTCATATTGTAATAATTCTATAAAGGATGTTTATAGAGTCAGCTGGATGCTTGTAAAGCCAAATAATCCCGCAGTTAAACGTCAGTACGTTTTGACATCGTTTATGGCGTCAATTCCACTGATATAGGCTATGCTACAGATTTTGTGGTAATTTTTTTTTCCCTAAAACATCAAACACCAAATATGTACTGTATACTTGGGCAAAGAGGAAATTCTTTTTTTTTTTTTTTCTGTCAAACCTTTCTTTTATGTGATTAGTAGAGCAGGATGTATTATTATAATAACCTGAGTGATGAGTTCAGGGTTTAACGAATGAGAAATGAGCAGAAAAGTGGCTACAAATTGCAAAGGCAACGTTTACTATAAAAGTCCAATGCTTGTTTTTGCATTAATAAAGTTATATTTTAAAGACTCAGTTTGTCTAATGATTCTCCCAAATCACTTGATGCAAAACTTTGATTTCAAGGAACGCCTTTTAAAATCTTGCATTTTAAAAATGGTTATAAATATATAATTGTACCAAAATAACACAGTTGCTTGGAATAAAATATGGTAGAATCACAAAGATAACTGCTGTCATGCTTCAAAATGTGATTAAAATCCACCGAGCATATTTATTTGGGGGGGGGAAAAAAAAAATCCTGAAAATTCACAACTAATGTTCCATCTTGGTGTAAGTGTGGACTGCAGTAGAAGTTTGGAAGGTGTGATTGGGTGTTTGTGAGCTCAGCTAAGTGGAACAGGTTGCCTCAGTCCAGGCAGCTATCCGTCACTGTCACGTTAAAACAGTTTGGGTCGACTTATGGAGTCGGGGACGAAGCACCCTGATAAATCAGGGGCGGATTGAGTGGACAGCTCAGTATGATTGATATACTGACAGGATATGAGTAAGCGCCATGTGAGCTCTAAAATATGAGAGAAAGAGAGGTAGTGGGGAAAAAAAACTACCCATGGAGTGCATATTATTCAGACGAATAAGAATAATAACTGCAGCGTGGCGCTATTGCTGGTGAGAAGATTAGGGCAGTTTGGGAGCAAATATTGCTTTCCGTTTATGTGTAAATAATAAATAAATAAAAACCTGAAATTAGAATAATGCTCGATTATGGGCTGTAGTTTTTTTCCCTGTTCATATCGGAAAATGAGATGAACAGAAGGGACGCCCGTAGAGACTTGCAGTCTTTTCCTCGCCGACACACATGACAGACGAGAGTAGCTCGAGTAGCTGATAACCCATTAGACATTAATGTTTATTCCCTTTGATCAAACCAGGCAGTTCATGCGGCATGGATGCCGCTGCAAAGAAGCAATTGCTCAATATGTCTGTGTGCAGAGGGTCTGCAACCTCTTTATCATAGCAAATACAGATAAATTTTATCCAATCACATTTTATACGCTTATGGTTTTAGAGAGAAAAAAAAGGCAGATATTAGGAAAAGATTTCTTTGCAGGCACTGCTCAGGTTGCCTTTGGAATGAAACTTTGTAGCTTGAGAAGAGGTTTTTAATTTTTATTATTTATTTTTTCAAAGCAGTCACTCTTTAATGATTAGGCACGCCAAGGTTAAGACGTTCACTGCAACCTGCTGCAGTTGTTTGACCTCAAGTACTAAACAGCAGTCTCACTGAAAGTGTGCTTTCTGGATTCGAGCAACGAGAGGTGACAAGACAGCTTTCTGTCTGAGGTCGTGAGTACAGGTGCACCATGCAGGCTGGCTGTTCTTCAGCAGGACAGGACGAAGAGCCCAGAAGGTGTCAGTGAAAGCTTTACTTCTTTACACTGTAGTGAGGTGTGCATGTACCTGATGACTTTCCCTGCTGCCCTTTCATCAAAGCAACAGCATTGCTAAATACGGGAAGAGGAAAACAGGGTACTGCAGCTGGCATCTGTATGTGACTTGAGAGAGACCTTTCGGGGCATTTGTAAATCATGAGGTTTTAAAAAAAAAAAAAAAAAGTAATGGCCAGCCCTAGATATGCTCTCTTAAGGTTTTTTGTTGTTGTTTTATTTATTTACAATTTATGTTGAACTTTTTCACATTTTTATAAATTTACTTTATTTCTTTTAAATTTTTTTTTTTTTTTTTTAATCCCCCGCTGGCCAAAAGGCCCGAAGGGGGATTATGTCGTGGCGACATCCGTCTGTCCGTCCTGGGAAGGGTGCACACCTTCTGAAATCAACTCCTGTCACAATTTTTGGAGGAATTTCACGAAACTTGACAGGATTCTTTGTTATATGTCGGTAATACGCATATCGCAATTTCGTCACATTTTGCCAGAGTTCTGGCCCTTGATTTACCAAACTTGTACTTTTGATAATTTCAAGAGGGTGTATTAAGCACTTATAGCATAGATATAGTTGCCAGCGGGGGATATTGTGCTCTCCAAGCACTCTTGTTTATTTATATTTTAATTTATTCATGCACTAAAAAGGGGAAATGCAACATGACAATATAGTTTTTTTCCTGACTCTCAACAAACACTTTTGCAGCTCTGTACACCTAAGGCTAAGTATAACCCAGAAATGTTGCTCCGTATTTGTGGGCGCAGAACACTGATTTTTTTATTCATACGTCTCTGAGGTGACGTCAGTTCACTGACCTGCTGGTGTAAATATTGCTTTCTTGGTAGTAGCCCAATAAGAGAATAACTGTAGCCTGTAAATAAGTTTATTTATTTTTAATTTACACCACAGCAGTGCTGAGTTCTCAATTCTGATTGGTCCGAATATTTCCATGCTGCACATCACAGGTTTATATTAATGTGCTCGTTCTAATATGTTAATGTTTCTATAGTAACAACTAGCACAGGGACTTGTACAATGGACGCTCCACATGTACAGATTAGAAAACATGAGTAATTGCGAAGCGGTGGATTATTCTGTGAGCGTTTATGGAAGGAGTCTCCAGTGTCAGTTTTTAATTTTACTAGCTTAAAAAGAGGGAAAACATGAGGTGAGGACTGTTTATAGCCGTTATAATATAAGTGATGATGAGAACTAACTTGTTATGCTGCTGATCCACAACATTGGATGTAATTAGAAATGGATAAGCAGTCCATGGTGTTCTTTAATAAATAAAAATGGTTAGTGTTGGCAAGTTCCTCTGGTTTAACATGACTAAAACACTTCAGGGTGTGGTGTGAGTTGGAGAATAATAAAACTCAGGGTGGTAGTAGTAACTCTGCTTCATGCCAGGCTGCATCACCCAACCCTTACATTGATTATTTTCCTATAACCACGCCCTGTAATTATTGTTTCCATTTAGTACCGCAGATTTTTCCACAGATGCACTTTTGGGGATTGGAATGGAGGTCAGGACCTTTTCTAACCCATAAACTCCTCTCCAGACAGGACTCCACCGCTCTCCTCACACACACACACACACACCAATGTGACTGACTGTGGTACTTGAATTGTTGATTCAAACTGAAGCTTCACTTGCTTTTGGCAGGGTGTGTGTTCTTTATTTAATCAAAATCAACATGCTTACACTAGCCCAGATCTGAGAGGCCACACTTTCCTTTTCCTTTTGCTTTTTTTTTTTTTTTTTTGTTCCTCTATCTCTTTCTCTTAGTCTTTCTTTATTCCGTCCTTACATCCAGAGTGCACACTGGTGTCTTTTTTTATTTATATCCCCCTCACTAGAGGCTAGACAAATGCTGCTGGCCTTTGTTGTCAGAAACCTTTATTTACCAAAGAGGAGAGTAAGTGAGTGACACGGCAGAGGCCTTTTATCCCCGGCTAGCCGCCAGCGCAGCTCCCTCCGCCTGCCAAAAGAAGCCCCTCTGGCCCACGCGCACCCTCCTCCACGCTTTCTCTCCTCCAGACACATCCAGCTACAAGTCCGCTCCCCTGGGTGAGGGAGAGATAGCTGCTCCGCCTCACATCGGGTTCACTCAAACAGTGACTCCAACCCTACACACAGCCCTACGTATATAAATATATTTGTTGCATTCATCCCATAATGACCCGTTTTCCACTTTTGCAATGCTGAAAACGATTTTCTGAACTGTGAAACTTTGTGCTCGTCTCAGTATCGGTTATGAATTTGAAAAATCAAATTTTTATTATAATATTCAGTAAGAAGGTGCACTCGCGTGGTCTTTGCAAACGTGAAACAATAAAAGGTGACCATAGTCGCCGTCACGATCCCTTTACCTCGTATAGTTTATCTGGGAAGTGGTGGATCAGTGGCTAGGGTTCTTCCAACACTTGAGGAAATCTTTTAACCCTTAACTGCTCACCTCGCTTTAAGTCGCTTAAGGATGAAATCATCAGCCAATAATGTAATGAATAAACGTAAATGCGATTTGTACTCCTATCTGCCTTGAGCAAGCAAGCAAAGAGTCTCTCTATTTTCATATCCCACTGTTGTTTTATTACAGTGGCCGGGGGATATAATAATTGGGATGAAAATAAGATACATTAGGTAATTTAAAATACATTTTACAATCATATTGCTGTAAACCAGAATAGATCACCGAGCTAGTGAACAGAACTCTATTACACAAATTGGCTATATTACAGAAACACAAGATATATTATTCAGACTGCAAACACACACACACACACACACACACACACACACACACACACGCGCGCGCACACACTCTTCATCAGATACACATCCGTCCTCCTCTGTCTGAGCCGAGCACAGATTAATTCATTACTCTGATTTCTGCGTAGTTTTCTGTGCCAGACTCGGAGACATTTTGCGCTTCGATTACCCTTCCTCGTATCTCGGACCCCGTGTCAGTCACGCAGGGATGAAGGCTCTTTTGTTCACCAAACACATAAATATGGAATGAATAAATATTTTAATTTGTAAACACGGATACCCCGAGGCCAGGTGAACGTGGTCTGATACTGTGAGTCTTTTGCATTAAAAGAGCAGCGAACTAAAAGGAGACTGGAAAAACATCAGTGCAAATCAGGCGGCCGACTGGTCAAAGGTCAGCGCAGTGATCTTTATTCAGGAAGCATGCTTGTTGCCCCTGTAGTCGCTCATTAGCCACTGGACAGCGATTCAGAGTAAATATTAAGGCTGGTGGTTTTTACCTTGACCTTTCTTGCTGTGGATGAATGTACGAGGATTCTTCATTATGCTGGATTTCCCTTACAGTCGTGACTCCACAGTGTTTCTCTCAATGTTTGTCATAAGTGACGAGACGGATTTTTAGAAGCTTTTTAAAATATTTGACCCTCTTGTGGGTCATGTGAGCGTCCGGTGAAGTCTGGGAATAAAACCTGCTTCGTCTGTTTTTTCATCCCATTCAAAGCAATTTGGTCACACGTCCCTTTTTAAAACGTTTGCTTTTGGAATAGAAAATGAATTTCTCCCCGTCTTCCTTCTATCCTAATTTCAGCTCTTCTTGAAGTTCTTCGAAATTGGGTTTTAAATGCCAATTAGGAGGTTGAATGTAGCAAAATGAAAGCAGTAGCGCGAGCAGAACGGCCTCACCTTCTGGCTGCTCAGGCTTCTGAGAGAAGAGCACGCTGAACCTTTTGGCTCCGAGCGCTGCTTTGAGAAAAAATATCCTGCCTAATGAACACATTAATTAGAACCATAACTATTTATAAGATGATAATTAGAAACGAAGCGAGGTAAACTGGGCCCTTCCTGCAATTAATGGCGGATTAATTACGACCGGTAATGAAGTGGAGGTTTGAAACGCATTAAGGTGAAGTACAGAGGAGCGTTGCGGCTTTGTGATCACTGGCGTAATTATTCCGCCGGCCATTTGAGCCCCCCTCCCCCCCACCATGCTCACTTGCTCGACGCCAGTTAATCAGCATCGTTGCATCGTTATATATGCACTTAAAAGGACTTGCCAGCGCAATGACTGCCTAATTATTTCTAATTGGCAGACCCAAGCGTGGTCTTCGTGAAAGGAGGAAAGAGATCCGGTGCTCAGAGACAGAAATGACCCGAGGTCCGGCTTAGACTTGTGTATCTGTTGTGTGGAAACACCCCACTAACCCTTGTAAAGGTCACTCGCCTGAAGTATATATCTTTTTTTGCAAGCTTTTGGCGATTTCTTGCTTTAATTAATGCTAATTGCCTCACAGTGAGAAGATTATCCTTCCAGATCAGTGTGATTTGATGAGCCTGATCGCATGCCCATGATTGAGCAATCACAGTTATCCAGTTCTCTCAAACAGGCCCAGGAGTCGTTTTTTAACTCCAGCTCGGAAACATATTCTAAATGACTTTATTTGCTTGTATGAAAGCAAATCATTTTTTTTTCATACCGATTCGAAAGTATTGCCATCAAATTGCACCCCGTTCTCCAGTAACAGATAAGTCAGCCCTCTGCTTTGAGCGTCACAAAAATCCCTTCCCCGTGTAGAAGTTGCTGATGCTCGGCTTTAAGCAGAGCCATGTGTCAGTGTGTGTATGAGAGACACCATCATCTCCCCCAACAGCACTGGAGCAAATTGTATCGTAATTAAATCCAACGGTGCACTTGTCTCTCCCTTCGCTGTTCTGACAGCACCAATATGGTTCCAGTTACCAGTGTAATATTTAGGTGTAACAAAAAAGAGAGAGTGAGAGGAAGCGCTAATAAAAGAGAAATCTGGATTATGTGCTTCTTGACTGAAATCGTGACACCCGCTGGAAATAATGAAACACTTTCCCCCCTCTCTTGATATTGGAGAGTCTTTTTTTATTTCCTGTCTTGTCAAGCTTGTGGGGGAACTTCTGACTGATTTGGGATGAAGCCGGGAAATATATGAGCTGCCAGCTGCACACGGCGTGTGTGATTGGTGGAGGAAGAGATGAAGCAACAGTGCCAAATCAGCAGGTTTCTACTAGCGTCACCGTTTTGGCCTGGTGATGAACGCTTGTGCTATTTCATGCTTTCATCTGAGGACGTGCTACACTTTTCTCATGTAAACCTGAGGTCCAACAGATTTCTTCATCATCGTGGAGGTGATTGAACTGTAACTCAAAGTGAAGCACGGAGGCGAGGAAGAGTCTGGAAAAGTTGCAAATGTGAGACCTGTGAAGCTGAGGTTCTGAATGACTTGGAACTCTGTAGATGTGCAACACGTTTTCTTTGGAACTCTATGTTTTAATATTGGAGCATGCTGCTAGGAGATATTACTGGAAAATAAAAAGTAAATGTGGAATGATTGACAGTTGTGCAGGTGATTAAACCCCGCCTCTTTTCTCCATCTCATATTAATGTTTTGTCTTGAGTTTGAAAAACGCAGTCTCACTTTCTGTCCAGATAAACAGAGAATGTTCGAGTTTGGTACTGTGAAAAAAAAAAAATCTGGTAATCATCAGTTAATTATATTTACCTGTATTAGGGATGCAACCGACAAAAATAGCACTTCGAAGAGGAAAATAAACGCAAAGAGATTAAATAAGCCGACAATGAAGCGTAAAATTTAGCAAATAATTTGAATGTTGTTAATCATTTTCATGGCAGTCAGTGAAGCCACGTTCAAACTAGCGAGATCACGTCTTATAAACTCCATGAGAGAGAGAAAAGGGGGAAAAAGAGGTTGGTGAGGGAATGGATGTTTATAGCTGCTATAATGTAAGTGACAACCAGAACTGACTTGTTTTACAGATGTTCCACAGCGTTTAAATACATCTCTAAATGAAAACAGAAAAATGTATTTAAAAAAAACAAAACCAACCCTGTGGTGTAAGATGAAGAATAAAACACTTCAGGACATGCTGTTATTGGAAAGTAATCAGATTCTTATAACTTTATAATAGCAATACTTAACACTTTGACCAAATATAATTGNNNNAAAAAAAAAAACCCAGTCCTAGTTTGAACGGGTATTTTTAGAATCAAGTAATTCAATAGATGGATGTGAATTTTTTATTTTTTTTCATTAAATATGCATCAACACAATTAGATTTAAACACTGCGATGAACATTTTTCTTTTCAGCCCAAGTCCTTGTTGATTTCTGTTTTATTCGGGCATGGAAATTGGCTTTACTTGTGCTTGAAAAGCTGTGCAGATTTCTCGAACTTGATCACCGGAGCACAGGAAGTGTGTAATGAAGAATAGATTGCTCACATAAAGCTGGCTTGTACTCGTTACCACCTTCTGCACTGTTCCTGTGTGGTTCGTATTCTTTATTACGAAATATGAGAACGCAGAGGGTAATTTAGAAATTGTGTAATGTGGATTGTTAACATTAAAACATGTATTATTCTGTGTATATGGTAACAACCAACCTCCTAGCTGTTAAAGTCGCAAGTGAAGAATTTCAGTCACGTCATCTCAGTATGGTCAGTTTTCGCTGACCATGTGTTCATCTATGGTGAAATGTAAGAAAAATGGACGCCTGTTCAAAGCTGAATTGCTACTTATTTAGCTGTCAGCACTGGCCTAGAGAGAGAGAGAGAGAAGAGAGCAAGAGTGTGTGAGTCTAGAAACAGAAATGAAATTCCTCCATTAAAAGCCATCAGCTCTGATTGAACCTGCATTGGCTAAAATTTGATATCTGAGTGCCAGGTCATCATTCAGGATGTGCACACTGGTGATTGAACACAGCAGATGTTGAGCTACTGCAGGGGTCATGGTCTCAATACAGTTGCCTAACTTTACTCACGGCGTCGTCTTTTCCAGAACGCTGACTTCATTTCCGCGGTAAGTAATTAACGTTTTTTTTTATTTTTTATAAGGGTGATATTTCAGATGCCCTCGCATGTTTAATTAAGTGTAGTTTCCCCCTTGGCAGCGGAATGCACGTCTGCTCAGTGTCACACGTCCTTCGCCGCACTTTTACAGTTGGCCCACATGTTTTGCCTCACCGTTTATGATTTTTCTTATACCAGAGTTGTGAGGTTCCTAAATCACTTAGGCACAGACGGCATAACCATCCACATTTAAACAATAAAAGGCTGTGAGGAACAGACCCTCAGATCTACTGTCACTTCATAAATAGTCGTATATAAACCGGACCCAAAAACCCATCATCTTTGCCCTAAGAGCACACCTGCTAATTGGAAACACATTTTTCGGCTAGTTTGAAACACGCATCCTTTTTTTTTTCCCCTCCTCAGTGGAAGCTTGTGGAGAAACATTCAGTACAGCTCGGTGCGGTGAGCCAGCCGTCATGTAGCAACAGCTCGGTTTTCCCTGTCGTAAAGAAAAAAGCGACAGCAGATAGACGGACTAAAGGCTGTTGGTCAAACGATCACCTGTGACGACAGTGGTGAGTTAGCACCTGATTGCCACTCTGACCTCTCACCTCTGCTTGCCCTCGTGTTTAGGTTCACTCATGCCCTCTGTGCCACTAATAGGAGTGTAATATGGCCCAAACTACGACACACAGCCAGACTGTGGAGTTTAGGATTGCGCTGCGTCTGTTGAGTGACGGCGCTCACATGTGCCAACGAAGAGTAATGACGAGTCAAACACTGACTTCTTTCTTGATTCTTTGGGGGGGGGAATTTCTTCACCAAGTGTCGGTAACATATGGGTTCTTTTAGATGTGAGATGGCTTTGAACTCCGTTAAATGACCCTTTGTGAGAGTGCACGTGTGTGGGCTGAGTATTGAGTTTGTCTCACTCGGCTTGACCGGTGTTAATGTAGAAGAAAGACGGAGGCAAGAAATTAGAAAAGATTTTATTCTAATCACTTTGTCTTTTCCCAAAATGGTGGCAGGAGGCAAATGAAATAAACAAAAACTCTACCAGACAAAACTCAGCAGGGATTGCTGTGGTAATTGTACTAGCTGTCGTTTACTTAACAACACACTCAATTTGTCGCGGCGTTCTCTTTTTCTGCTTTTGTGCCGGCACTCCCGCAAGAACAGCGAACGTCGAGGAAGGGAAACAGCTTGGGAAATGTTTTCAGCAGCCATCATAATTAGACGAATCTCATAAATGAAACTTATGTGTGGCGCAGCGTTTGAAGAGCACTCGAAAGTGAGACGCGCTGCATGGTGAACATATTTTCATTGTAGGGGGAACAGCTGTTTAACGCAGTGGCGCTCGGGCTCCTTTGGCAGCAGGAAATCCACGCGGCTCGCTCGAGGTGCTCGAGAACAGGAATAAAAATAGATGGCGATGCTTTGAATTAAATTGTGAAGTGACTGCTGTAGATTTGTGTTTGCGTGTTAGTTTTTCAGAAAGGTTTTGTCTCTTGTTGTTGAATATTCCACAGATTTGTATACATTTGGTCAACGTGAAAAAATATCACCTGGTCTTTCTCCAGGCTTCAGCTGTCCAGTTTCAGTGAACCTGTGCCTGTTGTTGCTTCAGATTCCTCTTCTTGGCTGACAGGAGGGGAACCAGATGTGGTCTTCTGCTCTTGGAGCTCGTCCCCTTCAAGGTTTGATGTGTTGGTGTAATCTGAGCTGCTTTTCTGCTCAGCACAGTTGTAAAGAGTTGCTGTAGCCTTCCTGTCTGATCGTTTTCGCTCCACCCGAAGAACTGATGCTTACTGGAGGTTTTTATCCCCCGCTGGCCGAAAGGCCCGAAGGGGGATTATGTCCTTCCGTCCGTCTGTCCCAGGAAGGGTCCTCGCCTTCTGAAATCAACTCCTCTCACAATTTTTTGGAGGAATTTCACGAAACTTGACAGGATTCTTTGTTATATGTCGGTAATACGCATATTGCAATTTCATTCAATTCA
>JAOEHJ010000016.1:11389993-11405279 GCA_025447855.1 Potamarius usumacintae
CAGGAGCTGGGCTTGGCCCCTTAGTTCCAGTGAAAGGAACTCTGAATGCTTCAGCATACCAAGACATTTTGGACAATGTGGAATGTGGGTTTTCCTCAAACTGTTGCCAGAAATTTGGAAACACACAACTGTATCGGATATCTTTGTGTACTGTAGCATGTTGCAATTTGCCTTCGCTGAAACTACAGTATAACGGCTCCAAACACGTCCCAAAATGACAACTAACTAAAGGCTAATTAACAGCCCTTCCTGAGCTTGTGTCAGAGCAAGAAAACACAAAAAAGTGAATCGGTGACTAGCCCCCAAGCATAACTACGTCATCACTTGTTTATCGCAATGCATTGTGGGGGATAGCCAGGGTCGGTAGTTGAGTGATATGATAGACGTCAGATTAATTTTATGTGAGAGCGATGTGAGAGGAGCGATTTTGTCATGCTCTGTCATGGAAGACGATGAAATTGGTGATTTAAAGAGGTGGATAACATGTCGAGGGTTTACAGAAGGAAAATCGGAATCCAAATCAAGCCTGGTGAGAAGACAAAGTCTACTACACTGTACAAGAACAATATCAAATCTCAGAATATCTTATTTCTGAGGACGTATATTGCACCAACTAAACTTTTCTCGACAAAACAAATCTATCTGAAAATTGGGAATTGGCGTGGAGCAGCAGCACTCTCACAGAGGATTCGTGAGCGAATAATGGGCTGAGTGATAAATGAGTGATTCATGAAATAAAATTTGATATCAGGAAACATTACAAAAAAACAAACGTTTGGAAATCTGCTGATCTGCCATGTCATGTTCAGTATAAATGCATTTTCTTCAGTAAATGCCGCTAGTGAGGTACACTGAACATTATACACACCAGGAAGAGAACCCTTCGTGGTTTGGGAGTTTTATCGGTCCAACAGGCTCGTTCAGCTGCCGAGTGCTTCGGTACGTTGAGAAGCAAAGGCCAAAGAACGCTTCTTCATTTTCCAG
Source organism: Potamarius usumacintae (assembly GCA_025447855.1). NCBI lineage: Eukaryota > Metazoa > Chordata > Actinopteri > Siluriformes > Ariidae > Potamarius > Potamarius usumacintae. The sequence continues at coordinate 11,390,978 of JAOEHJ010000016.1, forward strand.
GCTTTGGAATATCGCTATTATAATGTTATAATCTTCTGTAGCCGAAAGCCATTCTGCAGACCATGGAAATATTGCTGGGTCACAGTTTGTCTTTTTCCCACCAGAGAAATGTAAGCTACAAACACTTGTCCATTTTGATTCAGTTCGAAGGTTTTCATTGCAGATTAAATTTATCCATTTCTTTCTTCTCTTCTTCTCGACTGGCAGCTGATAAAAGCTCAAATAAGGTGTTCTCTTTGTTGTAGAGACACAGTAAGGCACACATCAATTCATTTTCGACATGGTTAAAACCAGTTAGACAGAACAATGCGGTGTTTAACAAAGGCGAAAGTAAACAATACGGCGGAGCTGACCCCAGGTATCGCCCATTGCGGTAAACAAGCAATGACATCGTCATGGGTTAGGTCTGTTAAAACAGTCAGAAGTTTTACCACCACAAAGTGATTTCTTGTTAACTTTCAGGACCATGAATAGTTATTCAAGGGCAGTCCCACGTGTTCAATTGTGAAACTAAAAAGTGAGAATTTATGACACCAAGCAGGCACATGAGTAAAATTCCAACCCACAGTAATTCCAGGAACAGGACACTATTGCAATAAATACCTGCTTTTTCCAGCTCCTGCCCTGACTCCACTTCCTTGCAATTAGCCTCATTCATCTTGGGTCTGTGCATATGCATCCCTTTGGTTCTGGTTGAGTCAGTGATGGGTTGGCATAAGTGCAGAGACTCATTATTAACTAACTATCTTGTAAATGATGGCTTCACAAAACCCAAGGACTCACCCAGGGGTATTTATATGTCGGATAATGAGAAGCAACAGGTAACAGATGTGAACAGTGACAAGGGGTATGAAACAGACAAGGAACTGAAAAAAGAAGGCAGTAAGCCAGGTGACAAACAAGTGGTCTCTGTGATATTAGTGTTTCTTTACAAAATATTCCAGATGTTTATGGTCAGAGGTCATGTAGCTTTATTCTCGTTTGTATATTTTTTGGTCGAGTTCCAAGAGCCCATCCATCCATCCAGCCATCCATCCATTAGCTGTAACCGCTTATCCTGGACAGGGTCACAGGCAAGCTGGAGCCTATCCCAGCTGACGATGGGCGAGAGGTGGGGTACACCCTGGACAAGTCGCCAGATCATCACAGGGCTGACAAATAGAGACAAGCAATAAATCACACTCACATTCACTCCAATGATCAATTTAGAGCCACCAATTAGCCTAACCTGCATGTCTTTAGACTGTGGGGGAAACCGGAGCACCCGGCGGAAACCCACACAGACACGAGGAGAACATGCAAACTCCACACAGAAAGGCCCCCATCGTCCGCTGGGCTCGAACCCAGAACCTTCTTGCTGTGAGGCGACAGCGCTAACCACTACACCACCGTGCCATCCGTAACAGTAAAGCAGGAGGAGTGACGGTGTGTAATTGCCCATTTCCCTGAAGCCCGATGACCTCATTTTTATTTTAAAGGCCTTCTCCAATTAAGTAATTAGTTGCTGTGGTGTTTCTCTAATTGCGGAGTTATTTATGAAACGGCTACCGAGCAGAAAACCGAAAGCTGTGCACTTTTCCTCTGCCTTCATTTAATCTCTCACTTTCCTTTCCTCTCAGTCTTCCCCTTATTTTGAAAGGAGCCTTAATGCATCTTTTATATGACGTCTGGCCGAGCAGAGCATTACAGCAGGTCAGTAACATGCAGTCCACTTGCACAGACGCACTATATTAGTTTAACTGGCAAATATCGTGGTGTGTGCGAATCTGGACGTCCAATCAATCTGCTGTTATTGCAGTTGCTTTGTTACTGAATATCAGTTAATATTGTTAATGTATTGCATTACAAGAGCACAAGGAAGGTAAAAAGGCCTTTTCTGGATGTACGCCCACTTAAAGAGCAAGAAGCAAGTTGCAGGGCTATTAGGGGATCTTAGGAGGATTTACACACACACATACCGTACACGCGCATACACACACGACAGTGCAAATCAGGAACGCGGCACTGTGATGCACTGCAGGTACATGAGGCCATCTATGGACACTCACCCTGCACTTACACAGCTGGACCTTATTAGCCATGTCTCTCTCTTAGACACGCAAAACATTCAGTTTAAGTGCCACCTCTGGCACACTGGTTAAATAGGCTGTTGTTTATTATCAATTAAAAATCCAACTATTCAGATATCCGCCATATTATCCAAGTGTGCACAATAATATTTTGACTATTTCTTTTCCTGAATATTTCACTTGCAACTTATTTAATTACATTTTTTTTTTTTAATTAACTTTTTGCATTATTGAAGTTTGTACCGAGTACGATCAAATCAAATGACAGGTCAAACATAGAGGTGCCAGCATTTATACAATAGCTGTAGCATTTACGATTTCGAAACCTAAAAATGACGCTTTTCTGCCTTCTCAGATAAATCAGCAATCAAACTGGAAGCAGTTTACCGGGACGGGGCGTTGGGCGTGGACGATTGCTGCTTCTGGCAAATGTTTCTTTCACTTTTTGCGCTTGCTTTATCTGCATGACCTGTAAATTTATGAACCTCGGTGATATGAGTCAATAGAAATGTGCTTTTCCTCATTCGTGCTGTTTATTAGTTGTGCTTTTATGGTGCTGACCTGTTCGCTAACATGGGCTAGGATTTTTGTTGTAAAATCTAACAACTATTATTACAATTCAGCAATAAGTAGGCTTTAAGTAGCAGTTTGGCCCAGTGCCATATCATTCTGAGATCGTTTCATTTTCAACTTTCAGTGCAACGTCCAGTAAACGTTCCCACTCCTTCCCTGACGAAAGATTGTGTCACACCATAAAACTCAGCCTATTCAAGAGCAGGGTGCCCAGAGCAGTCCTGGTGTTGTGTTCTAAGCACTCCTTGCGTATTAGGTGATGCTGAGGTGATGCATTTATGTTACAGACTCCGGGAGTCATCTGAAGGGCAGTTGTAAAATTCTGTCAATCAGTGGTTAAAACAAAACGAGAGGATAATCGTATACGTTTTTATGGAGTTTTATGCAACACTGGAACACTGCATTAAAAAGCAGGAGAAGCCGAGAAGTCCTGTTCGCTTCTGTTCAACACACTAACACACCAGTCCACAAAGATTTAAAGACTGCACCAGACTCCATCAGGTACATTAAACCTAGTGGACGACCAGCCCACCGTTATCAAAGATGTAATATCCATTATTGAGCTCTTCTAGCTGTTAGCTTATTTGACCGGTGACTTGTTGGTTTAATCCAAACCTCAGTAACTCAAAAAATCGATTTATTCAGTCATCTAAAAATCAGCCGTCGTCAACTTGGATTGAATATCTTGTACAAGTGAACTTTCAGGAATAGAACGCTATATGGCACTAATAAATAAACAACTATTGTTTGACACATTTTAATAGTGTGAGGCCTGTGGAATTTGTTTTCCTGAAGATCATGTGATCGTCATGGGATCCTAAGGCGTTTGGAAATTAAGCTGCAAATCTTTGAGACAGGATGATTTTTTTTTTTTTTTTTCCCCTTTTTTCCAGAAGGGAGACTTTTGGCTACATGTGAAGTATCTGATCATACATACCCCACAGATAGAGTGAATAGAGCAAGTATTATTTTATTTTTATTTTTATTTTATTTATTCCAGCGAGTCCCACAGTCCTGAACCATGGCGGAGCATGAACGAGTCAGTGTGTTCATCTGTGAGGCCTGCTTTGGGTCACGAACCTGCTAGCGTCATTTCACTTTGAACAATAAGGAAATGTAATGTAGATTAAAGCAGTCTTGTGGTGCAGCGCTTGGACATGTTGCACATTGATGTTCACCTCCATGGACACCAGCACGCGTACACAAACACACATCATTCATATCGCCGTGTTCAGGTTTTCCTCTCTGGGGATACGAGTGGCATCTGGCACGAGCTGCCACTGTGTCCTCATATGTGACCCTACGCTAAACAGCAGAGGGATGGAGGGAGGTGTCTATATCACAGCGCACGCCAAATCAGGACCACTGATGAGTTATGTCAGCTGTGTGCAAGACAGTTTTGTGTGTGTGATCCTCATTCAGACCTCATTTATGCCAGAAACAGGCCTCACAACGTCACATTCTTTCCCGTCTCTCTCTCTCTCTCTCTCTCTCTCTCTCTCTCTATTGAGATCTCATTTGTCAAGGCCGCCAGCAGCAGGGTATTAGTTATGCAAATATTGATGTGCCGCTTTGGCCTGGTAGCTATCAATTGAAATCAGCAAATCGATGGCCCTAATAGCTGCTCATTACGCACTTGATGCATTTTCAGGGATAGCATCGGAAGCTGCCAGCTCGCCTAATCAATGCAGTCAAAAACTATTACCTTCCTCCAAATCAGACACCTTTTTCATTTGCTCGGCATTGTTTACAACCACCTCATCTGCTCACAAAACCATGAGGCTATATCAGAACGTACAGCTTGGATCTAAATCCTGTATGTTGTTGTATAAACTTCACTGCGTGTTCCTGAAAATTAATTTTAATGAGATTGATTTTGTAGCTAGCGCAATCTCCTGAAGCTGAATAGATGTAATCTGATAACGCGATAAAAAAAGAAGGGGAAAAAAAAAAAAAAGTTCAGCATTGTTCTGTCTCTGTCAAAATGTACATAATGCAAAGATCACATCCAAACTTGGTTTCACTTCTGAGTTATGCCCGCAGGCCTTCAGCTAAAATCAAGGCTGCTGCTTTCTTCCTCCCTACTCCAATTCCTCAAAGCCTCCACCACACACTCTCCATCAGGAGTGGACACAGTCTTTATTTAGACTTCAGATTGGAACAGATAAATAAGACGGGTGCTAATGGGAGAAGTCGAGCTCTGGGTGGGTGTCGGGGGCTCGTCGGGATAAATCATTAGATGGAAGGTTATTGGAAATGCAGCGGGATAAAAGAGCGAAGAAGCCAGTAATTGCCTTAAAGCTCAGACTACAAAGCCTCACTCGGGCTTTTACAAGGCCAGCCGGCAACAAAAGAGCCGTAATTTATGAGCTCAGCGTAAAAGAATAGCATAATTGCATTAAAAATTAATGCTAATGAGGCCCAAAATGGGGAAGGTGGTTGTTATGAAAGTTTGTATTCATCTTCTCCGGCTTGAATGATGGGCCGGTGGCTTGATTAATGGCTTAATTTCTATCAATTAGCAGGCAAAAAGATTCTCCACAGAGACAGGAGGGGCTCAATTGAGCGTTGAATTACATATCTCGGCCTGGCGAGGAGAGGGTAGAGGAGAGGGTAGAGGAGAGGGCAGGAGACTCAGCCACTTGTGTGTGTTGGTGTATGATTCTGTTTAAAAATCCAGGTTGGAGAAGCGCAACACACAGGTCCTGGGGTTGAGTACTGCTTCTCCTTCCACATCCACTGTCTTATTACTGTGTGTGTGTGTTTATTTAGAGTGCTTTTTGGTCGCTTTCATCCTCAGGAGCGATGCCATCATTAAGCCTTGTTTTACCGTCTTTCTCACCACCTAATTGAAGTTCATGACATTCTAAAGCCCTTTTAAATTTACAGCCATTCGTAACCAACTGCCTGATGACTGGCACTTATTTATTTATTTCCTTATTTATTTCTCAGCCACGACGAGATCAGCGGTAATTGAGTTTGTGGAGCTAATGCATTCAATTACGAGAATTAATCAGGCGCAGTGAAACAGTCTTATTTCTTTCTCGCTTTTCTGTCTCCTGACACTCGCTCACATGTCACAGGTTTCCTGCACAGGCGCAAAAACGTACCGAAAGTGTAAAAGTATGGAACTGTATTAACATATGTAGATTGAGATCGCTAATGAGCAAGGCAGAGGTGACGGCGACATGAGGAAGACCCAAGTGGAAGCCCGTCCTCTTTTGTGTGACGGTGTTTAGCGTAATTTATAAATCATTACAGTGGACAGGTGTAGAAATGGAAGGAAAGATAAACAGCGTGTTGAAAGGATGAGTATATTGTGAATAAGTGTTCTGGGATGAACACTTTTTTTTTTTTTTTTTTCCCCCAACAATATCCTCAATTCCCTGGGATGGAATTTCAAGTAAACACTGAATTATCACTATTTTATCATACCGAATGATGAAACTGCTCATAGATGGAAGTAGCTGGAAGGATTTACAGCAGAAACCTAAAAGTGTGGGTTTACAGAGCAACGTCTCATAAGTGAAAGCAAGGGAAGTTAAAAAGCTGAGTGGTAATCGATTCAGTTCCACTGGAAATGGGGTCCTGTTGAGCTTCCGTTTTTGAGTTCCAGCACACTTGATGCAGCTCGTTTTATTATTCAGCGCTCCATGAGCACACACGTTGGGAACGGGTTTGAGGAATGTGTTAAGGAGCCGGAGAAGGCATTGGCCATTTTTGTTGGTCATATTAGTGTTTTTGTGCCTTCGAGTTTGAAAGTATTTGGATTGTATGCATTGTGATTTTGTCCATAAGATTAACATCATAAGGCTTTTTGTATTATAATATTTTTTTTAAACTCATCTCAAGAATCAGTATTTCTACATTTTTCTTCTGCAAAGTTTCTGCACTGACCGACAGACCGCATGTTGCTCTTAAATGATTACTGATTTAACAGGGTTGACATTTTTTAGCATAGAAATTTTTAGCAAATACGCAGAATGTAGTTACCGAGCGTCCATGATAATAGCATTGAGATTAAGGATATTCTAATACTTACAATTTGTATTTATTGCTGCTGTTATTTTTAATAATAAGTTAGTTTCAGTCTAAAATTTGGGTAACGGGGTTGTACCTCATCAGACACTACATCAGTAAAAATGAAAATAATAATCAGAGAGACAATTTGGATGATGCAATTTCCAGTTGAACATGTCGCTGCATTTTGTAGGGGTTAAATGTGTTCACGTAATGAGGTTGAAAGAGTTTTGCAGGACATGAAAATGCTGTTTTCTAAAGCACTTAGAGATTTTATTACGGCTTTCTCAAGTTATTTATCCGAAACATGCGCACGTGTTGTTGTGAAGGATACTTCACCTGTGTTTTATCGTTATATGTTATTTGTAACCCAGTGGCACTCTAATCATGGAATCACTCATATTATCAGAAATTTTATGTAATATACAGCACATGACTGAAGTGAATCTGTTCTTCTGCACTTGATTATTTTGTGCCCTGGAAAATCCAGAGAAAAGTCTTTTCTGGAAACAGTGTGACACTTTTTTAATGGAAAAGCATCATTTAGGAACGCGTGAGGATGCAGAGGACGGACACGAGGCATTCAGCTGTTCAACACCTCCCTCTGCTGGGAAAGTGCTGCCAAGCTTCCTGTTTCTTTCCTCGTGTGAAAGACAAACCGTGCCATAATTTCCTGATTGTAGACTCCTGATTGGAAAGGTCGGCCGAGTTTGCCTGCAGCTTTATCTATCTTTTTCTGTCTATGAGAAAGACAAAGCACTTCTCAGAACCCTCAATAATTTATCGATTTTGATGTCTTGTTTGACTATTTGGGCCAGTTTGCCTTTAGCTGCTTTAATTATTCACGCTTGTTTTAACATTTATACATGCCTAGAAGCATGTCCAAAACCCAAAGTGATGTTACACACTGGAAATGGAATTCACAGAACCTCGGGATATGGAAAAAAGAAAGCTTGCATAAGGATTGGGAAAAGCCCTGTACACAACTTAAAGCATCTTATAGTTTTTATTTGATTTATTTTTTTTTTTTTTGTTCTCACATTCCATCTTCTATAGTTCTGTCAGTTGTTACGTTCTCTTTCACCACTTGTATTTTTGCATTGAGCTTAATGCAGTGGTGATGGACTCGGCTCTCTAAATGAATGTCCGGGATAATGTGTCAATATTAAATATCAACGTTGACCTGGCTTTGCGCTGACGGCGGCTGCCACTGGTCTTTCTCCGGCTGCGCTATCGATTTCCCGCTGTCTGTGTCTCAACCGGGCCCCTACTCACAGAGTCCATTATTTTTGATTTTCCTATGAAATACATATCTTTCCCTACTGACATCTGACAAACAGCATATGGAAGTCATTTTATCTACCAATAATGTGTTTGTCAAAAAGCATGAGGCTTTTATAGAATCCCGGGCTGAGGATAGGTTGTCACCGATGCGCACAGGCTTGGTGTTCGTTTCTTTGTGTTGGTGTATCAGTTATTAAGATGCTCCACACACACACACACACACACACACACACACACACACACAGAGTTGGGATTAATATCAGGGGTGATTGAGGGGCATTGGGCACCGGGCTGCTGTCATGTGAAGGACAGGCTGCTGGAGGATATTGTGGCAGTGTTTTTTTTTTTTTTTTTTTAAATTTGTTCTCCTAAACTCTTGAAGTAATGAACACTATTTTGGGAGACTGTTTTCTCTCTCTCTGTCTCTCTCTCTCTCACACACACACACGATCATTCTCACAGCTGTCAGTACTGAACATTGACTGGACTGGTGTGTGTACCTGTGTGTAAATTTGCATATACTTTTGTGCTGTCAGAACAAATTTTATGGAAAAATATATGAATTTTTGTACACTGGAAAAACCTGTTTAAAAGTAGACTTTTTTTTTTTTTTAATCTCGCAACACTGAAATAAACTGCTTAAAATTTCAAGGGGGATAATTCAAAGCAAATAAATACAGATGTGTGGTTTTTGAAGCAATAAATTTTAGCGCTGAATTCGAAGGCATTTCAATTTCATTATAAAGAATTCAGTAGCTTTTAACATTGAAGTCTTGGCCTCTTTTTAGCTTCCATAGAGTTCCTCTGTTTGAATACTATTCAGGTTTTTTTTTTTTGCATATTGTGAAAGATATTCTACTTTATCTGACCTAATGTGCATTTATTAAAACATGTTTAACATGTTTTGCACAAATGACCCCGTCACTAAAGAGGGATCCAAGTAAATGGATGTCATGTATCAGCTTTTAAACTAAATTTCTGAATCTCAGACTAAAAATGAGCCAAGTTGGTGTTTGTTTTTTTTTTTTTTTTGACACAAAAGTGTTGCAGACTATTATCCACTTCATGATCATACACAACAGTTTCTTAGGTCTTCTTTGGGATCGAAAATCTCAATATCGTACCCAAAAAGATGAACATAAATTGAAACCAAGCTGAATGTACAGTTATAGGTGATCACATGTAGAGAGAAATGAGACATGTACAATATGAATAGGAACCAGTTTAACCAATAACCCATTTGTGAAGTCACAGACACCGATCAGCCATAACATAAAATAAAAAAATTAAAAAAAAACTAGTGACGGGTGAAGTAAATAACATTGATTATCTCATTACAATGGCACCTATTATGGTGGGATATATTAGGAAGCAAGTGAACAGGCAGTTCTCAGAGTTGATGCGTTGGAAGCAGGAAAGATGATGGGCAAGCGTAAGGATCTGAGTGACTTTGACAAGGGCCAAATTGTGATGGCTAGACAACTGGGTCAGAGCATCTTTAAAATGACAGGTCTTTTTGGTTGTTCCCGGTATGCAATGGTTGGTACCTACCAAAAGTGGTCCAAGGAAGGGCAATCCGTGAACCGGCAACAGGGTCCGATCCCACAGAAGGGTTACTGTAGCACAAATTACTAAACAATTTAATGCTGACTATGTAAAAGGTGTCAGAACACACAGTGCACCGCAGATTGCTGCCTATGGGGCTGTGTAACTGTAGACTGGTCAGAGTGCCCATGCTGACCCCTGACCACTACTGAAAGCACCTACAGTGGGCTCGTGAGCATCAGAACTGGACCATGGAGCAGTGGAAGAAGGTGGTCTGGTCTGATGAATCACGTTTTCTTGTATTTCATGTGGACAGCTGGGTGTGTGTGTCACTTACCTGTGGAAGAGATGGCACCAGGATGCACTACGGGAAGCTGGTGGAGGCAGTGTGATGCTGGGAAACCTTGAGTCCTGGTGTTCATGTGTATGTTAGTTTGACACGTACAACCTAACTAAACGTGTTGCAGACCAGCTCCACCCCTTCATGGTAATGGTATTCCATAATGGCAGTTGCCTGTTTCAGCAGGATAATGCAACCTGACATTGCAAAAATTGTTCAGGAATGGTCTGAGGAACATGACGAAGCGTTCAAGGTGTTGACTTGGACTCCAAATTCCCCAGATATCAATCCGATCGAGAGTCTGTGGGATGTGCTGCACAAACATGGAGGCCCCACCTCGCAACTTACAGAACTTAAAGGATCTGCTGATAAGGTTGTGGTGCCACATACCACAGCACACCTTCAGAGGGTCTATAGAGTCAGTGCCTCAACGGATCAGAGCTGGTTTGGTGGCACAAGGGAGAGACAATATTAGGCAGGTGGGTTTAATGTTATGGCTGATCGATATATACCGACGATCATCAGTCAGAAGAGTCCATGTTGCTAGTCAGATAATAGGTGTGTGTGTAAGCAGTGTGTTTAGAGCAGCCAGGGTTCTTCCACCATCACTGCTGCTAACCACATAAAAGCCAGGGCAAATATTCATTTATTCATTAAACAAGTAGAGCAGGAAGATGTGTTGTGACAGTCCTAGTTAATGTGTGGAATTAATTCGTCTCATTAACATGCCAGTGAGGATGTACGCATGTGAAAGAAACAGTCGGTGTGTTGAGAGAGAGATCACGCCAAATATATTTGCGCTTCTTTACAACTGAGCCACTTTCGTTCAATGATGGGATTAAAGTAGGTAGATTTATTAAAACTGCGCAGCCTGCGGCAAAGGAAAACAGACACGCAGCTTTCCTGCAGATAGAGAAACAGACAGACAGAGGGATGGAGAATGGAGGGAGAGGTGTGCGTATTGATTGGCAGATCAGCTGACAGGTGATGTGCAATGAAATTATTATTATTATCGTCTTTGAGCTTCTTTCTCCCTTTCAGATAACTAAAACTGCTGTTTTGATTTACTTTTTCACTCTGAAGTTTTTACATAGGAGTGTTTTGTTTTTTTTAATAAATACATATTATAGAAATTTGAAGTTAAATGAGATACTCCGAATTGCTTTCAGTGTATAGGAGAAGGTGCAACAAGTTGACATTTATCAAATTGTCCCTACTGCTCCCCCCCCCCCCCCCATTCTTGTTAGTTTGACCTTTCCTGTGCCCTCATGTCTTTCTTTCTGTTTTTTCCTCCTTTGCAGAGGAGGTCTCTCTCGCCGAGCAGGTGAGGAGGATAAAGGAGATCGAGGCCATCGAGAGCGACTCTTTTGTTCCTCAGGCTTTCAAATCATCCCGGGACGCCACCAAGGTGCGCTCTTCTCTCCGTTCTTCTCCCACTGTCTTTCCCCTCCCTCTCGCTTTCTCTCGCTTTTCGTTTGCCTCACATCTCCTTCCTCATCGGCATGATTAGATTTGCCGCTCGCTGGCCCATATTTCGTCTGCGGACAAACGGAATCATTCCCATTCAGTGCCGTTTGAGCTCCGCTTTGCACACAATAGCCGGGTTCTGAAAAGCGTCTCCCCAAAGTGTCCGAGCCGTTCCCACACAAATCTGCGCTGAAGTCACTAGCAACCAAAGCCTCACGTTCACATTCCCAATTAGATTAGAGCCCAGCGTTCGCTGATGTCCACCGTCCAAGACAAAAAAAAGTGGACAGGTGGAATGGACTGAAGTGATAGATTACAGCAGGGTCGAGAGCTGATCTGGATATTTCTCCAAAAGGATGTGTGGAAAGACTGTTGCATCAGGCAAATACACATACGAGTTCAATAGTAGTAGTTCAGCGTACCAAGCCTTTCACCCTTAGCAACCGGATATTAATCTTTGCAGTACCTGAGCTGATGTTAAAGCGTTTGTTGTATGGACAGCGTTTAGTGATCATGTGCCTCGCGTACACAAGGTACATGAATGTGAACAGGTGTGAATGCACTTTCCTCCAGTCGAGTCCTCACTGTGCAGACGGTGCCATCGTGTGGCCAAACATCAAAACCTACTATAGTTTAGTATTCTCCTGGGTTATTATAGATCATGGGGAAAAAAAAATTGTAAACGAGGAAAAACACCAGATTACAGATTACAGATCTGCTTACTATTTACAGATTACAAAAAACAAATTCAGGCAAATAAAATCAAACATGAGTCAACATGAATACACTTTTTTTTTTTTAAACGAGTCTCCAATTCATCCAATTAAATAGTTCTGAATTTTAACTTGTAGACCATTGATGATGCCTAAAGAGTTTTTTCCACGGTGTGTTAATATATTCCTCTCAAAAGATCAAACTAATTTTTATTCTGTGCCTATAGGTAAAATCCAAAATTAAAATAACTAAAAATATGTCTGAAAAATCAAAACTGTTCACAGGTAACTGAATCTGTGGAAATCCAGGAGGCGGGGTCTGGTGTCACGCCCACTGTGAAAGAGGAAGTCATCGCTTTTCCCACTGCAATCAAGTACAGTAACAGCGACACACTCGCTCACCCCAGTGTAAGTGTATAGCCTTAGGTTCATGGTTTGCCTTTTTTCATTTTTCTGTGTGTGTGTGTCTGTCAGTGATTTTAGATCTCTCTGCAATTCTTTTAACACTGATCTTTTCGAGCAGTTTGTATTTTATGTGTTCAAAATTCACTCATTGAACTTTTTTTTTTGTTGTTATTATTCATGCAGTAGTCTGTCGTATTTAAGGCTCTACTTTCTGACGGGTTTTATTCCGTCTGTAATATTTGCAGACAGAATTTCCCGCGAAAGCTCTCTCCATCTCAGTGGCAGTGTCGCAAACTCGGTTATGCGTGACGGATGCAGATGAGCCTCACGCAGTCTGATCTATGCGAGCAATATGCCCGAGGCGCACGAGTCCCCCATCGCCAGTAATGATTCAATCATTTAGCCTGCCGCTGCTTTACTGTATCTACTGTAATTTCAAGTAATTTTAGCAGAGCTCAGAGGCCGTGTTGGTGTGTGTGTCCTACACGCAGATAACACACGAGGAACCACGCAACATGCATCCAGAGAGCATTAGCAGAAGCGTGTGTGTTTGTGTGGCTCATGTGACAAAGTAGAGGCCCTACAGCAAATGCTACAGGCAAAACCTTAACTCGACATAAATGATACACTTATCTCCACTCCCAGAGCCGCCACACACTAACACTCTCTCTGTCTCTGTCTCTCACACACACACACATACACAGTGTGGGATGGAAGCGATCATTCTTTCCTATCCGCAGATTTGATTTCACGCCTTTTGTGTTGTTTGGATGAAAGTAAAGACTGATGAGCGCCGGGGAAGAGTCTCCAACTTCCAAACTTAAGGAACTCATAAGCCCAACTAATGCGGGAATCACTCAAATCCTGCTTTCACGCTGACACCCAAATCACTGTTATGCATTACGCTGTCATATGCGCTTAGGATACGATAGCATTTACTGTCGCTCTCCCTCCCCTCTTTCTAAATCAAATCAAGCCAGCGAGCGTCTTATATGAAGCAAACTCGGGCAATTAGAGACCGAGACTGGCGTGCGTAAACAATATAAAAGAGTTGTTATAATGGGTTACATAGACTTCTGATCTGTGATGTCTGCCATTAGTAGATCTTAGCCAAATACGTAAAGTGGATTAAGGCTGTAAGTAGATTACCAAGTGATGCCAGTGTTAGGGAGAGTACTTGTAGGGAATTTAAAATTACATTCCACTGCCGTACTTTGAATATGAAAAGACATCTGAACACAAGCCAAGCTCAGTGAACAGGATTAATGAACAGAGGATGCATATATATCAATTTAAACAGCAATGCTACAGATAGCAGACTACTGAAACATAATAAGCAAGCCAAGTTTATCAGTTAAATCCTGATATCTATCTTATTTGTTCTAATTCCATATTCAGTAGTCATCCGTTATGTTCTCTTTGCATTACCTGTTTCTCCTCATGCTTTCTTTGCTTTCTTCCTGCTTTTCTCCAAAGTGGCTGATAATTATAATAACGGATACAGTCTAAACAGTTGTGGGTTATGATCCCATTCGAGGGCCCAGTAGTGGCCCTCTGGCAGTTCTGAGATTCAAACGGTCAGCCTTCTGGTTTGACCACTAAGCCTTCTTCACTGGGTGTGAATGTACAGGAGGTTTCCCCTTCATTGGTTTTATCTCTCTTCGTCTGTAAATGTGTAATTGCAGAGGATTATATTGTATGGAACATACTACTAATAATTCGAAAAAAATATATGACATGGTGGTGTAGTGGTTAGCGCTGTCGCCTCACAGCAAGAAGGTCCTGGGTTCGAGCCCAGCGGCCGACGAAGGCCTTTCTGTGCGGAGTTTGCATGTTCTCCCCGTGTCCGTGTGGGTTTCCTCCGGGTGCTCCGGTTTCCCCCACAG
>JAOEHJ010000016.1:11997378-12007838 GCA_025447855.1 Potamarius usumacintae
ACAGAAAGGCCCTCGCCAGCCGCTGGGCTCGAACCCAGGACCTTCTTGCTGTGAAGCGACAGTGCTAACCACTACACCACTCCACATAAATTCATAAATAGTCCAAATATTTGACTATTCACAAGAGAAAACAGTCATGTGGATAAGTAGACGCAGTGTCAGCGCAATCTGCCTCAGTGCCGAATGGAAGCATGATTGTGAATCTGACTCTTCAGAAGCTGACTCTGCTCTTCTCTTCAGTGTTTTTTTTTTCTCTGTGAAAAGATCTGCAGCTCTTTTCAGAACGCACTCACTCTGCTCACTAAAACATTTGAAGGCACTGTCAAGCCCTCTCGTTAAAACCAGAGTAATGGGACATATGCAATTAAATCAAAGCTGCATTTCTCTCTGCTGGTTTCGGAACTTCAATGCAGCAGAACTTTAGGACAAAAGGGATCATCTAGTTTTGGACGTCTCGACTCAAGCCTGGCTGTCAGGAACCAAGGGTTAATGCATTGCGATTAGCGCTCATGGGTCTTCATCTGATATGTTTTTAATTAACGGTATCCCATTCAAGCTCTTGAAGTCATCCCCCACTCTTGACCCAAAAAAGGGAAAGTTTTGACAGGGCTAATTAATGAGCGTTTGGGAAAAAAAAAAAAAAAAAACGAAGAAAGGCAAGACGTTGGGTTCATTAGACAAGCCAGTCTGCTACACATCAAACAGGCCGGAGTGGTCCATGTGATCCCTTTCTTTTATTTCCCATGTCAGAGTGGTGGGAGCAAGTGAGGATGAAAGAAAGAGAGAGGAGAGACAGAGAGAGAGAGAGACAGAGAGAGAGAAAGAGTAGTGTTGGCACTTTGCAACAGAAGAGATGAATGACTCCTTACCTCTGAAACGCTGTGGCCTTAATGAAACCTCCAGAGGCAAAACAATGGCATCTTTCTCACACACATACACACCATACAACATACTGTACCTACTCATATGACTACCCTCTGCATATTCCACCAACATGAATGCCAAACTCAATTCTCACTGCTTTGCTCATCCATTAACGTGGCACACATATGCAACTTACTCAATCACAAACACAAATTGGTACGGATGTGTATTTGTGAAAATGTCTCACACTTTGTCTCAGACACACATTCTATAAAGGAGGGCAGATTCTCACATGGTTAGTCCCAGACTCTGAGGCTCTGAGGTCACCTGAAACAATAAAACAGGTCACGTATACACTCCACGTTATTATCAGTAAGACGCAAAATAGCACATACACCTTACCTCTCCAAAAAAAATCCTCCTCAAAACATTTATTCATTCTTCATCAGTCTGGCCCTGCACTAATAGGACTAATATCTCTGTAACTGAAAGTTTTGAATCAAAATTCTTCTTTGTAGATTTTACTGCGTCTTTAATAAAACAATCCTATACAGCCATGTTTAGAGGGAAAAGTACTCAGGGAAAAAAAGGCTCCTGGCAGTCATCCTTTCAGCCAATATTTCATTTCTCAACCACTTTCCCCACTTTTCTGTCTTGATTTCTTTGTTTTTGGCAGAATCTGAGGGCGTCTGAAAACCCATCGGTCGTCCTGTTAAAGACATGTGGGGACATAACTCACAGCGGCCTCCGCTATCGGCCAGCCAGCCGCCTCATAAGGCTGAGATAAAGCCGGGGCCAGGGACACAAACAGAGACATCAATCTTCCCTGATCAGCTGCAGATAGAGAGAAAGAGACGCCCCAAAAAATGGAGAAACAAATTGGATGTCAATATAGGGGTCTGAGACCAAGAACCCGGTCAGCCGAAGTCCAGAATCCAGTCAAACTGACCTCTAGTTGTGTTTTTGAGTTTGTGTATGAGGACGTGTCTGTTTTGTTAAGTGTTCTATCTACGGTACTTGGGAGAGGCAATGAGTTACGTCAAGGTAGTTATTCAGAAAAAGAGAATGGCATGATGTACAGGAAAAGAAAAAACCCCAGCATAATTCGTCTTAGTAAGGTGTTGGACGACAGCAAGCCACCTGAACAGCTTCAGTGCACCTTGGCACAGATTCTGCAAATCTCTGGCAAGGATGAATGAATATCATTCTTACAAAAGATATTCCTTCAAATTATGTTTTGATGAGGGTGATAGAGAGTGCTGGAGAGCACTGTGTTAATATATGCGAACTCTCCAGTAGGTGCTCAATGAGGTTAACATTTGGTGAGTCCAAAATTTATAGCAAATTATTTACATCATGGCGGCATGGTGGTGTAGTGGTTAGCGCTGTCGCCTCACAGCAAGAAGGTCTGGGTTCGAGTCCCGTGGCCGGCGAGGGACTTTCTGTGCGGAGTTTGCATGTTCTCCCCGCGTCTGCGTGGGTTTCCTCCGGGTGCTCCGGTTTCCCCCACAGTCCAAGGACATGCAGTTACCATAGGTTAACTGGCTACTCTAAATTGTCCATAGATGTAAATGTGCGTGTGAATGGTTGAGAGGAGAAAATCTCTATAATAATCTGGTAGAAGGCGACAGGAAACCACTACTGTGATGTTCCCTAGAAACTCTGATGGACATCAGAGCCAGACCTGCCATCAGGCAGAACTCTAAAGAAGAATTACTGACATTGTAATATAAGATGTGTTCTACTCAGGAGGCAGTTATCTTAGTAGCCATGTTCTTTGTAGATCTTTGACTAGTGGCATTTTACAGAGGAGCTTAGATAACATCAAATGAACTTAGAAACAAAGGAACAACAAAGGAACTTAGAAAGCGTCACCTTCAGGACACCCATCTTTGTGATAATACATCATTTTTAATTCATTGGCCATGTAATATTCAGAACTGTCTCATTATCTTTTAATGAATAATGAAAATGATGCCCATGTACAAAATGCATTTCTAATAAGTAGCTTTTTGTCAAAAGAAATGTATTTTTACCAAAGAGGTAGTTTTCCTTTTGAACATAGCCTTTCTGGGAATTTCTCCTCGGTGAAACTCCTTCATGAACCTGGTTGAGAAGATCAAGAATGTGCAAACCTTCATCAGGAATAGTGTTACAAATGTTACATCTAAAAGTTTTTAATTTTTAAAAATTTCTTTTGGTCACTGATTAATAGCACATTTTAATCGTGTTAATGCCTTCATTATTATTCTAAAATAGTAAAATCATCATCATCATCATCATCACCATCACCACAGCATCATGAAGAAAGCTCTTCTATGAACAGGTGTGTCCAAAGTGTAGTATATTTAGTACTGAATGGCATAGTTACAAATAAGAAGACCTGTCTGGCCAAAATGCAGTACCTCAGAGGACATGTCCTGCCAAAATGCAGTAGCTCAGAGGACCTATCTGGTCAAAGTGCACTACCTCAGAGAGGACCTGTCTGGCTAAAATACAGTATGCCAGACCTGCCTTCCAGTCTGGACAAGCTTTATCTTAGGACCACAGAAATTCTGATTAAAAATGCTACTACCTAGGCAGTACTCTTCCAATTAAAACACAATGACGTGTATTTTATACCAGTCTTGTTTAGAGAAACCTAATAACTGACATTTTCTCATAGAGTTAAAAGCACAAAGTCATGTGGCAGCTCACTCAAATCAGTGATCTACCACAGTGTGCATACCAGTCTGGCATTATTAGAGACTGATGAAAAGGGAAGATGAAAGAATATGCTATGAACACACGTTCCTCACTCACACACACACCATACCCACACCCACTGTGATCTCTGATGTGTGAGTAGCTGGCACTGACCAGCAGGTGTCACATTAGAGGTAACTCATGGATGTGTGTGTGTGTGTGTGTGTGTGTGTGTGAGAGAGAGAGAAGACTTGGCACAGTACTGGACAGTACAGCTGCTGCCCTGTCACTACAGCCATGATATCCTGCCAAAATCACAGATCAACAGTCAACACACACACAATATAATACCTGCTCAGCTGAATTCCCCCCACCTTCCTGTATCACATATACAATCTGTGTAATTTCACCCCATCTATGCAAATGACCCAAATCACCTTCACCTATCTTATTATTCATATGGTATCTACTGTAAGTCAGGGGTTCCCAACATTTTTACAGTCAACTTCAGAATTCCTGGTACCCTTAATGAAAATGAATTCTCAGCAACTAAACATCAGGTATTCATGCCCCGCTAGCTCACTAACTGCCTTATAAGCACGCCTGCATTTCTATGATAATATGGTGGATTATGATTGGCTTAGTGGAGATGGTGATAGCAGTAAACAAGCCATTCATTTGATAGTATGATGCTATATTGCATTAAAGCATTATTATGCATAGTGAATCAGAGCAGGCAAGCACATGTTTGAAGTCTGGTACCAAATGACCCACAGCCTGGTACCAAGCAACCACAGCATGATACCAAATGACCCACAGCCCGGTATCAAATGACCTATATAATTAAAATATTAAACAACACTGCTATTTCAGAAATGTCAGTGTTGTATAAAACTACCTCCCTTCTTTGCCTTTAGACTCACAAGCACTGTAAAGTCTCTTTTTATAAAAAAGGAAAGAAATGAGAGAGGTTATAAAAAGTGCAGAGGTAGAGCTGTGGGGCAATACATCAATTTTAGAGACAGATCAAAAGTCTAAAAAGGTGTGAAGTGATGAAAAGAGTGCCAGGATTGAGAAGAGTCTATGTTTAGGTGAAACTGACTGCCATTGCAGTAGAAAGAAAAGCTACAGTCAGCTAGAGCTGTATTTTGAGTGGTCTAAAGCTAATATTTCTGCTTATCTTATATATCATTCATATAGAAAATATACTGGTTGAAGGCAAGACATATTTAATTGGTATGAAAAATAATTATGCTTTAATTGCAATTTCAGAGTCAGCAGAATTGGATTTTTCTCACACTTGGGGAATGATCTTCTCTAAAGTGGAATACAATTGGCAGCTTTTGGATAAGAACCCGATGGTCAAAGCATGGCAGTGCTGGGATTTGACCTATAATCATCCAATCAGTAGTCTAAGCCTTAATCATCAAATTACCACTACCTTTGATATTTGTTACTACTGATAAATCACCAAATTTTTTGCTGAACCCAGACAGTGTGTAGCTCATCTTTGTTGTATTCCACAAAATTGAGTCGTACATGAGCTGATAGTTGAAAAGAAGTATCCACATTCACTGGATTTTGAGAAACGGAGCATTTTTATTTTCATTTTTTGCAAACTCAATAAATAATTTGGTGAAATTTAGTGATGTTTTTTGTAGAAAGTGCCATCTTGTTGTCATGCCTAGGTATAGAATAGCTTTAGACATTTATTTAATTCTTCCTTGGACATTTCAGTTATGTAATTTTCAAACAACTTTGAGCTTTTGAACCAGTCTAAAAAAAATTCAACAAATTTTAATGCTTAAAGATGAGGAATGTAAACAAACAGAAAAAATGACATTAGCAATTTGTGGAAAATGCTGTAATAATAATTCTTGAAAAACAAAAAAGGTATGTTCTTACTATCAAATACTTTCATTCCATGTTTTATCGCTTTTTTGTGTATTTTTGGGGGTTTTGTGTTCGAGTACAGTTTTTACTTTGTCCTCGGTTGGTTCAGCAAAACGCTCCGCCATTTTGTTTTTCTCTACTCACAGTATATGAGCTGATAGTAAAGTAGCCAATCAGAATGTGTGATTGCTCATATCCAGTGAATGTGGATAGAATAATTGCTCTTATAACAGGTCTGAAACTTTCTCTTTATCACCCCACCCCATTCCATAACTTACGTCTATGACTGCAGGGCATGGTGACACTTAGAAAACAGTTGTGCCCTAAAATATGAGAGACAAAAGCTCCCTCCTGTCTAGTTGCTCATAAAGCAAGTTAATGCTATTTGGATTTGTGAATTAGCAAATGGCCATGTTTCGTGGAAACTGGCCTGAATTTGGGTTTGTATGTGACAACAGTGGGGAAAACCTTACGCAATGATGTATAACACTAAAGGGATAATGTGTACTGGTTACAGCAGGTGTCATTTAATGATTACAAATGCAGCTCAGAATCACATGACTGATAATATTCAATCATCAGACATAGCCAAAGATATCTTTCTTAAGCCCAGCGCACACCTTCCCGATTTCATTGGGGCTTCGTGTGTCGGGCAATCGGTTACGAGTATACGGGCCCGATTTGATTGGTTCAAAATTCCCTGCACACATTTGCGAGACATCGTACACGTTCAGCCCGAATAGATGGTCACGTGTTCAAGATATCACATGATGAGAGAAGTATTAAATTTTGAATATTAGAATCAAAAAGGGATAATAATCCCAACTAGACAAATCAATAAGAATTGATTCTAATTTGTTCAGTCGTTCTTAAAACTCAACTTGTTCCGGGATTCCGGACAAGCGATTTCTGTACCACTGACAATGCTATAATACTTTACCAGGCGTTTTCAAAGCTGACACGATTACAGCCATAGCTTTGTTCCTCTTTTCCCGTTTGCTGTAATCAGGTGAACTAATGTCATAAAGACAGGTGGACGCTTCCCAAAGTGACACAAGTTGTGCTTCCCGGTCTGCAGTCCACGTGTGATCAATCCTGGCACTCCAGTTGGCTGTTTAAAATTATTGTAACCGATGAGATTGTAGTAACAACGCACACACTACCGATTGTGTTGCATACGAGGAGATCGCGTCCGAAAATATCAAGACCAGTTTGATCTGAACCAAGCAACCAAGAACCAATGAAATCGGCTATGAGGTGCCCCCGCGCACATTTACGATTCGCAAGCGATTTAATCGGCCTGACAAAATCGTAAGCGAATCGGGAAGGTGTGCGGTGGGCTTTAGCCCATCTGACATTTACATTGATACTTAAGTGAAGCTGTGACTAAAGCTGAATGAAAGCTAACGGAGACCCAGTTAGTATTTGCATTATGCTTGCCGCAGCTAGCTTGTCTTACTTAGTTCTGCAGTTGGTTGATATATAAATTCGTTATACGTAAGGGTGGTGCAGTAGTGAGGGCTGTTTTCAACATGCTTTGGCCAGATTCTGACCTCAAATAAGATACACAAAGAAACGCCCCTGGCTCATAAAGGAAAAATGTGAGATGAAACAAACAGAGAACCTGAAGTAGGCCATGTGTGAGAGTCAGGCTAACCCAAGGCTTCAGGAGGCTTCTGTGCTCCTCTCTGACAGTGAATACCAATACTCTAAGTGGAGATCAAAGTGGCATGCTCTTCTTTGCTCCTTTTGCACTTTTGGCTGGACTGTGAGACTCGGCACAGCAGAGTAATCTCCAAATAGGTCATAAATCAACCACCTGCCAGCCACCCCTGAAGCCATTAGGCCCCTAGCGCTGCCAGAGAAGGCACTGCACTGTCTGACTGTCCTGACATACCCTGGTTTCTCTTATTCTTTTCGCTCTCCAAGCCCCATTCTCAACTTATTATGCATGTATGAATGGTGCATTTATTAATTCATTCATCTAATAACGACTTCATCTTGGTCAGGATCATAATGTCCGATATTGCTCTTTAATCTCTTCGATGATGCTGTTGTGTAAAACTGAGCCGGCGCATGCAAATTTACATCCCAGTGATCTTATCTAGAATATTATGGACAACAGGCGGGGGAATGAGATGACTCTTATGGCAGCCTGGGATAGATAAGTGCAATTCATCAGTGGGCAGTTGGATATTTATTTATGTCCATTTCTTAGCCAAACACCACCATGTTCCTAACACAGCAGCCCAGGATACGTACCTGTCACCTCAGCGCCAGTCATGACAGTTTGATTGGACCAGGCAAGACAAATAGCATGTATAATTCAATCTCCCATGAGGATTGGTGTCTTGTTAATGCCTTCAAGCATACAGGCACTCACTGATGCAATATTGCAGGACATATTAAAGTAAGCAAATCGTCTCACAGCAAATTATATTAAAATGTATTTTTTAAAAATAACATTAAATTACAGTACAATATCTGCATGCATGCTTATATTAGAGCCTACTGTCTGGTGTACTCTTGAGCTCTTAAAACATTTTAAAGGAAGGAAGGAAGGAAGCTTTTAAAGGCACCAGACCGTTTAAACACTTTACCTTTTCACTCAACTCATATTACTTATTCCGCATTATAATACGGTGTCAGAAACACGAGCTTAGAGAGCCTTGCCAAATCTCTGTGTTCTGTATTCTTTGATGATATCTTGCAATTGACTGGCTGTCACAGATTGTCCTCATCTGTGATGTGTGAGATTGCAGCAGCTCTTGCAGTCTTGTCTCCTCCTGCTTGTAAAATACTCCTTGCAGTTGCCACTCCAAGAACCGGAGTGCCTCAAGAAGCTCGATAAACATAATGACTTTTTAATTTAACTAGCCTATACAAAGGGGATTTTATATATGCACTGATGTACATTTTGTAATGTAACATTGTGGGGTTTTTTTTTCTTTTCCTTGAAAGATAAATAAAGCACGTTTGAAAAGTTAAAGATGGAGGAAAGGGCAAGCCTATTCATTTGTATGCCATTTGTATGATATCAACTCTTCATTTTCTTTTCTTTTCTTTTCGATTAATGAAACTAACCAAATCATTAATATTTTGTTTTCCTTATAAGTGTATAAAGGTTGATAGTGTAAGATACTTGCATGGTTGAATTTCTCAAGGTGTCAGTCAATTTTTTTAAAACAGACAATCATCTGATATGAGCTGTGTTGAAATCAGTCCAGTGTTAAAATTTGGGTGATATTCTAAATTTGGCACAACTTTACTAGAGGAGCTTGGTGAATCAGTATCACTTCTGCATTTCCTGGAGCCATGCTTCTCCTGGCATTTATTGAAGTTCTGGCCCGCGATTGTAGCAGTTTTGGAATCAAAACATCATCAGGAGCTCAGAAATGGTTGCCAGGCCAGGAGCTGTGTCAGGTTTGGATGTTCTGTGGTATCATGGTTGCACTGGGATACTGGGAAAGGATCAAAATGTGTACATGTGACAAACTGGAGGCATCATCACCTGGCAGTATAATGGGACTCAGTCAGGCACTAGTGAGCTGCTGAAAATCCATAAATGGGGAAAGCACTGGAAGCTCTGGCAACCATGATACCATGTAATCAACTCACCAAGAAGACTTTTCATATCTGTTCTTGCATGGCAACAATCCTAAACTGGATCACTTAATTGAACTACTTTTAAACAAAGGTTGTTGGCCAATGAGCTTTCTTAAACTTTGCACTGAATGTTAAAAGTGTAACTCCACCGAGCTTTATGAAAAAGTTGCTCATTTCTCATCAGAAAGGCTCATGGTCAAGACTTTGAGGAGGCCAGGAGCCTGGTCATCATCATCAGCCTCCCTTTCTTGATCATCTCCAGAAATTAACTGTAATTAGAATTTCCTACTTTCTTATTTATTTTCTAAACTTCTTCATAACCCTATACCTTCTCATACTCAACTAAGATTTCCATTATCTCCTCTCTCAATGTCTTTCTTCTTACTTGGTGACCAAAAGGAGCTCCACGCTACATGCCCTCCTCTTTGTCAGCAATTAATTTTAATTTTAAGGCTTGTAAGTGTCACCATTAAAGATAAGCACAGATAATTGCAAAGATTTTTATGTGATATCATGACAGTTTGGAGGTTTCAGGCGCAGGTGATAAAACCACCAAAATGGGCAGAAATATTGATGCTGGTACAATAAGGAACAAGAACAAGCTACAGGTATGGTAGAGCAGTTTCCTCTCCATCCTGCTTCTCATTCATTATACCTACCTCATGTCACTTTCCATCACACCACTTTTTTTACGAAAGAGAGAGAGATATATGGATGGACTATCTAGGATTTCTGTGGATTATAATGGATGATGGAT
This sequence comes from Potamarius usumacintae, assembly GCA_025447855.1. NCBI lineage: Eukaryota > Metazoa > Chordata > Actinopteri > Siluriformes > Ariidae > Potamarius > Potamarius usumacintae. The sequence continues at coordinate 12,007,184 of JAOEHJ010000016.1, forward strand.
GTATGATATATAATCTTGATTCATGAAGGGAAGCCTCACATTCATGTGTGCATGTCTTGCTCTAAGTAACTCTTTCATCAGAGTTATTTTCTGTCTATTAACAAGTCACTTGAATGATATAGTGGTAATCGTCCATGCTTTCCACAAGAAACCCTAATTTACTCACAACTCAAAGCTTATGACTCAACTCAGAGTTCTTATTCATTGATGTATGACTCAGATTACACATCAAAATCAGAATTGATGTAAGACTTTACTCATGATATTACCTGTCGTTCCTAAACAGAGAATGACTTTGTTTGTGGCCATGTCTGTTGTCCTTTGAATATAAGGTAACATATCCATTAATTTATGTGAGTATTCTAACATATATTTAACAGTTATTCCGCGAAATTAAGTTGAATATGAGCTGACAGCCGAGTTGGCTATAAGCCATATACGGCACGATTGAGTGGAATAAGTGTTTTATTCTATCCACATTCACTGTATTTTGTGAAACAGGGCATTTTTATTTTAATTTTTTGCAAATTCGATAAATAAAAACTTCATACAAAACGTCCGAAAAAATCATTTCCACTTACAATGTAAACAAACCGGCGAAATGACAGTAGCAATTTGTGAAAAATGCGATAATAATCATTCCTGAAAAATAAAT
>JAOEHJ010000016.1:12917718-12930574 GCA_025447855.1 Potamarius usumacintae
CCCTCGCCGGCCGCTGGGCTCGAACCCAGGACCTTCTTGCTGTGAGGCGACAGTGCTAACCACTACACCACCATGCCACCCACAAGATATTTATATCTACATTAATTTTTATACTCATTTTGTGCAAGAGAATGCACAATCACCTGTTCATACGTCATGTTCAGGAACAAATGAAAGTTATGCTTGGTTCACACATTCGTGTTTCAGCCTTGTGTATGTACGGCGTATCAGGATACATGGCAGTAAGAAAGGAACGTCACAGCATCACCAGCTTATGTAGCTAATACTCTCGGATGCATAACACGATCTCCTTGTACGCCAGGGTGCGGTGTATTTTTAAGTCTGCACTTAAAAATACACAGCACATACGTAGAAGCTTTGATACATCACACATATGTCATGTGTATGCTGTAAAAACGAAAGCTATGCAGCAGTGATGCAGCAGGAACGTTGCTTGAACACCTATTATGCTGTCTGAACGCTTTAGTTGACCTGTGTCTGATGAAGGTGGCTCTGGGGCTGGCTGGGTGGATGCGGCTGATGTCTTCCCTCTTCCCTTGTCCTTCTTGGGTCCTGACTTCTTCACTGGCATGATGCTTTCTTGACTGTGATGAATGATAATGAATGCAGCGTGGGACCCCCCTTTTATACCCACCTGTGAATGGCGCAGGTACGCAGCAGCAACGTCACATGTAAGAACGAATACACCACGCCAACGAAACAGTTATGCCGCGGCAACATATCATACGCCTCAGTACGCCATAACTTTATGTCCCTTGAACCCCATACAAACCCCAGATACGCCACAAGAATGCCACAGAAACATCACACATATGCCGTGTACATCACAGGACTTTAATTTTGGACAAAATATGCCTCATTTCTTGCCGTTTGACCCACATGCTGCTTACATGGCAAGATACTAGACAGTGTGATAGTAGCCTTAATGGCGCTAAAATGCCTGGAGAGAATGTCCCTAGGATTGTCCGCTTTTCTTATACAGACTTCTTGTGCAGTGGGAAAAAATTCACTGCTATGTGTTCCATATGTAGAAGAACTATCAAGAAGATGATGGGGACAACTTCGAACTTCAATCGTCATTTGGCAAGACTCCACCCAGAGAAACAAGTGACATGCTATGTTATTTGCCCTGTTGATAGCGGGGCTTGTGTTGGACTCAACTTGGATCAATAGTGGACTTGACTCGAAATTTTCTTTAATGACTTGGATTTGAGCACTGAGGACTCGAGGCTGGACTCGGACTCGAGGTTTAGTGACTCAACTACAACACTGGTGAGCAGTGATTTATGAGTCAGTATACTGTGTGATTGTCAACATCAAGACCTGTATTAGATGCGTTTTTGTGAAAATGTGCACATACACATTTAAGATTTTATATAGACAGCAAACATCAAATTATGTGTCAGATTCGGGAGTCGGCAACCCTTGAAATGCTGCAGCAGGCGTACGGCAACGAAGCAATGAGCCAGATGAGGTGTTTTGAGTGGCGTTCACGCTGGCAGAAGTCAAAGAGATCCAATGATCCTTACTCACAATGCACTTCATTTCTTGGACATTTTCGAGAGCAGAGTTGTGCTCGTGAAGCGTTTCAAGGGTCTCCGTTGCCGATTTCCCAAGTTTGATACAGAATTTGATGTTTGTTCTTTGCTCAAGTTTGAGGTCCATAGTAAAAATCGCAAATGCACATTTGTACGCAGTCACAAAAATGTGTGTAACGCAGGTCTCAATGTTGTCAGTGTGACGTCACATGGCATACTGACTCATGAAAGTTACTGCTCGATCTTGCTGCACGCACATGACCGTGCCGTGCACCGTTTGTTCGCAACAGGCACAGTCTTGGAACATTTTGATCTCACATCACAGATGTTAAATAAATGCACTGTGACTAAAAATCCAAAAATCTTAGAAACTTACATTTCGTTTACTTCAGAGACCAGACCTTCAGCTGTAATGTGTTACTGCTCTTCTCCACATTCAGAGCCCTTACACGGACTTTGCAGGCATAGATTCCAGTATCATCTTTGTTCACCTGGGGGATGACATATGTGCTTTTGGCTGAAGCAGGTCCTAGCCTGCTGTCATCTTTGATGTAGTGATATTCTACATTCAGGCCTTGTTCTCTAGCATTTACTTTGGTGATGCATTTGAAGACCACTTCCTTCCCAGTGAGCACCAGACGCTGACCTCTGTAAAACTCCAACCTGGGAGGGTCCAGTTTATCTGCAAACAAACATTAAGTTCTGGCATGTTACGGACTGGACATAGATAACAGTGAATGAATGCTGAGCGGGTTAGCATGCATGATCATGCTTTCATGAGATCATTCATCACTACTAGCTTCCCTGCCGTCTTAGCAACTTTGTCACTTTCATGCCTACATGAAATAACAGACTCCCAGTTTACTGACAGAAAACATCCGTGACAAGTTTTTCTCTGCTTATTATTTCATGGAGGCTTTTTTTTAAAGCTTGGAATCCATTCATTTAAAATGTCTTACCTAATACAGTTAGAGAAGAAGGCAGAGAATGAGCAGACTGAAATTCCCTGTTCTTAAACCATGTGGCCCTGCATGAGTAACTGCCATTATCCTCAAGCATGAGTCTGGGAAACACCAGATTTTTGCCTGTTTGTTTCTTGATCTCAACCTCGTCCTTGTAGAAGATCACGTTTGACAGGATCAGGCCATTGCGCACGCGGCAGGTTAGGTTCGTCGTTTCCTCAACAATTAATGGCTCAAGTGGGGTTCGTAGGAGAGCCCAACCACCTAGTAGAGAATATAAATAACACTATAATTTTTTTTTTAATTCTGAATTTATGAAATTACACAGCAATTAGTACAAAGACATTTACCATCAACGTCTACTTTAAGAGGGTCGCTTGGAATTGATGACACTATATAAGGCCAATCTGGTATACTCTTTTCTCCTTGACAGATATAGTTTCCACTTTGCTGGACTTGTGCCTTCTCTAAACTGTACACCTTTGTAGAGCTCAAAAGTACATCGTTACGGAACCACTGGTACCTCCAATTGGACAAAAGGTCACCTGGGACACTGCAAGTTATCTGCAGAGGTTCCCCTGAGAAAAGCCGTGGCTCTCCCAAACTCACTGTAGCTTTGGCTTTCACTGGGACTGGTGTGGGATCTATGTCTACATTGAAGAAATTAGTCAGTGAGACTGGAAAGGTTTGTCAAGCAAATTAGTTACTAGTATCTACAAACCATACAACTTAACCAAGAATAAGTTCCAGTGTTTCAGCATTGAGGAAGTCGCAAGCACTTAAATTCCTTTACATAGCTCTAATAACAGATAGTAACTATTATATTAACTATTGCCATAATACATACCATCCAGTCTGGCATTTACAAGCAAGGTTAACAAAACTGCAAAAAAAAAAAAAAAAATGGATCAGCTTCACTATAAAACTCAAAATCTTGCCATGATCTACACATCTTCATTTTTGCACACACTCACCAATGAAGTTGTAAAAGAAGTACATGGTGGTCGTGCTGCCTTTGGATCTGTGATCTGTTTAAAATGCACTCTCTCTCCCTTAGGCAGAGTCAGACACTTCTCCCTTTTATGCTTCAACTGCACAAAAACAGGAAAAGAGCATCTCTTCCTTTAACAGCAAAAAGTTGGCTTCAACAAAACACACTGCCATGTACACAACCAGATTGAAATAATAACTGGAAATGCTTGCTCACTATATTAGATGCAAAGTAAGAAAAACGACAAAACACGAGTTATTCCTTCATTCATTCTCAGGCTTTAATTCGCAGTTTGTTCATCTTTTGAAAGGTCTCACTGCATAAACAGTCATTTGACCTTTACAGTGAACTGCCACAGTAGATGCAGGAGATGCAAGTGGCAAAAAACGTCTTGTAAATTACACCATTTATTTTTAAGATACACACATACATACATAATTCTGATGCACTCTACAACGATCAATAATACATACCCATGCCCTGTCCTATGACCTTTAATTACAGTTAGGTCATATATCATCAAGCATTTCGGCTCACGGACCTCAAGCACACTCTGAACGAATACCAGTGGAGGCATTCAGCGTTCATCTTCCCAGAATGTTAATTAAAAACAACAACAATCTTAATAACGGAGATTTACTTGACGCATCATCAAAACTGCGCCTGATATTAAAAATGACTGCTCTTTATCCCATACTGCAGAATAAGCTAGATTTAGTGGTTTTTAAAACTCAAAAATCAGGAACTGCTGAAAATTCAAGCCATTGATTGCTACTGAATTTACTGGGCTGTTATTTCAGCAAATCCTGATTAGTGGGCAAGTTTAAATTAAAAAAGAAAAAGAAAAAAAGGCCCATTAAACCTTATAGAGGCACTGCTCAACACTGTACTGTTGGCGGATATCTGTATTGTATAGTATCCCGAATGCAGGATTTAAACTAGTAGTGTGTACTGAAACAAGAAAAACATGCACTTTGGGGATGAGCTGGTGTTGGCTGAATTAACCATGTTCACAGTGCATCATCAACAGCATAATTATAATATAATCCAATGCACAGTGTGCATGTTAGACAAGTCAGATTAAAATGATACAATTCTAAAATTTAATTCACACAGCTAAAAATTTGAATGTTTATAATCCACTGAATAAAATGACTGCAAGTTCACAATATCAATGAAACAAAATTAATTAAATACTCTAATAAATAACATGAAATCTTTGTAGAAGATAAAATCCTACATAAATTCAAACTTGTACAGAAGAGGAAGGTATATCCCTGATTAATACTTCAATTCTATATCATTTTATTATGAATAAAAATATCACAATCAATGCATTTTGACCAAGTTTAATTGTGACTGCTGTAAATAGTTTCTTTCAAGTGGATTTCCTTACAGCAAATAGGTTAAAAGTGCATACATATAGCTACCTCAAAACAGTGAAAGTTGCCATGGAAGAAAGGAGGATTGAGAGAGTTGGCCAACACTCGTTCAATGAGCTTTGAGATCACGTTAATTACAGATCATCAAACGATCGAGAACAGCCTGCTCACTTGCCTTCCGGACATTGAATCAAACCTAGTTTCATCAAAACGAAGCCATGTTTACTGCTCAATTATTGCATGTTGCCTCATTAGACACGTTTAATTTCTCATGGATGCATTCAGGAACACGTCATTTCTCTGTCTTGGTGTGGGTTACTTGTTTAAAAATGTACAAAATCAACAGATTTTTAAATTATTATAATTTTTAAGTGTAACTTCACCCCAAAACCTATAGAGTGTGTTAACATTCTTCTTTTTTAAATCTATAAAATTTCATAACATATCTAAGTCCCAAATAGTCGACTCTACATCAACATCGGCCTTTGAAAGTTCAGGATTATTTAAACCTGTAGGTGGCATTTTGAGCCATTTTCAACTTGCAAAATGGCAATTTTTATAAAACTGGTAATTTTGTCAATACTGACATTTCACTTCATTACGTTTACAGCTCAAAAAACATACTTAAGTGTGCAATACGTCTTTAAACAAGAAGACATGGTCATCTCTATCCCCCACCATGAGCATTTTATGAAGACCTCTTAACACTTACACCCTTATAAGCCCATTGCTTTAATATTGATTTATGATGTTGTAAATGCTGACACCTTCGTAAAACGCTACCCAGCTTTTTTCAGTAGTATGAGCATGCAAAGTTTCATTGATGGAGCTTATGTCGTTTCTGAGAAAACTTGTCCAGATTGAGTCCACTTGTTACAAAGTCCAATAACGAAAATCAAGGGCCATAACACTGAAAATAATAATTAATCGCAAAAGATTTTCAAACTCAACTTGGATCGTGAATAGTAATATGAACACGCAAAGTTTCATTGATGCAGCTTAAATAGTTTCTGAGAAAACTTGTCCAGATTGAAACGGACGGATGGACGGACAGACTCCATTCCTATATCCCTGTGCCTCTCTGTGCACTTCGTGGCGGGGGATAATAATAATGGGGTTGACACCAATTAAATGCTTTGAAGGACCCTGTTGAGTCCCATTGGCTCATCAGAGCAATTTATCGAAGAACTGCCCCATGTGTGCCCCATATCTGGTGGCCATTTTGAATTTCACATAAACTACACAGATCTATTCTGCGAGTTCATGAACCGGAGTGAAGCTTTCTTCTTGTCACCATGCAGATTGCTACCTTTACAGGAGCAGTTTATCAAGTTTAAAGCCCTTAGCTGACTGACATACAAACTGCAATGAATAAAATAAATGAAACTTTTCACCGTTTCAAGGGGCGGAGCTAATTTCAGGGCCAGAAAGCCATAGTGAACTAAACAGATCTGTTAAATAGTGGTTATGTGAATCACATTTTTTCCCTACAGTATCATTGAAATTCTATGTTTCTATGTTTAAAGTGACACCTTTAATTAATACAAACTTCACTTGTAACTTACTATTAATTTGTTTCCCGTTGCTAATGCCTATCAAACAGAAGGTTAGCTTGGCCATGGAAAACCTGTTGTATACCGTCACTCTGGAGTGTTGGCTAACTCTATTACAACATGTGAAATTTTACCTAAAACATAAAAACACAAAAGCTGAGAGTGTGGAGCTCAGCTGTAACAGAACGAGCATGTGCAAATCCCTTTCCCCTAATAACGGAAAAATAAGGAGACAGATTGCTGATTAAGTGAGGAGGACACCATCTCTCATTTCAGACCAGCCTGCAGTCAGTAGGGTCCACAAAGTAGAGCATGTTAAAGATCAACAGTCAATTACAGAGGAACTCAGTGGGGTGGTGTGATCCGATACAGAGCTACCCAGCAAAAACCTGTGGCTGTAGAGGAGGCGGTAGCCCCTCACTGTCTACATTGTCCGAGTCGATCGCAGAGGTGGACGGAGCGCAAGAGTCCAGGTGGAGCCCTTGTAGAACATCCTGAACAGAGGCCTCCGCTCCATCTCTCCAATCGATGAGGTCGTTCTCCGGCCTGTCCGCCCTGGGGCCACTCCGTGATGAAGAGGATGACGGAAAGGAGATTCCAGGGGCCTGTGGCCTGTCAGGGGACGCCTGGTCAGACATATAGAGTTCAAATTCCTCTGGACTCAGGTTTAGAGACTGAGCATCCAGCTTCTCTATGAAAGCTATTGCACAGCACTAAATGAGAAAAAGATAAAGAGAGAGATTCAGTCACGCACTGTTTAACATTCACTTCTAAAATGCGACCCCAAAAGGTCACTTTATTACTTCACATACCAATCTCTCTACCATTCCAGTTTAAAGTGCTCCTGATTAAAAATGAGCTAAAAGTGAGCAGAGTTAAGGTTACAAGCGCACCAGATTGGTGAAGTAATATCCGTCCTCTCCGCTCATGAGGCGTCTGGGGTTGCAGAAGCGGGTGATGTACTGGATGTTGGACTGCAGCCGGGGCGGATTAGCCCTCAGGACCACGTAGATGAGTGTTGGGAGGAAGTCGTCAGCTGACGCGGCCTCTTTTTTGCTGCGCTTAATTGCCCTGAAGATGTGCTTGCTGCACCTGGTGATGTGACCCAGCTTATCCCTGGGCACACGCTTGGAGTCCATCTCGATTATATCTGTACCAAGGAACATTAAAAAGCCTTGTTTAGTGGGGCTTTGTGTGAATGATACCAAAACAAAATGAGAACGATCATCAAGAATCAGAACATCTAATCAGTCACTGTACTTAAACACACACCCACATCCACAATAAAGACTGTTGATGGAAACACAATGGAAACATTGAGTCCTCCAGTCTCAGGAGGTCATTTAAAGGTCTTTTGAAGCGCTACAGCTCTGACAGTAGTGTTCAACTGCAAGGCAAATCTCAAATTAATATCAATGCCCTTGTCCTAATACGCAGCAGCTAGGTCACAGGAAACTGTACAGCAGACGGAGATTAAAAAAAGTGTCCAATTATCGATATGGATCAATGATAACTGGGGAGACATTTTTAAAAATGTTTTGGTTTCCAGTGTCAGTGCTTTGTAACAGTTAGTATCAGGTCTTCCACGGGAAAGCCTTAAGGATAAAGGCTTTGTCAAGTCAAAGTCCCTTTCACACCAGAATCTGGTCTTCCTAGGCAGTCTCCTGTCCCAGTACTAACCAACTCTTTAAGGTGTATGGGCGTGGCGATGATCTCCGTTTCAATAGCCCTCAGCCTCTCACCTATACAGCTAGGGCTACAGTGGGAGGCTGGTCCTCTGATAACCATGAGAGTTTGAGTCCCCACTCGCATCTGTATTGCAGCATGCCTTGCCAGATGGCAATAGGTACCATTTTTATGATGGTCTTTGGTATGACCCAACCACGAGTAGAACTCACAATCTCCTGGTCGAGAGGCGGACATGCTAACCACTAGGCCAACTCGCGGCCTAATGACTTTGCAGTCCCAATAAATGCTTGTTTTGTCTTCTCAGCTTCAAAAGAGAGGAATAAAAAGAGAGGCTGGTGAGGAAACGATGGTTTATAGCTGCTATACCGTAAGTGACGAGGAATTAACATGTTTTGCGAACATTTCGCTACATTAAACGTAACTAAAAATGGATAAAAGGTGTAGTTGTTCTTTAATAAATATAAACCTGTTTTGCATTGGCAAATCGTTGTGGTCTAAGAGAAATAAACACATCATGGTGGAAAAAGTAACTCTACTTTCCAGCAGACTGCATCATACCACCTCATCCTTGATTATTTTCCTAGAAAGCCTCAACATCAAATACCTTACCAGTAATAGCCTTGTCCAGACTGTCCGACACTGCAGGCATCTCCTCTTTTAGTGGGGCACACAGCATCTGAACCGTAACCCAGTGCAAATCCCTAAACACACACACACACACACACACACTTTGAATTAAAACACACAAACCTTTGTGCAATTTAAATAAAATGACAATTAATGCATTTACTAACTACATAAGCGTGTGACTGGTCACTGCTGTCTCACCTGATTCTCTTCTGAATGGCCAAGTCTTTGACCTCATCATCTGCAGATTCAGGACAGAAGGCCTGTTCATACAACTGCAGTGTTATGTACTTCTCCACTTCATCCATTATTACCTCTACTCGCTCTGGACTCCCTGTCTCTCACACACACACACACACACACACACACACACACACACACACACCCCAAATACATGAACTATTACATTCATAATCGACCGATTTCCAAACCCTTTAATGCTGTGTTTAATTGTGTATTCTACCTTTGTAGACATTGTGTAAGCGGTCAGACAAATTCTGGTAAAAGTCTTGCACAGATTCCGAGAGATCCTCTGCACCAAGATCCTGAAAGAAATATCAGACAAACTTGCACGTCAACACTAAATATCATAACTTATTTATAAGGTATCTCACCCCGTGTCCAAAACCACTCGCTTGTTCACTACTCCCTACTCACTATATAGTTCATTACTATATATTGGCAAAATGAAAAAACACTTTCGGACACTATTCTGTCGCACAATTAAAACGTACCAGATCAGTTGGCTGGTGGGTTTTCAAAATAATAAATACATGCATGCATTTTTGTGATAAATACACATTATACTGAGCGTATTTTCCACATTCATAAATACAAAGTATTCTGTGTCTGCTGCATCTTTCAGCTCTTTAAAATCAAGGCTGAATCCTTTCCTCTTCTTCGCCGCTGCCTTTTATTAAATCAAATTTGAGGCTTTTGATTTGATTTCTTTCAGCGCGACTGCAATGCATGATGGGATATATTGCTTTGGTTAGTGACCATCATTTTACACTACTTTTCATGATGCATTGTGGGATACTCTGAGTGCACTATATAGGGTGTAAATAATCCTCACTAAGGTTTTGGACAACACTACAAAATGGCATCCCCACTATATAGTGTCCTATATAGTGAGTAGGGAGCGATTTCGGACACAGGGCGTGAGTCCGCTTCAAGTCGGGACGCCACCTGGTCTAATATTTAACGAGTATGCATTTAATTTCTTCAGTGAAAAGGAACAAACTGATAAATATTACACATTTTCATTGCCTTTTCCATTTTAACCTTTTTTAAACAGGTATATAAATGGAGTATTTGTTTGTAATAATGGCACTATATTTATTTATTTATCTATTTATTTATTTCTGCTAGATGATGGTCATGGGAGTGCTCACTGTCCCTGTTATGTTCTTCACCTGACCTGTTCATAATACACTTTGTTTCTCTACATGCACAACTCCTGACAGTTCTCTGAAATGTTCCAAATGTTTCCAAGCTTACAACTAATTAATACCTACAGCAGTGATGGAAAGTAAATGGTAAGGACACTTTTCATTCACTTCATCAACACATTATAAACAGATGATAAAGATAGAGCTGAACCCAGTGGAAAAAGTGGTTTCGGGGAAGCCATGGCCAAATGGTTAAAGGAACAGCTTTGGGACCAAAAGGTCATTGGTTCAATTCCCTGAACCAGCAGGACTGGCTCAAGTGCCCTTAAGCAAGGCACCAAACCCCCAACTGCTCCGACAAGAGTGGTGGCGTACCTTGTTTCTGATTAGCCAAAGAAAAACTGATGATGCGATTATCAGTTTGGGCAAGAACCTGGCCATGACTAACTAATAACTAATAGTGGTGAAATGGTAGTGCTCAGTTATAGTGACACTCACCAGATGGTTGTGCTGCTGTAGTCATATAAGTCTCATTGCCAGTTTTGCCTGTAGCTTTTGGAAATCAGTGAAAGACATTTAGCATTATGCATTTAAGTGGCATCTTAAAAATTTGCATTCCCTTGTTGTTAGAATGGATTTGGATGAAAAAGTCTGTGCAGTTACATCCAGTGTGTTCTCAGCAGTCATTACAAATGAGCATTGGGATTAAAATATATGACCACAAATTGCCACAAAACACTGCAATACATGTTTGCTGGATGTTTTATTCATAGCTCATTCCTCACAGGAAATCACTTCTTTAACTATTAATACACAAAGATGGCTTGTGATTGTGGTTTTCCTGGCATTAAAGCAACTCGTATTTTTCTTCATTAAACAATTGACGTAATTCTAGCGCATAAGCCTAGTGTATTTTTGAACTAACACAGATACATACAGTACCTCCTATGTGATCAGGAGCCTTGCTTGAAGAAGGAATGCTTGTTCCATTTTCTGTAACTTTTGAGTCAGATGCGACAGTTGTCTGATCTGAGTGAAGGAATAAACACTGAGGGAATAAACACAGTTCCTCTGCATACATGAAATCTGGCTGTTCTCCAAAACACTGAATACTGACAGAAAGTGATTAAGAGAACTGATTTAACATTCTATTTTTGTTTATTCTATGAGCAGATTATAAAGATGACTGCAGAAATGGATGTACAGTACAAGTTTCTCAAAAGCATGGTGGTATTTGGATTCCAATATACAGCACTGTGCAAAAGTCCAAGGCACATTTAAAGAAAAGCTGGAGACCAAAAATGACTTAAAAAAATAATGAAATGTTTCAACATAAAAAATACTATACTATAAACAGCAGTAAGCCATAGTAAATGAAACAAAGTCAATATCTGGTGTGAGACGACCCTTTGCTTTAAAAAAAAATATATATATATAGTAGTCTCAGGTACAGTGAGTGCAGTTTTATAAGGAAGTGAGCTGTAGGTTTTACTGAGCGTCTTACAGAAACAGCCACAGTTCTTCTGGACACTTTGACTGTCTGTCATACTCGCGTCTTCATTTTGCACCAAAACCCAGCAGCCTTCATTATGTTTTCTTCTTTAATCTGAAAAGTGGTCTCTTATGTAATATGCTGCTCAGATACAAACATTTTTTTCCCCGTAACATTTAATTTTGTGCTGGAAAACAAACGTTTGGACTCTAAAATGTTTTTTGGACTGACTCGATAATGTAGGAGTCATAAAATAGAAATCTGTAACAAAGTTTTTATGAAAAAAAAAAAAATAGGGTGCCTAAGACTTCTGCACAGTACTGTATATATTTTAATTGATAGACAAAGCATCACAATGTACACACTAACATCCATCATTTAGAATGATTCTAACTATAAGATGCTGTTAGAGATTGGACCCCAGTCAATAAGAGTGAGACTCACAAGGTTTTGATTGTGTTGGTGCAGAAGTGGGAGGAGATTTTGTTTCTTCGGAAGCAGCGAACCCATTTGCTAAACAGTGAGAGAATCTGATATTACTCGACTGAAAATTCATTTGCATAAAGTCAAGATAAAACATTGACAGAAGTGATGCCATAGTAAAGATTCCAGATTGAAATCAGTATGGAGTCACAAAAATGCTGGGAAATATTATTGAAAAAGCTCATAAGGCATTGGGCTTGTGCATAGCACACTGGGAACTTAATCCATTATATATAATTTTCTAAATAACTGCTAGGTATTTCAAGGTATCTAGAAAGAAAACATTTACCATTCAATTTTATTTATAACTACATTCACTTTATGAGGTACACACCGACTACTTTGTAGATATACAGTTGCTGAGTGTATCTGTTGCTATGAAGTTTGCCAGTCCCCTCTATCCCATTCCACCCCCCATCAGATATTGTTTCAGTGGTTGTTAATCCACAATATGGCGCTAACGCTAGTATGATGGAGGGCTCAATAGCCATGGTGGTTTTTCTCCAACAACAATCTTTATTATCCCTTATAAGCGTTATTTACATTTTTTGAATAGAACTCTTTCATAAAGAATTTGAATAAAATAAACTGAGGGCAGGGGTGGCATGGTGGTGTAGTGGTTAGCACTGTCGCTTCACAGCAAGAAAGTCCTGGGTTCAAGCCCAGCGGCTGGCGAGGGCCTTTCTGTGTGGAGTTTGCATGTTCTCCCTGTGTCTGCGTGGGTTTC
>JAOEHJ010000016.1:13013773-13024248 GCA_025447855.1 Potamarius usumacintae
GATTGTCATCCCATTGATTGAAAACACCTGACTCTAATTTCACCTTCAAATTAACTGCTAATCCTAGAGGTTCACATCCTTTTGCCACTCACAGATATGTAATATTGGATCATTTTCCTCAATAAATAAATTAAGTATAATATTTTTGTCTCATTTGTTTAACTGGGTTCTGATTAAACTGGACTTTTTATTTACAGCAGATTAGCCACTAAGGTTCTAAGACCAGAAAGTTCCTTTTAAATTCCAGGACAATATTTATATTAATAATAATAATAATAATAATAATAATAATAATAATAATAATAATAATAATGTATTAATGTTTTTGTTTTATTTTCTTATTATTACATTTGGGTCACGTGTGTGTGTGTGTGAGATTGTAAATGAGAGAGAAAATGAGCATTTAGCATCAGGCATTGAGGCAAAACCATACGTTAACTGAAACATCTGTGGCTGCTGCTGCTTGCGCTACACATTTCCATGACAGAAAGAGAGAGGTGTGTGTGTGTGTCACTACAATCTCATGCATTTTGCATTACATGTTTTCAAACACTGTTGCTGCATGCGAACTATCTTTGTTTATTGTCTCTCTTTCTCAGACTCACACTGTCTCTTTGTCTGTTTGGTGCTCTCTCTCTCTCTCTCTCTCTCAGCCTTTTTTTTTTTTTTTACTTGGGAAAATGGGTAAATGATATCTGCATGCAAAGCACCTCACACAATAATACCACCACTCTCTAAAAGTGCATATGCGGTGTGTGCGTGTGTGTGTGTGAGTTTACAGTTGTGGCTGGTGCTTTCAGGTATAATCAGAGATTAAAATATTTTTCGATGGAGAGAAGAAGGGATTAAACATACATGACGTGGCTGACTTTTCCTAAACTGGATTTGAATGACTTTAGGTGGAGTTTGAATGAGATTAGAAAGAGTTTTCTTTGGATTTTGGTTGGTCGGCACTCTGGTTGGATGGATCTGCTTGGAATTAGATGAGTCTAGGCTTGGGTTACGATGCTTTGGGTTGAATTGGGATGTGTTTGGTTTGATTTTGGCTTAATTTGGCTGGGATTTGATATGTTTAGGCTGGATTTGTTTAGATGTGTTTTTGGAGGAATTTCAATGGCTTTGTAAAGGATTGAGTGCTGGGTTTGGTTCGCCTGTAGCACCAAACCCATCTAGTTACTTGTTTTATGTTATTAATGAAAATGATGTTGACTGGAACAGGACAAATAATTTACGTTAATATATAGCACACCCTGTCTTATGTGGGTTCGCTGCAACTATAAATTTGCCTGGATTTGGATAGGCTTAGAAATTCAATCAGGACTTCACTTAAGGAGCTTGTTATTGACAGCGTAATTGGTGTGTGTGTGCGCGCACATTTGTGCGTGTCTCAGATGGAGTGTGGAGTTCCTCTGGGTTTGGAAGTGAAATAATACCCATGTTCTCTACATGGTGATGTAACACACAACACATTGTAAACACATACTCTCACATAATTCAGCATCTCAGTGGCATTTCATTAACACTTTCATCATAACTCTGAGGTTATATACAGTATTCACAACCATAATTGTTTTGTCTGTTAATATCCTTTTATCCTTCTTTCTCTCTGGCTGGCTGGCTCGCTCATCTTCTTGTGCTTCTCTTTAGTGTGTTCTTGTTATTGTTTTCTTTCTCTAATGGTAAGAATAAAGATTATTAAGGAAATGACAATCATCAATGTTGATATAGGTTTATGTAAGACATTATGTTTTGTTTAGACAGCATTTTGTGTGTGTGTGTGTGTGTGTGTGTGTGTGTGTGTGTGTGACAGAGAGAGAGAGAGAGAGAGAGAGAGAGACAGATGCTGTCGGACCACTGCAGATGGCTCTGTTTCAGCCATCACCTTGAACTGTATTTATTATACAGCTGTGGTGTGTGTGTGTGTGTGTGTGTGTGTGTGTGTGTTTAGACTAATGAGCTGGTTTTATCAGATTACTTATGTGCTCATGTAAAAAGCAAACTATGTTATCTTAAATATGATATAAGCCATTAACAGAGTCCAAGAAATCCAATAAAGAAACCTGGAATTTTTTGCTGATGTAAACAAAACTGGATAAAAACAAAACCCCACAGTATTATGTGCATTCTGTAACCAGATGAACTCTGAAACCTAAATACATATTTGCCAGTGAATCAACTCAAGACTCACAAGCACCTTGAGTCAGTTGTGTTTCCAGTAAACCTACATCAGGCTTTCATCAGCATATCTATTTCATCAGGAGAGACTGATGCTAGGACACAAACACCACACACACACACACACACACACACACACACACACACGTACATACTGTATCACCATAGAGGCAAGTAGTACAGGGAACACCACATTCCCCTTCTGCCTGATTTTCTCTTTCTAAACATATTTTTTGTTTGTTTGTGTATGTGGATTAAGCACCAGAAGCAATGGTCATTGATTATGCATGCATATTAGTGGTGAAAGCGTGCGCTAATTATGTTTCTGCTTATTGCACTTGTCAAATCTCAGGATATTATATACGAGGCTGTTTTATAGGTAACAATATGAATGTAGTGAAAATTAATGAAACAGTCGATTACATGCCTTAAAGCTACAGGAAGATACAAGTCTGACTCTACAGCACCAAAAAAAAAAAAAAAAACCCAAAAAACCCCATAAAAGGAATAGTTTTAGTACATGTTAAGTAAGACTGATTTCTTCAAGAAGAGATCAAGATTAACTTTATTGTCTCACAAAGTGAGAAATTTGTTCTGGGCCATTCGCCCATGCTGCAGCCACAACACAGAACATACAATACAACACAATAACAAACATACAATAGATATGCGCATCCATATCATACAAGGTGCCTAAAAGTGCAAGAAACATTGTGAATTAAATAAATAAATAAATAAATAAATAAGAGAATGAATAAATAACACCTAATAGGTGTAATAAAATGCTAAAATTCTAATAAGTAAAAATTTCTTTGTCTCTATCTCTCTGTTTCTCAGCCTACCTTCCAATGGTCAAAATTCAATCAGCCACTTTGGAAGACGAGCTACTTCAAGATGAGAGTCTTGCATTAGATGACCATGAAGAATACATACTCCATGAGGAAGAGGATGCAAAAGAATCTCTGAGATTCCAGGACTCCCCTAACAGTAATGGCACCAACCCAGATCCTGGCTATCTTTCCCCACTCAGTGACACCAGCGATCAGATCCCTGATTTTAAGAGCATTTCTTCAAAAGAAGGACATGAAGAGGACGAAGCACAGAGCAGCTCGAATAACAGCATTCTGGATAACCTAGCTCGGACAAAAGCCATCTGTGCCAGCCTGATCTCTGATACCTCCTGGTCCAATGTCGTGATGAATATCATGAAAAGCAGGTCAACTACAGCCATGACCAATGCCAATGGCGATAAGATTATTAACAGACCAATCAATCACAATGGAAATATCCTTAATGGAAAGGCAGAAAGCAGTTCAAACGGCTGCACAGTTAATAACTGCAACATTAATGTTTCTAATGGTGCTAGTGTAGTTTATGATTGGCATCAGGCCGCTGTAGCTAAAACACTCCAACAAACTCATCACCACTTATCACCAGAGCCAAGCTTGTTCAGCACGGTGCAGCTCTACCGACAAAACCACAAACTCTATGGCTCCCTTTTGACTGGTGCCAGCAAGTTCAGGTGCAAGGACTGCAGTGCTGCATACGACACACTAGTAGCTCTTACAGTTCACATGAACGATACTGGTCATTACCATGATGACAACCAAGAGAAAGAAGATGAGAATAATGGCAAACAATGGTCGAAGCCTCGCAAGCGCTCATTGTTGGAGATGGAAGGCAAAGAGGATGCGCAGAAAGTACTGAAGTGCATGTTCTGTGGCCATTCCTTTGAGTCTCTACAGGACTTGAGTGTCCACATGATTAAGACTAAACATTACCAGAAAGTGCCTCTTAAAGAGCCTGTGCCAGCCTTGACCACCAAACTGGTGCCACCTGCCAAAAAAAGATTCCTTCATAATTCCCTAATTTCCCCTTGTTCCCCAAAGTCAATGACATGTTCTAGCAGAGTGGCTTCAGTGGTTCAAATGAAGGGCACTGTTAACCCTTATGTAACAGCAAACAATCGCTATGGCTACCAGAATGGTGCAAGTTACACTTGGCAGTTTGAGGAACGCAAAGCACAAATTCTGAAGTGCATGGAGTGTGGAAGCTCCCATGATACACTGCAGCAACTCACAGCCCACATGATGGTCACGGGTCACTTCCTGAAGATCAAAACCACTGCACTGAAGAAAGGAATGCAGCTAATGTTTGACCAAAATATGGAGGAAAACATACAGTCAATTCCATTACCTCCTACCACCGATGTTCTTAAATTCCAGTCAGTGTCTCCTGCACTATCTTCTGGTTCAGAGGCCAAGAAGGAGATGGAAGAAGGTAGTGAATCCATGGAGAAAAAGATCAAGGAGGAGATGGAACAGATCAGTATGGATTCCACATCATACAAGTACCTTAGAGAGGAAGACCTTGAGAAGACTACAGAAGGAGGGGTAGACATTCTGAAGTCTCTGGAGAACACAGTGTCCAGTGCCATCAGTAAAGCTCAGACAGGTATGCCCACCTGGGGAGGGTACTCTAGCATCCATGCCGCTTATCAGCTTCAGGGACCTGTAAAGCCATCTATACTTCCTCCAGTGGTTCAAAATGTGCAGACAGTCAACAACAGTAACCTTCAATCACTTGAACCTGATGCTGGATCACCCACTTATACCCCCCCCAGACACTCATTGCCTCTGTCTCTCAGGAACAATGGATCTACCATGGAGGAACTAGTGGAGAAGGTCTCAGGAATGACCTCAGTAAAGAAAGAGAGGGAAGAAAGAACGGAGAGTGCAGATGCGGCCAAATCAACATTACTATTACTGAGAGAAAGCAAAGTTCATGTTGATACAAAAGCCAATGGAAGTATGTGTAAAGTGGAACCTATGGAGATGTTAGTAGAAAGCCAGAATAAGAACCATCGTCTCGAATTAGGCAAATCACCCACTGATAATGGCCACAGTTTTAAATTGGTCAATGATCATTCATCTGAGAGGCCTTTTATCAGCCCTCTTAATTCACTACAGTTAGTCATGAACACACACCTTTCCAAAGCCTCCAAGGTGGTCAGCTCCTCCTCTGATACAGTCTCTATGTTATACAAGATGAGCAACAAGATGGTAGACAAAACCGCCCACCATTCATCATCTGGGATGCTTGACACAGATTTCTACAAGGGCAGTGACCAGCCTATAGATCTGAGAAAATGCAAAAGCAGTAATGACATCATTCATAAAGAAAGCATTGTCAATACCAGCAGCGGCAAGGTAATAAACAACAACAATGCTAATGGAAGCATGCCTCATCCCCCCGGCTTACCTCTCTCAGATTCTCTAAACCTAGGTGAAAATGCCCTTACAGACATCTCAGACATGGTAAACAGCCTCACTAGTCAGCTCACTCCTGATTCCTCCACTCCACCATGCCTTTTAGCAAACTCTGACACTGATGGAATTTCATGCGAGGATCCAATGGAGAAGATTTCTTCCACACAGAAGCCAAAAGGTCGTCAGTCCACCTGGAACCCTCAGCATCTTCTCATTCTTCAGGCTGAGTTCGCGTCCAGCCTAAGACAGACGCCAGAAGGTTGCTACATCGTAAGAGACCTGTGTCCTTATGAACGTGTGAAAATCTGCAAGTTCACAGGTCTTTTGATGACCACCGTTTCACACTGGCTTGCTAATGTGAAGTACCAATTGCGGAGAACTGGAGGGACCAAGTTTCTGAAGAATCTGGACTCCAGGAATCCAGTGTTTCTTTGTGGAGAGTGTGATTCAAAATTCAGGACTCCTTCTGCTTATGTTAACCATCTGGAGTCTCACCTTGGCTTTAGCCTCAAGGAAATGTCCAGCAGGTGAATAAAGACAAAAATGGCATCTGACTTGTAGAGTCATCAAAAGATCATCTGGTGTTTGTTACCCTACATTCATAATCATGAGTGACAAAGCAATAGATGAGCACTGCATGACTCAACTATATTTAAATTAATATTTTCTCAATTTTATGCAAATTAGTTATGACGCCGTAATGGGCAAATCAAAATTATTGCCTTGACAAATTTCACTGCACCATTCCAACCAATCCATTCTCAGAAGATGGACAGGCCACGCCCACAAGCAAAACTAGGAGAAACATCAGCAGTTTATTACTTGCTAGTGTGAACGCAGAGTTAACAGAGACGTTGTTGCATCATCCAGGTCATCATCCAGGTCATTTTGAAGTATCTGGTGATACTGCAATCAAAAGATTTGAAGATGTTTCTGCACTCAGTCCCAGTCAGGTGACCTTCCTGCACTAAGCCATCATAACTGAAATGAAATTGACTTTCAGTTCTAAAACTGCTGTACGGTATCTCATTTGTTTGTATCTTTCAATGTTTTGCTTTTTAACTCACGTTAAATGTATTTATATTCTATTTGTCCGATCAGTGCATGTGCTGGATGACTACTGAGTTTATGATCGTAAAATTTGGGCAATGTTAAATAGAATTTAAAAAAAGAAATAGTGTGTTATGTTCAGTCTACCTTTTGTAGAGGGCATTCAAAAAAGATTGGATACAAATTCATACAAATTCTCCAGATACAGTTTGCTGATCTTTTGCTTGTTTGTGTTTAAAATTTCAGTCAAAAATTTGTAGCCTCACACACACTTTTCAGGAAAAAAATGAAACAACGTGAAAATAAATATAATAATGTGTGTGTGTGTGTGTGTGTGTGTGTGTGTTAAGATCCTAATGAACTTAGCTTTTCGGCATGCGTGTGGCATATAGAGGATGAAGTTGTATCTCATCTGTACTCTGGTGCAAAAAGGAATGGCCACGTAATTATTTTACTCCATTGTGTTAAGGTTAATTTTATTGTAGCCCAAATACTCAAGAACTTTTGTCAAAATATTACTACATTGTGTGTGGCAAGTGTGTGTTTCCCTCCACAGTGATGTCAATAACCTGTACAAAACAGGAGCTATACGTCTGAATTAGATACACTGGACACACACACTCTGACAACTTGTCAGAGAATGCATTTGCATAAATATCATAAAGATGATGTCTGTGTGTGTGTGTGTGTGTGCATGTGCGTGTTTGTGTGTGTTTATCCCTTTGTGAAGGCACTACCCCCTATCCAGCAGGTACAGACAGGGCTGTCCATCTCTCTTCTCCTGTGGGAGACACTCAGGATACACTCTGTCTGTGACACACACACACAGTGGGACTGATGGGGTGGAGGTGGGGTGGCTGGCTGGCTGGCTGCAGGACGCTCACACGCATCGTTAGCACGCGACGTGATGCGGCGGTTCGGTGACACGTGTCATGGCCAGCACAACAACCTGACATGGCGCGCATAATTTAAACACAATCTGCATGCAGGAGGGCTTGATCTGCACACGTGGCCCAGACCCACAACCTGTCAGGAGACGTGTGTGTGTGGTGCCACATCCATGCCACTGTGACAGAGAGACACCGATGCGTGTGTTGCTCACACTTGTCATGTCCACTGAGACGAAACACATACCAATGTGACGAAGCTTGGTTTTTCCTGCATAGATGCTACACTTGTCACCTCTCTTAATCTTTTTGTGTGTGTGTTGTTGTTTTTTGTGTTTCTTGTTTCATTGTGGCTCATTTGCATGAATTCTGCATAAAATTATAATTATATGATATAATAACAGGCAGCACAGTGGTATAGCAGGTAGCATTACTGCCTCACAGATCCAGAGTCCTGTTTTTGACCCTGCACTCATGTCTCTATCTATGGTGAATGTCCATGTGGGTTTCCTCTGGGTTGTCTGGTTTCCTTCCACCTCCTAAAAATATACTGGGAGGTGAATTGATGACTCTAAATTCTCTCTAGGTGTGAATAAGTGTACAGATGTGTATGGACTGGCGTGTCTTCCAGGGTGTATTTCTGCCTTCCTCCCAGCATTCCCGGTATAGGCTCCGAGGTCGGAGGCTTTCCAGTTTCCAGTCTCATACAGGATGCAAAGTGGAATGGTTCTTCGGGCAGAACCACAGTACATTGAATGTTTTGTAGTGTTGTATGTTCCACTGTAATTAAAATAAAACCTGATGTGCACTTCCTGAAGAAAGAAAGACATTTTGAAAGTCTAAAATTTACACAGGGGGTCATGCTGTTATTGGGAAAGGAGAAACCGCAGGGTGTGAGGTGGCCTCGTGTGAAGCGGCATTACTGTTACCATCCAGAAGTTAATGATTTTCCAATAACAGTCCAACTTCAAGTGTTTTATTCCTCTTATATCACAGCAATTATGTTTTTTTTTGTCAACTAAAGACTGACGTGCCATACTCACCCACTTTTCGAACTGTTCTGTTTTTGAAAATTACTGAACACCATTGATTTCTGTAACAGATTTGAGAATTCAATGGAACTGTGCTCCTGTTTAAAGTCAGAGGACATTTCTTCAGCAGCATGCAGTCCTTAACAGAGATTAAGAGCAGTACATTTTCATTTCCTATTAGAATAATACTTTTCTTCTGGTCACACTCACTGATCTCCCTCATGTGATCATTCATTAACACACACACACACACACACACACACACACTGCTTCTTACCCCAACGCTCTCAATATACCTTCCACAATGTCACAGACACACACACACACACACACACTGCTTCTTACCCCAGCACTCTCAATATACCTTCTACAATCTCTCTCTCTCTCTCTCTCTCTCTCTCTCTCTCACACACACACACACACACACACACACATCCTCCTGTGCATCTGTGCTGTCAGTGATTTATTTACACTGTCAAACTGCTCACACAGCACAATCCTTAAAAAGAGCACTGTGTGTGTGTGTGTGTGTGTAAAATGGATGGCATGACAAAGTTAATTTGCAATATCATAATCTGCATTCTGTGTGATGTAAATATCACATACACTTCATGATTAAAATAATGCAACAAATTCATTTAGCTAATTACACTACTTTTTTGACCAATGAGGACAGAGTTTAGAACAAGTATGGGTTAAGAAATAGATAATTGTGTAATCTGATGATAACTTACATCAACGGCACATACGTTACTCGTTTATGGTGGTATAGTGGTCTTGGGGAAGGTCACCCCCATACAGGACACTCATTGGAACCTTAGAACTCCTTAGAACCTCTAACCTTTAACCTGGTTAGATATCTGCTTTGGAAGACTGTCTTTACTGGGAAGTGTGCTGTAATGACCTTTGCCTAAGTGGATGTGAAGCCTGGAGCTCTGTGGTGGTGGTGGTTGTGTGTGTGTGTGGTCTGTAGTTTTCATGAGAAAAAGGAGTATAATCTCCTTAGTGAATGAAATACAGCAGAAAGCCAAGTAACTCCCACTGGCTGACCCACATTCTTCTGATCTGTGTGTGAAATGTTAAGGAAATAGTCCAGCTGTGGTTTATCATTCCTATGCTGTTGGTCTCTCATAACACAAATCTCAGATCTCATCAGCTACAAGCACACACTATAAAAACTCATACACTAAAACAAGGACCTCACAGAGAGCACAAAAATCCCACAGAAAGTCAAACACACACACACACAAGACTTCACACACTCCAGCATGAAAGCAGAAAGTCCAGCAAAAATTGGTGTGTATTCAATGTCACCACCTGAGCATCTTAATCTACATTTACATCACATTCATTTGTTTCAGCTGCGGTTTTCATTCATTCATTATCTTATTCATCTTTAATAACTGCTTCATCCTCGTCAGGATTAGGATTGCAGAGGATCCAGGTCTATCCTTGGAACACTGAGTATGAGGCAGGAATGCATTCTGGGTGAGACAGGATACATTCATATATTTTACAAATTAATATAATAATATCTATAATAATATTCATGTACAATATTGTCAAGGCTCTCAACCTTGGGGTCATGAACCCACATGAGGATGCAGATGGGGTCAAAGGAGATTTTTGTTTTTAGCCAACCATTCTATGCAGATTTATGCTGTATTTTTAAATAATAATTAACACTGTTTTAAACATAGTAATACAGTATTTCATTAGCTTAGGATATAGGGAAACCATGGCCTAATGGTTAGAGAAGCAGTTTTGGGGCCAAAAGTCATCGGTTTGATTCCCTGGACCAGCAGGAGTACCTTGAGTAAGGTAGCTAAACCCCAACTGCCTTCCAGGCTGCTGGTACACCTTGGACAAGTCGCCAAATCATCGCAGGGTTGACACATAGAGACAAAGAACCATTCACACTCACACCTATGGTCAATTTAGAGCCACCTAACCTGCATGTCTTTGGACTGTGAGGGAAACCGGAGCACCCAGAGGAAACCCACACAGACAAAGGGAGAACATGCAAACTCCACACAGAAAGGCCCCTGTCGGCCACTGGGCTC
>JAOEHJ010000016.1:14341934-14355025 GCA_025447855.1 Potamarius usumacintae
CCTGAGTCTACACGAAGGAAAAGAAGCGAAGGGCTATGGAGCATGACACACACACACACCCCTTTCCCCACTGCAGACACTGGAAGATGGATGACAGAGGGGCTGAGCATTGCTTCTCTGGGGAAATGGAATTCCCATTCCCTGTCTGCGGGCCCCAGGCCATCCACTCTAACTCCCCACCACACACACACACACACACACACACACACACACACACCCCTAAGGCAGCCCCCGGGACTGACCTGTGATCACATCGCTAGATTCCAATAACCTTGTACAGTGTGGAGCAGCTCACATAGGAAGCATCAGGGAGGAGTTTAAAGGTGTTCTAAGGAGATTCTTCTAGGTGCCATTTCCTCAGAGGAATGATTCCACCTGGAACCTTTGGAGCTCCTGCGCCAGGAACTACCAAGGCGCAGCTTGCTCACCGATCGTTGGTTGGTCAGCAAGCTTTGAAATTTCTTTAAACAGACATGGCTGGTTGCAAGAGATATGCCTGTGTCTCGTAGGACGTTGATGATGGCAAGATACCAAGCAACAAGCAAGCATACTTCGATATATGAAACATTCCGATATTCTGACATCGATCCAATTCTTGGTCCTACCTGTTTGCCAAGATGCAAGGCCTGAGCCGTAGACGTGTTTACTAAAACGTGTTTTCATTTGACCTCACTTAGATAAGCAAATAGTCTTAAATAAAAATAAGTGCGTTGCTGCCTTGAAACCAACCAACAGGTTATGCTTGTCAGAGGTCCAATGAAGAGCTACACAACGCATTTTGAGAACCACAGGACAAGCAAGAAGTCCAAGATCAGCATGTCTACCAACCCTGAAGAGGTAAAAATGTGTCGTCCCACCAGGTCCCATTAAACATAGTACAAATAGTACATCTATATACATGGAAAACGGTTTTTGATATAGTCCTTTGTCACTCAAGCAATTTCCGGTAGCAACACTAACACACTATATGGCCAAAAATTAGGGCCACCTGAGCACCACACCCATATGCACTGTTGAACATCCCATTCTAAATCCACAGGCATTAATATGGTCAAGCACTGATAATGTGCAAGGACTCATGGGGTGCAGTCAACCTTCCGGTTCATCCCAAACGTGTTCAGCAGGGTTCGTGTTATGACTCTCTCGAGTTCTTCCGTTCCAACCTCGGGAAACCACGTCTTCAAGGAGCTCACTTTGTGCCCAGGTGCATTGTCATGTTAGATCAAGTTTGGGCCTCTTAGTTCCAGTGAAGGGAATTTGTAAAAAACAGACAGACATTCTACAAAAACTTTGTGGCAAACAGTTTCAGGAAGACTCGCATAGGGGTACAATAATCAAGGGGTGCCCACATAGATTTGTGTCCACAGTTTGGTGTATATAGTTAACTGATGCTAATGATCTACTTGTCTAATTTTAGTTAAGATCACAAAGGCCTTCAAAACATTCGACATTTACTTTGACAGAAAGCGAGGCTGCATCTTTCAAGCAGGAAAATGAGAGGGATCAAGCAGAGATGAAGGGAAGGGGGCAGGGCTTTGGTTCATATCGGCGCATTCAAAATGCCTATGCAGCTATGAATTATTCCGAATTCAAAACATCCATTGGCTTGTGTACTCTTCTGGTGTATTTTAAGTGTTTAACTCATACTCTTATGTTAAAACGCAGTGCTCCTATGCAGATTGTCACGCCTCGACAGAACAGACCAGAAACAGCCTGAGCATAGGATGAGTACCGAGTTTGGTGATAATAGTAGAAGAGTTAAGGAGAACAGTAGTTTGAGTGTAGCTGCATTAATGAGGACGCATACAGCTCGTCCCTGGCTTATTGAATTATGTATCGCTCCTCTGATCCATGCACTAATTTGGTCAGATGTTGCGCACTGCTCTGATCTTCTACAGAGCGCCTCGAACGCAGAAACCTCTTTGATGAGGAGTGAGAACTGTTCCCACTGCTGTGTGTGTGTGTGTGTGTGTGTGGACCAATATTACACCGAGTGCTAACTAGTGTCTGTGGAGGTACTGCCTCTCATCACCATCTGCCACCATTCATAAAGGAGATGCTCTGTGCTAAACTATCTATTATCTGATATGAAGAGTTACACCACATCAAATAAAAACATATCATGTTTTTCTTCGCCGAGTGTAGGAGGGAATTACTGTCACCACAGTTGAGCCTGTACGGTTAACCCACTTGCCTGAATATAAAGTAACGTACAAATAAGCAAATATTATTTCTCAGAAAATTCCTCGTACCCTGACCCAACCCCATTTTCTCTGCCATTGTTTGCTCGCATTAATACATTAACGTTTCTTTCGTAACAGGCACTAGTATGGTGGACACTCCATATAAACAGATGAAAGTTATGTGTACACACAGATATGGTGAAGTTTTCTATAACAAAGTGTTTATTGCTGGAAGGAGTCTCCAGTGCCAATGCTTTGTAACAATCCAAAGTAACACTGTAACTACTCTAGCTACCACCACTCATACCAATTTCTTCGTTTTCCTTATAAAAGAATCAAAAACAGAAATAATAGCTAAAGTATAGCTAGAAAGGTTGCTTTTCTTGGTTTTGCTAGCTACGTAGTTTGTGAGTTACATATTGTGTAATGTGAAAAGATAACATCACAATTAGGTGATAAACAGGGTTAATCAATCAGCGCTACTTAGAATTACCGAACTCAGATTTCTGACAAATCGATGAACACGAACTGATGTGTGCAGGAAACATGTCAATTCAGGTCGTCGATTACAGGAGGGAAAAAAAAAAGTGTAGGAGTATGTATGAATTAAATGAGTGCTGAGACTGGAATCAGTTCTGAAATGTAGATCTCAATCAAGGCCCTCGATTAAAGAGAAACACAATCATTATGATGATGAAGAGATCGCTGACTCAGATGCACTGCTGAGGTGTGTGTACACAGTCGTGCGGGGAGCGCATTAAGAAACTTCTCTCAGGTGGGAGATGAAAAATAGCTGACACCGTCCGAGGGTGTGTGTTGTTGACGAGTACAGCCAGCTGCGTGCAGTCGAGCTCGTATAGCCATAGTGATCATATCAACAGTCACAGATGAGATGGATTAAGCCTGTGTGTGTGTGTGTGTGTGTGTGTGTGTGTACTTGCTACATATTGAGGACCAGAGTCTGTCTGTCTGTTTGTTTATTTATTTAACCTGCAGAGTTGGGACATTTTTTTGGGAAGTGAGGACATTTTGGCTGGTCCTCACTTAAGGGCTGCTTGAGGGTTAACAGTACGTTTTAGCTCTTTACCCCTTAATGACGACCCCGTGTATATCCCTTAATGATGACATATGACAATCCCGTGTATATCCCATAATGACGACATATGATGCCTTGTCTAAAACCTTGTCAAAACCTTGTCTTTAGACTTTTTTTCTTGTAAATATGTTCTCAGGGTGAACATACATACATACATATACAAGGATGGCTGTAGCAACTGCTTTAAGGGGTAAAGAGATAAGGTTTAAGTTAGAATGAGGTTTAGGTCAGGGAAAGGAGTGTGGTTAAGAATTTAGTTGTGATGGTTAAGGTTAGGGTAAGGGCTCGGGAATGTATTATGTCAGTAAGTCCCCACAACGATAAAAGTACAAGAATGTGTGTGTGTTAATCTGAGAGTTTTATAAGCGCGTGTGTATGCACACACACACACACACACACACACACACACGTGTTAAAGCTGCCTTTTTTAATGACTTCAAAGATTTTAAAATGGTATTTTCAAGCATTTGAATATTAAATCAGCTCAGATACTAGCAGTAGTGCTACATTACGAACTCGTGCCACAAACACAGTGAACAGTGTCGCTTTTTAAGCAAGAAACATGAAAATCAGGACTTCAGCGTCACGATGCTTACATTTTGCTCGATTTTACGGTTCCCTGACAATACAGGAGCCATTTTATTGGAGAACGTCCGCCATTTTAAAACACAACACCTGTTTAGTCAGCGACGGGAAAAGAACATCTGATACGCCTGTTTTGAAAGCCGTATTGTAAATGTGTCACTCATGGGACGCACGTGATGTGTATTCTAATTAAATGTAATTACAAACTTGGTGTCTAAAAACATACGAATGTCTTTATTCTGAGCATTAAGTGATGCACGTTTAGAAATGACAAAATGACAGGTGACTTTTTTTTTTTAACTGTTCAATAAATTCTGTTAAATAGCTTAATCTCGAGCTTGGAATGCTGACCTCAGACTGTGTGTGTGTGTCTCTCTCTCTCTCTCACTCACTCACACACACACACATTCTTATAGTCATTCCATAAAACATGCTTATTAGTCTACAAAAACATTTCCACTAATATTACAACAACATTTTAGGGCTTTGGGATATTGACTATAGAGT
Organism: Potamarius usumacintae; assembly: GCA_025447855.1. Taxonomy (NCBI): domain Eukaryota; kingdom Metazoa; phylum Chordata; class Actinopteri; order Siluriformes; family Ariidae; genus Potamarius; species Potamarius usumacintae. The sequence goes on from JAOEHJ010000016.1 coordinate 14,346,306, forward strand.
GCACAGCAACCACACACACAGGCATGGGAAAGTTTTCATGTGGGTCAGAGGCAGCTATCAGTCTGAACATCTCACTATTCAGCCATTTTGAGAGGGATCCTCAGGACAGAGTAATAGGAGCAACCGGATCTGCGCGCGCACACACACACCATTTAGTTTTTTAGCGTTAAAATCATTTATTCTATAAGAAGAGCTTACTGAAAACAGTGTGCGTGTGTGTGTTTTGAACCAGAGACACTAAAACAGCACTTAACATCGACTTTGTGTGCATTTTCAGGCAGTGAGGTCATTATACTGAAGTCTAATGAAGGCTTCTCAGCAGTAGTCTGTAGCGCCACCTTATTTCCTGTTTTCACACACACACCTCCCACTCCATCAGCTAATAGGAGGCAAATTCCTCCTCTCTTCACTCCTCCCAAATTCCTCAGCCAGCGAGGACGTACAGGAACGCCTCTTAAATCAATGGCTTGTTACAGCTCTCTCTCTTGCTTGCTCTCTCACTGTGTGTGTGTGTGTGTGTGTGTGTGTGTGTGTGTGTTTCAGGCTGGTAAACAAGCCTGCGTGGTTGGACTTACACACACAGGCCTATAATTAACTGAGGAGACGCCAGGCAGCCTGAGCCGGCACACTGCCAGCACGGATCAGGCCCTAATTACCAACACTGTCTGTGATAGAACACCACACACACACACACACACACACACACACACACCTCTAAAAGGATCATGCAGCCACAGCACCATTACCAACACCTCCGAGACTTACTCAGAGTCTAATTCCACCGAGTACCAGCATAAACACCTGTAGTCTGTAATCTCTCGCACTAATCTCACTGCTAGAACCCACTCGGTTCTAAAGGAACCCATGTTATGGTCCAGCACTGTTCCAACATCACCACCATGCTCTACCCAATCCTTTATTAGCTCAAGTCATGACTGTAAGGTCCATGACTCTCAGAGTCTGTAACTGTAATCCTGCTCTAGAGGTGAAAACCACAAGCCACAATCATCAGAGTCCTGGCTGAAACTAATCTCAACTGAAATCTGGGTTCGAAGGGTGGAACCGTCAGATACTTAATCATCTTTCAACAAATAACCAAAATATTAATGTGTGCACTTGAAGAATGACATTTTTCAATTTTACTTCCAGAGACTGCGAGTGTTTTCTTTCTGTTTCAATAAATGGGGGGGGGGAGACGACCCACACAACCCCACACCACTCCTTTCTGACTTTTGCGAAACAAACGTTTTCATTTAGTATGTAGTTGTGTCTCTATTTCACTGTGATTTGACATGCTACCTACAGCGCACTACTCTTTCCAAATTCCACCGCACTGCACACATTGGCGAGACACAAGCCGTTTCTCGGTTGATAATTTTACTATTAATTAGCATGCATCTTTTCAGAATCAGGGGAACGCAGACAGATATTGAGAGAAAAAACAAGTCCAGCCCAAAGCCTCCAGATAACTCTCCTGTAATAACTAACCATTAGCTAGGATTTCTTAGCAGAGCTCCATACTTAAGAGAATATGGTAAAGCAAAGCATTGACCTGATTTTTAACAGCTTTTGCGACTGTATGAATGACATCTGAGTCCCACCACAGGGAACCTGATCGTAAGTGCAAGGCAACGTTACTCAAACACGTGACCAGTGGATAACGAAATTTGTAACTTTGTTTTCATAAGATAAATGGGTTTTTAATCCAGTGCTTATTTTTAATTTGCTTAAAAAAAAACAACAACGTGGGATTATTTACTAACGCTGTAGCAGCCCTTGGCATTAAGAACAGCAGAGAGTCTCTGACAGGTGCATACGAGTTTTTCCTCTTGAACACGAGTATTATGTCAAACGTCAAACACCGTGAAAACGAAAGAAAACAAAAAACCTGGTTGTAAACAAATACACAGTTTTGCAGAGTAATGTTTACTGAACATGACACGCCTCGCTCCACTCAACCAAGGACCAACCAAACCTCTACAAGTTTGCCGAACATGCACCATTAACCTCCACGCTCAAAGTCTAGTATTAAACCACAGTTCAACCAATCCACCGAGCACAAACAAATCACAATAAATAAACAGCAAACAAACTTTACATTGTGCATGAATGCGCCATCAGGATGGCGGACAGCAAAGCTTTAGAACATACCGCACTAAACCTCTGACAGAGACAACACAGGAGTGAACATCTGTAGTATAACAAATACAGCTTCCTGGGTGGATAGCTCCACCCAGAACATGAATAATGAGTGACAGCTCTGGCCGACACTTACTAACACATTTTACACTGCTCTGGGTATGCGCCCAATGAGCCTGGGGAGCAGGTGGGGGTTAGGTACCTTGCTCAAGGGCACATCAGTCATTCCTGCTGATCCAGGGAATCGAACCTTTGGCCCCAAAGCTACTTCTGTAACCATTAGGCCATGGCTTTCCCCAATTAGTCAATTTGTTATTGCTGTCCACCCCCCAAAAGAAACACTCAACTGGGACCCACACTAACTAACAAACGCTAGCTCAAAAATTTCCGATTTGTTCACTCCTTTTTTCCAGCAGCCTTGGCATTGAGTATTTGAGCAATATTTATGAAAACCATAACAAAACTAAACCCCATGTAAATATAATAAACAACAAATAAGGTCACCATATACAGTACATCGTGATAGCACTGGACCAAAAAATTCTCCAATGAAACCCATCTGTAAAATTTAAAAGGTCTTGTTTCTGTTTAATTTTATTTATCTGAACCAAAAACCATAAAAACAGTCTCAAGGCAAGTGTTCGGGGTGAAGGAGGGACTTATTGGCTCAGACAAGCGAAACACCCGTCCTGCTGTTAACATTGCCCATAGCGCTCTAGAACACACCTCATGCTCCAACTTAACAAATCCTCTCACGCCTCACGTGTGTGTGTGGGTGAACATGTGCAAGTGAACGTATCTGCCTCTGGGCAAAGGTGTTCACGTCACTGAAACATGCGTGGCTTAGACTGGTTGTGTGCAACCTAAAACCAGCACCTGAGGTGAAAAATGAGCCTTCGAGCATGCACAATGTCCACATATCTGCTCTTGTGAAGGTCACACTCCAGATTAGCACCACTGTCCACCTCTATTTGTTTAACTAATGGGGGAAAAATACGGGCAAATAATAAAATTTTCCTTCTCTACGAATGACCTTTAAAAACAGATAAGAGGGCCTACTTAATGCAGCTTGCTTTTTCTGAAAAGCCTCTACACTCTTTCTCTCTCTCTCCCTCTCACACAACGTAGAAATGCTTTCCGGTACTGCTCAGCCTTTTCTCCCCCAAACACTTCAAACACACAGGTCTCCAACAGCTTGATCGACGATCGGTTAAAATGTTCCTTCACCACACACAGCTCGTTGTGGTATTGGCTCGGCACTGTGGGAAAAGGTCACTGGAAATAAATTTCTCTCAGGGTGTGTAAGGACCTGGAGTTGTGTGTGCATGCCAAGTCTATCCTGATTGACAGGATTAGAGCAGGAAGCCAGCGTGTATCATTTGCACAGGTTCCATGTGCTCATATGTACACATTTGGATCTCTCTCTCTCTCTCTCATTGTACAATTTTAACCAACATGTTTTCCAATCTTCAGCTGTCCATTTTCAGGTACCTTACACCCAGTGGAGCATCAGGTTCCTGTTCCCGGCTGATAGGATTCCTGTTCCCGTCTCCTGCATGTCCTCCTGAAGATGTGTTCATTCTGACATGCTTTTCTGCTCACCACGGTTGCACAGAGTGCCTATTTGAGTTGCTGTAGCCTTCCTTAATCAATCTTCTCTGATTAACACAATGTTTCTACCTGCAGAACTACCGGGATTGTTACCTCTGTAAAACTTTGTTGGAGGAGGTTATGTTTTCGCCTCAGTTTGTTTGTCCGTTCTCAACGTAACTTGAAAAGTAGTGAATGAATCTGAATGGAACTTGGAGGAAAGGTGGGCCATGGGCCAAGGAACAATTGATTAGATTCTGATGCATATCTGGATATGTGGCTTAGCAGTGGTAAACACTATTGAGTTCCCTTCTAGTTACCCAACGTGTTGGGCAAAATTGTAGAGAGAGAGTGATAGAGAGAGGGATGAATGGAGAGAGGGACAGAGAGACGGCTGAATGGATGGATAGCACGAGGGAGGGAGGGATGGATGGATGGATAGAGGGACCAAGAGAGGGATGGATGGATGGCTGGATGGAGAGAGGGATGGATAGAGAGAGGGATAGAGAGATGGATCCAGATGGGGAAGCCATGACCTAATGGTTAGAGAAGCAGCTCTGCCGGTTCAATTCTCAAGACCAGTAGGACGGGCTGAAGTGCCCTTGAGCAAAGCACCTAACCCCCAACTGTCCCCCAGACTGCTCTGGGTATGTTGTATGTCGCTCTGGATAAGAACATCTGCTAAATGCCATTAATGTAATGTAAAGTAGTTTTGTTTGTTGCTGTTTTTCGCATCATCCTGTGTAAAGATGTCTGATATTTGATGAACGTTAAGCTCTTGACAAGTATGTGTATAATTTCATGCACTGCACAGCTGCCACGTGATTGGCTGAGGAGCTCATTCCCATTGAATTACTGTGCATGTGTACAGGTTATAGCACACCGCACTGTAAGCAATGGCATTGCAGAACTCGGTAGTCAGTTAAGTTAATTATCGATAAGCTCTCTGTACAGTGCTGTGTAAAAGTCTTAGGCAAACGTAAAGAAATACTGTTGACCAAAAATGGCTTAAAAATAATGAAATTAAATCTTTCAACATTAAAATAATACTATAAACAGTAATCAGTAAACCATAATAAATGAGATAAAGTCAATATTTGGTGTGAAACGACCCTTTGCTTTAAAATTTTTTTTAAAAAATAGTAGTCTCAGGTCCAGTGAGTGCAGTTTTATAAGGAAATGAGCTGTAGGTTTTACTGAGCATCTTACAGAACCAGCCACAGTTCTTCTGGACACTTTGTCACACTTGCTTCTTAATTTTGCACCAAAACCCAGCAGCCTTCATTAAGTTTTCTTTTTTAATCTGAAAAGTGCTCTTTTATGCAATATACTGCTCCGATACAAAAAAAATTTTCTGTAACATTTAATTTTGTGCTGGAAAGCGAACATTTGGAACTCAAATATTTTTGCACTGACTCAATAATGCAGAAGTCATAAAACAGAAATCTAGAACAAAAAGTTTGTATGAAAAAAATAGAGTGCCTGAGACTTTTACACAGTACTGTACATTGTAATTTGGCATTATGATTGATTATGTTTACATCTTGCAGATGACCCGTTTTACTATATAACCTGCACTTTTTCTTTTTTTTTTAAATCAGCAAATAATCTTAACCCTGAATTTACAAAAAAGGATCTTGGCTTTGTACTATTCACAAACAAGACTATGACATGTTGAAAACCCATTTATTACTCTGGCATCCAATACATATTTTGCAAATACTCCTCTTAAGGACATGATGTCAACAGTACAAATACTTTTGCAGTTTCTGTGCCACCTGTTACTGGCATACATAATCTGTATTCACTGTATTCAATCCAAGTGCTTCAACCCAACCATATTCCTCAAAGCTTCCAACAACTGTTCTTTCATCAGCGAACGTTTCAGTCATGGCTCAGTAGGAGTTCAGGCAGACAGACAGACAGAGAGACAGAAAAACAGAAATAGAAATGGAGCGCAGTCTGAAAGAGTGCTCCTCTCATTTAGTTAAAACGCTCCCTAAACTCCAGTGGCGTGCTTGTATGATTGATCTGCGAACCGCTGATTTTATTTCCCCTTTTTGTGGAAAACGTTATGGATAGGTCTAAACAAGGCGTAATTGGCCAAACCGGCTGGCCACGCAAGACCTGCCAACAATCCAGGCTGCTCCCGGGGTTGGCTGCCCGGCTGGGGAAATATTGTGCATTAATTTCATTTAGTCTCTCCTTCCAACATCCAATGGTACAAGTTAATTAAATTGCTTGTCCATTGTGTTCATCCACTTACAAAGTTAATGATATTGTGCAGGAGGATTAAAGAGCGTTTTATAAAGCGTGCAGGATGGGAGCTGGCAGCCTCTACATTGCTCAGTTGAACCCTGTCAGTCGGCGAGGCCGGTGGCCCCTGTAATTAGCAGTGAAATGGATGCTTCCATCTGCCAATTTCCTGCCAGGCTCATTCGTCGTACCGAGGGTCCTCAAACCCAGCCGCTCACACGGGTCTAAAGCAATAAAGCCATCTTGCCAATGACATTCAACCAGAACGAATGAGAACGGGTGGGGGGTTTGAAATCATAATGCAACTATACATAATGTGAGTCAGACTTATAAGGAGGCATTTGAGAATGCCAGATTTCTTTTTCTTCCCTCCATGATACAGTTTTCTAATGCTCAAAACCAATTAGGTCCTACAGTACTGGTATAGGCCTGTCTAGTTTGAATAATATCGGAGCAAAATTCCTTGTTGGGGTCGTTTGATATGATGTATTATAGCGCAGGACCGGTTTAGTTCCCTGAGCCAACATTGGACAAATCTGACGATCACTCTACGCACATTTTATAGTTTATATAGTGAAGTGCCTGTCAAGTTGTCAAATTTATGGTGGACAAATCTGAAATGTTCCTTATTTGCATGAAATATTGAGGTTTTAGGTACAGGTTTGGTTTAGGAGGAGTGCAAATTGGGGTCAGTGAAGCACAGTCTACAGTCTGTGGCACGGTGGTGCAGTGGTTAGCGCTGTCGCCGCACAGCAAGAAGGTTCTGGGTTTGAGTCCAGTGGCTGACGGGGGCCTTTCTGTGTGGAGTGTGCATGATCTCTCTGTGTCTGTATGGGTTTCCCCTCACGGTTCAAAGACATGCGGTTAGGTTAACATGGGGCGGCCTTGGGTTGAAGTGCCCTTGAGTAAGGCACCTAACCCCCAACTGCTCCCTGGGTGCTGTAGCATAGCTGCCCACTGCTCCGAGTACGTGTGTTCTCACTGCTTCAGACGGGTTAAATGCAGAGGACGAATTTCACTGTGCTTGAGTGTGCATGTGACAAATAAAGGCTTCTTCCTCTTCTTTAGTTACAGGAATTCACACCCCACCATGATCAGAGTCATTATATTTATTATTTAGTTCTTGGTCCCTTGAATTTAATCAAAACCTCAATAACTCAAAAACAAATATGATCTCGAACCTAAGGTGTCCTGTCAGTGGAACGTTTGGGAATAAAACATTCTATGACTCCAATAAATAGACAGGAATTTTTCATCTTTAAAGAGGTGACAATTTCAGAATCCCTTGCTTTATGATGCTAAAACCAAGGCCATGGATGAATATCTGAAGAATCTTGATACAAATTCATCACATCAATCTCATTACGACTTTACTGATCAAGCCTCCAGTCTACAGCTCGTGGTTCAATTAGCTTTCACCCTTGTATGCACACAGTAAGTACTGCACGAAGAACAAATATACACACATGGCTAAGGCTGCAAATATAGGCACGATATATTTCGATCCACAGGTCCTTCCATGAAAAGCAGTCAGTGGTTACAATAAATCAGTCATTCCACCCCAAGAGCAATCAACAGTTTCCATATATTAAAAGGACAACTACTTTGGTGAGATATAAGATCTTGATCGCTCCCTGAAACCTCAATCCTCAAATAAACCAGTGATTTAAGTGGCTGGCATGGTGAATAACCACTCTCTCTAAGTAAATATGAGCCACTGAGCTAATCTCATCATCCCCCAAAGGCCCCGCATATCTGATGAATATTATCCGCGTTATTAGATTTGCCAAAAAAAGAAAAATCAAAAGGCTGAACAATTGAGGGATCCATTAGTAATTAAAATGACATTACCTCGCTTTCTCTTTGTCCACTTCATGTGGTATTGCCAAGACCATCATTTGATTGTTTCGAATGCTGGGGGATAAAATGCTTTTAATATACTTAGGCTCATTAATGTAAATCATATTCCACTATGGATGTCCAATAATTAAAAAGAATATTTCAACTTGTGTCATTTGTTTCCTTTCAAAAGGTATCCTCATTAGATGGATACTTTTAGAAATGACAGGTCTAAAAGGCCATTGATTTTTCTTTATTCTCTGCTTCTGAAAATATTGTTAATGTTGACATCGAATGTTCATCAATCTAGATTATCATGCTATTTAATATGTGGCCTGCTCCTCCGATCGCCCGTTATGCATCTGATTGAATTAGGAGTGTATCAGAGGGAAGGAAAGCTACAGCCTTTTTTTATTTTTATTTTTTTAGGGGATTAGGAGATATGGATAGGACATGACAGCAAGGTGTCATATGCAATCAAAATCTAGCAGAAGGAAAGTTGTACCAAGTTGAATCAAGCTGGAATTGCAGTCTTCTGTGCAATATAAATGTATGGATCAGCTTCTTTAGAAAAGGTTCATACAGGAAGTGCTTGCTTCCTGTCTCTGGGTTCTCTAGCTTTTAAGTTTAACAGTGTTTCATCAGTGAACAACGCGGCAAGTCACGGTTAGACAACTAATCCGACACCAAGAATATCTGGATCTTGGCTGACTGCATGTGCCAGTTTCCCATCACATAATGCCATCCACGAGAATAGGAGGTGGTGGGTGGTGACTAGTGATGGGCACAAGTAGTAAAATACTACAGGAAAAATTATTTTGAAGTGAACCTAGGCTTATATCATTAGATGTTAATTTCATTTCCAAGTGAATACACACACACACACACACACACAC
>JAOEHJ010000016.1:14697561-14710505 GCA_025447855.1 Potamarius usumacintae
GCAAAACTGTTCATGACAACTGCAGTCCTAAAGTTAGCAAGTCAACTGTAGTCCTCAGCCATAAAAGCATGACTGTAGGTATCCAAATCATCTTCCAAGTGTGACTTTCAACTGTCCATATGGGGCCGTCCTCCACAGGAACGATGTGATGAGACTCCAGCCAGATATAGGGCATCAGGATGGATCAGACAGGTCAGAGGAGCAGAAGAGGTCAGCATCTCTATCTCAGGGTTGACATGTAACTCCAAAAAAGTAATAAATATGCTGTTGTTTGGCTGGTAGGGACAGGGGAGCAAGTTGCTCATCAAAAAGAGTGTATGTGTATACTTTAATAAGATCTGTGATGGATTATGGTAGTATTGCATATGGATCAGCAGCCAAGTCTCTGATAAGGAAACTGGATGTGATTCAGACATTGGCAGTACCAGCTCTACAGGTGGAAATAGGAGAAATGCCTTCAGAATAATTGGGCTAATTTGCAGGGTCACGGGGATTCTCTCCCCACAAAAGGAATTTTAAAAGATTGCTGTGAGAATGGGAGTAGGTTTTTTTTTTTTTTTTTTTTAAGATTGCATATACAAACAACTTGGCACTAACATTTCCTTCACATCATAAGGAAAAGGTGCATATAAAAGACAACAAAAGAAAAACACATTTAAAAGGCTTGGGCTTTTCTTGTAAATTATACTCTTTATGTTTAAAAATTTAATTGCATTTTTTTTCATTTTCATGACCTTAAGGGCTTTAGTGAAAGAAACTCATTATAAAATCCACAAAACCTGGGTTTCACCTTCATGTTCTTGGATTTGTGTATGTAGATCTTACAGAGAATAATAATGACCTTCACCAAAAAGTAATCTTTACTGTTGTTCATAAGCAGTCCATAAACATTGTCCTTTTGAGTAATGTTTTCCAACTGAAAAACCTGAGGGGAAAGGCAGTCATATACATCCAGCCATATAAAGCTTCTGCATCCATACACTGGAAAAATAAATGATCAGAGGTTTCATTATTTTCACAAAACACAATTACTGGTTTCAATACCAAACCGCTGTCACAACAAATCACTGGATGGGTAAACTCCATTTTGGGTTTTAAAATGTATTTCTTTGGCTTTGGGATTTATCAGGAATTGTAAATATTTTCTTTGTAAAATATGAACCATTCTTTTTGAGTAAATTTGTAAGATGGAATAAGACCTCATTGTCAGTAATAGCGCAAAAAGTGCACATTCAGAGCAGCCTCCAAACATTGCCACACTGGACTACAACACCCAAGTGCCACAGTGCCCCTGTTCCCTGGAATACTGACCCACCTGTTTTCTGTTTCCAAAGACGCAGACAAACAGACGATGAGAACTATCACTCCATGTTCTGACCTGACTTTACCAAGCCTTTCCTCTCACTGACTCTTTCTTGGGACTCTGACCTTATTGCTCCATTGTTCCTGACCTTGATCTCGTTTAGTCTGTTTGTACATCGACCGACCTTTACTTCTGTGGAAAGTCCTGAGGCGGGTGGCATTGAGCATGTACCTGCCTGTTATCACCCACTCAAGGAAGTGTTTAGCAAAGGCAAAGCCAGTGGCCTCCCCCCGCACCGTCCCTATGACTGTGCCATTGACCTCCTCCTGGGCACAACCCCTCCACGCAACAGAATCCATCCATTGTCCCTTGTGCAAAAAAGGGCCTTGGAAGAATATGTTCTTCCAAGGGTATATATGTCCATCCATGTCTCCAGCCTTCGTGGGGGGGGGTTGCACCTCCTATATTGACTACAGGGGGTTGAATCAAATCAAAGTCAAGTACCTATATCCACTTCCAATTGTACCAACACTAGAACAACTTAAGGAGGCCCGTATCTTCACAAAATTTGACCAAAGAAGCGCATACAATCTGGTTCATATCTGAGAAGGTGATGAGTGAAAGACGGCCTTTAGCACCACCTCTGGGCACTTTGAGTACTTTGGGCACATATGGCCTTTCTTGCACACCCACTGTCTTCCAGTGCCTGATAAATGCGATATGTTAGGATGATATGTCATTGCTAATATTGATGATATTTTGATCTACTCCCTCAATGAGGCCATGCATTGCCTTGTGCTCACCCGACTCTTAGAACACCAGCTCTCTAGGTAAAAGCAGAAAAATGCGAATTCCATGTGACCCAAATTTCATTCCTTGGGCACATTATCAGTGCCAATGGAATAAGCATGGATGCTAGCAAGGTATCGGCAGTTACCTCCTGGCCCAGACCCAGCACTATAAAGGAACTGCAACGCTTCCTCAGATTTATCAATTTCTATCATAGATTCATCAGGGGTTTTAGCACCATTGCAGCTGAAGAGAACCAAATGCCTCTTGGGGAACCCTGCTACAGGGGATGCCTTTGAACGTCTCTAGGCCTCATTTACTTCAGCACCCGTCCTCAGACACCCCCCCCCATCCCATCCAACCTTTCATAGTGTAAGTAGGTGCATCTGAAATAGGGGTGGGAGAGGCTCTGTCACAACACCTAGGAGAAAGGCCAAAATTGCACTGTTCTCCTCAAGAAACTCTCCCAGACTGAACAAAACTATGATATAGGTAACTGAAAGTTCTTCGCCATAAAGCTTGCCTTAGAAGAATGGAGACATTGTTTAGAGGGTGCCTCCCATCCATTTATCATTTTCACAGACTACAAAAATTGAGAATACTTTAAAACAGCCAAGCGACTGAACCCCCAGCAAGCACAATGAGCTCGGTTGTGTGTTGTTGTTTTTTAAACCCAATACCATTTTACCATTTCTTACCATCCAGGTTCCAAGAACACTAAGGCCAACACACTCTCCAGACTACACACCACAACCATCTCCGACTGCTTTGTGAAGTCTATTATCTAGGAAATCAACAAAGCCATAGTTCAGGTACAGCCACACAACAAACCAGACTCCTGTCCTCCTGACCTTATGTATGTATCGCCATGTTTCTGAGGGTAGCTCATCACTTGGGTCCATTCATCTCCCACAACCAGAGATCCAAGCAGTCAGCAAACTTACCAACTGTTCCGAAACAAGTATTGGTGGGAGAACATACTAACAGAAGTCAACTGATTAATTTCCTCATGTTCAGCTTGCGCTCAAGTGAAGGTACCCAGAGGGTCCCCCCACAGGCAAGCTTTGTCCCCTACCTGTACCGCAACAACCACTTAGCTATAGACTTCATCACAGACCTCCCAAAATCACAAAACACCACCATTAATAGTGTGGTCGTTGATCGATTTTCCAGGGCACTGAAACTCATTCCCCTGCCCATAGCACTCGAAACTGCCAAACTCCTCTTTTCCTTCATCTTCAGGTACTATGGCATTCCAGAGGATAGATTGAGTGACAGAGGTCCTCAGTTCATATTGTGGGTCTAGGCCAATTTGATGAACAAACTGGGGGTTTCAGTAAGCCTAACCTCAGGATATCATCCACAGTCTAATGGGCAAGTGGAGCAGGCGAACCAGGAAATCAGGTTTTTTCTACGAGTATTTCGTATGGAGAATCCACAGGAACAAAAAAAAAAAAAAAGGACCCTTATGAAAGGAAAAACAGGCATCTGAGTACCCTCGCCCAGAACAGGGATACTGGGGCCCCACCCTGGAGCCAGGCCTGGGGGAGGGGCTTGTCGGTGAATGCCTGGTGGCCCGGCCTATATCCGTCGGGCCCAGCCCGAATGAGCAACACAGAACCACTCTCCTGTGGACCCACCACCCGCAGGAGGTGCCGTAAGGGTCCAGTGCACTGTGGATTGGGTGGCAGCAAAAGGCAGAGGCCCTGGCGTACTAATCCCCAGCTGACAAAACTGGCTTTTGGGACAGGGAATGTCACCTCTCTGGTGGGAAAGGAGCTGGAGCTTGTGCATGAGGTTGAGCGGTACCGACTAGATATAGTTGGGCTCACCTCAACACATAGCTTGGGTTCTGGAACCAATTTCCTGGAGAGGGGTTGGACTCTCTTCCATGCTGGAGTTGCCAACAGTAAGCGGTACCTGGCAGGGGTGGGGCTATTGGTAGCCCCCCAGTTTGGCCAGCTAACATCGGAGTTCCCCCCAGTAAATGAGAGGGTCTTTTCCCTGTGCCTTCGGGTCAGGGAATGGTCTGACTATTATTTGCACTTATGCGCCAAATGGTAGTTCAGAGTACCCTGCCTTTTTGGAGTCCTTGAGTGGGGTACTAGACAATGCACCATGAGGGGACTCCATTGTTTTACTGGGGGACTTCAATGCTCACGTGGGCAATGATAGTGAGACCTGGAGGAGTGTGATTGGGAGGAACGGCCTGCCCGATCTGAACTCCAGCAGTGTTCTGTTGTTGGACTTCTGTGCCATGCATGGTTTGGCCATAACAAACACCATGTTCAAGAATAAGGGTGTCCATAAGTGCATGTGGCATGAGAACACCCTAGACCATAGATCGATGATTGACTTTATAGTTGTTTCATCTGATCTGCGACTGTATGTCTTGGACACTCAGGTGAAGAGAGGAGCAGAGCTGTCAAGTGATCACTACCTGGTGGCGAGCTGGATCAGATGGTGGGGGAGGAGGCTGGACAGACCTGGTAGGCCCAAACGTGTAGTGACAGTATGCTGGGAACACCTGGTGGAGGCTCCCATCCGTCGGATCTTCAACTGCCACATCTAGCAGAGCTTCAACTGCATACCGGGGTAGGATGGGGACATAGAGTCCCAGTGGACCATGTTCTGCACCTCCATTGCTGAGGCGGCCGTGCAAGAGCTGCAGCTGCAAGGTTGTTGGTGCCTGTCATAGTGGTAATCCCCGAACCTGGTGGTGGACACCTGTGGTGAGGGGAGCCATCAAGCTGAAGGAGTCCTATCAGGCTTGGTTAGCCTGTGGGTCTCCAGAGGCAGCTGACAGATACTGACGGGCCAAGCAGAATGCGGCTCAGGCAGTTGCCGAAGCAAAAATTCGGGTGTGGGAGGAGTTCGGTGAGGCCATGGAAAGTGATTTTTAGTCAGCCTTGAAGAAATTCTGGCAGCTCAGGAAAGGGAAGCAGTGCTCTGTCCTGACTATTTACCTCAGCTGTGGACATCATCTGATGGTGGAAGGAATACTTCAAGGATTAGATTTGATTAGATTAGATTAGATTAGATAAGATAGAACTTTATTGATCCCTTTGGGTGGGTTCCCTCAGGGAAATTTAAATTCCAGGAGCATCATTACGGGATAAAAAAAGAATAGAAAATAGAGAAAAAAACTTCTAGATAAATGAAATTAAGTATTTACATATACAAATATAAAAAAGAATAAGATATGGGGGGAAAAAAAGTCCAGCAAGAGAGGTATTGCAAATTATATTGCACATTGTCCAGTATTGCTTTTTGTCAGGTGAGGCTACTGCTCCTTCCCGTCCTCTGTCCTCCTGTTACCCCTCCTCCCCCCAGAGAGGAGGAGGAACTCCTCAATCCTACCTTCATGTCGTCTGAGGAGGACACAAATTCTGAGGGTGCTTGGGAGGACTCGCCCATCACGGGCTGAGGTTGCCAAGGTGGTTAAAAAGCTCCTCAGTGGCCAGGCTCTGGGGTGGATGAGATTTGTCTTGAGTTCCTGAAGGTGCTGGATATTGTAGGCTTGAGTTCCTGAAGGTGCTGGATGTTGTTATTTTTTTAACATATTGGACCTTCTGTACATTGTCAATGACAGGTAATGTTTGGCACTGGACTGTCCGTTTGTGCTAGTTGTCTTTTTTTTTTTTTTTGCACTGTCCTTGACGTTTGTGTAGTTTCTTGTCTGCAATGTATGCACTCGCTGCTCTCTTGCACTTTATGTTGTATATGTACACTGTAGTCCTGTGATGTTTAGATTGCTGCTTGTAGTCCTGTGATGTTTACTGTAGCACCATGGTCCTGGAGAAACTTTGTTTCATTTTAAGTGTGTACTGTACCAACTGTAAATGGTTGAAATGACAAATATAAAACCTTGGCCTTGACCTATCTTCTGCACTGGACTCATGTGGAACATTGCACAAATACACATTGAGGAATAAACATACACACACACACACAATGAGGAATAAACACACTGTTGTGTTGCTTCCAATTATCTCTATATGCAAACAATTCTACACTTCAGATAGAGCAACATGGACACACTTGTGGCTGGTTCACTCACTTCTTCTGGTCATGTTTATGACATGAGCATTCCAACCAGTAGTACAGAACATCAGCACCACCTGCTGGTAACAATTAATACAGCACAAACTTTGGCTCATACATAATATCTCCCCACTAAGCTATGCTGTCCATCAACACATGGGTATTTCTTTTGTACAATGAAGGTTGCTTTTCTTTTACACAACAATAAGTTCTTCTTTTTTTCCCCCCAACAACACAATACTCAAAATGGAGAGTGATCTTAATTCTGTCAAATCAACTTGTTTGCTGCAGACAATGTCTCAGAACCAGACAGTCTTATATTCTTTCAACTAGGCAAAGTGTTCACTCATCATGGTAGCGAACTGGTGGTTTGGTAATCCTCATGGGATAATGTCTCACAGTCTCTGTCACTTGTGTAAGTCCAGTCTGCAGTGGTTCAGTGGACTGCTTTATTTTTGATGGTTCAATGGTGTCAGAGACTCGATCATGCGTTTTCTCTTGGTGAGGTGCACATTGGTGGAAGTGTGGTGCAACTCTCATTGGTAACACTGGAGGACTGTCACAAGGGTTCACAGCAGTCTGCTGACACTGTGAAGGATCCGGACGCATCAGCATTTGATCCACATAGTGCTTCCATGTGCCTTGTGTTCCCAGATTTACTTTGTATGACACAGGTCCAGTCTTTTCCTTGACAACACCCTGTGCCCACTTCTCCTCCCCCTTTCTATAGTCACACACAAGGACTGACTCTCCAACACCAAACTGTCTGTCCTTAGAGCGTAGTTGGCAGCTTTGCAGTTGAGCATCCTGTGACCTTTCCACTGCTTCGGTCATGCTGGGTTTCAGGAAATCCAACCATGAACACAGCCTGCGTCCATGGAACAGCATTGCTGGCATTTCTTTAGTTGTCACATGGGGAGTGTTCCTGTATGTCAACAGAAAAGTATCAAGGCATTGTTGCACCTGTACTGTGCCTTTCGAGGACTTTAAAGCTTGTTTAAACATTTGCACAAAGTGTTCTGCCAAGCCATTGGTGGAAGGATGGTATGGCACAGAGCGAATGTGTTAGACTCCATTGGACTTCAGAAATGCACTGAATTCTTCAGAGCAAAACTGGGGTCCATTGTCACTCGCAAGGATGTGGAGAATGCCATAGTGACTAAACAGTCCTCTGAGCACTTGAATGGTCTTAGTAGATGTGGTGCTGTCCATAATATGTACCTCAGGCCACTTTGAATGAGCATCCACAGCGACCAAGTACATGTGTCCTTCAAATGGACCAGCAAAGTCCACATGTATCCTTTCCCAAGGACTGGAGGGCCACATCCATGGGTGTAGAGGTGCTAGCCCAGGCTCTTTTTGCACCCTCTGACAGGAGTGGCAGGATTTAGCCTGGAGCTCGATTTGAGAATCAGTGCGGGGCCACCAAACATAACTGAGTGCCAGGCTCTTCATCCTCACTACACCTGGGTGTGCAGCGTGAAGTTCTTTGAGCACCCAAGGGTGCAGTTTGGGCGGCATGATGACTCTCACACCCTACATGAGGCATCCCTGTTGTATAGTGAGATCTTGCCGGCACAGCAGGTAGGGTGACAGCTCTTCACCAGCATCCTTTGCAGCTGGAAAACGACCAGTTGAGGTCATTTCCAGGACACGTGACAAGATGGGATCAGACATAGTGCCATGTCTGATCTTGGTGTTACTAACTGGTAAGGTGTCCAACTGCGAGGTGTAGAATACATCGACTGCGCTCAACTTCTCCTTATGGGTATGTGTGAGTGGTAGCCTCGACAGTCCATCGGCATTTGCATGTAATGCACCTTTTCGATATTGAATGGTGTAATCGTGTGCAGACAGGAGTAGCGCCCAATGCTGCATTTGGGCTGCAGCCATGGACGAAGTACTTTTCACTGGACTCAGGATGGAGGTCAGTGGGCGATGGTCAGTGAGTAGGGTGAACTTGTTACGATAGAGATACTGGTGAAACTTACGTACTCCAAATACTATTGCCAATGCCTCCCTCTCGATGTGAGCGTAGTTCTGCTCTGCTTTGCTGAGCATGCGTAATGCATAGGTGATGGGTCTTTCTTCGCTGTTAGGCATGACATGCAAGAGCACTGCTCCCACTCCATACAGTGAAGCATCGCATGCAAGGTGGAGTGGCAGCTCTGGATTGTAGTGGGTGAGTACTTCCTGTGATACAAGGAGTGCTTTAGCTTTCTGAAATGCTGACTCACAGGTTGAGGTCCACTGCCATTTCTTTTCTTTAATGAGCAGTTCATTGAGTGGTCTCAGAACAGTGGCCAGGCTTGGAATGAAACATCCATAGTAGTTCAGCATTCCTAGAAATGAACGTAGCTGACTAACATCACCTGGTGCTGGGGCTTCCACAATGGCACATACCTTCTCTGGTGATTTGTGGAGCCCAGCTGCATCGATGATGTGGCCTACATATTCTAGACTCCTGGAAAAACAGGCACTTCTCTTGCTTGAGATGCAGGCCCTGATCTTCTAGCCTGCCCAAGACTGCATCCAGAGTTTTGAGGTGAGACTGCTCATCAGGACCACTGACAAGAATGTCACCCAGGTAGCAATGAGTGTATGGCAGTCTGCAAAGCACTTTGTCCATAGCCCTTTGGAATAAAGCGGGTGATGATGCTACACCAAATGGTAAGCAGTTGAAATGAAACAGTCCTTTCTGTGTTGTGATAGTCAACAGCTCTTTTGATTGTTCTTCCACCTCCATCTGTAGATAAGCATTTGATAAGTCCAACTTACTGAAGCGTTGACCTCCTGCTAGAGATGCAAAGAGGTCCTCAATGCGTGGAATTGGGTACTTATCCACACAGAGGGCTGGGTTGAGGGTGACCTTGAAATCCCCACACAGCCTCACTGCATTATCTCATTTAATCACTGGCACTATGGGCGTAATCACTGTGCTCTACAGGCGATATCATTCCCAGTTCTGTCAGATGTTTTAACTCGGCCTCCACTCGTGATCGCAGGGCATAGGGCACATTGCATGGAGGACAGAATTTTGGAACACTGTTGGGTTTAAGTGTCAATGTGGCTTTAATCCCTTTCATTGTTCCAAGCCCTTTAGAGAAAACAGCTGAGTGTCTCTTTAACACAGCCTCCAAGGTGTCTTTCTCTTTTTGCTCAATGGCTTACACAGTTTTTAAATCTCTCCAGTTCAATTTAATAGCTCTCAGCCACTCTCTACCAAAAAGTGGTGGTGCATCTATTTTCACAACGTACAAGGGTAACTCAGCGCACTGCTTGTTCAACTTTACCTGCACCTTTATGACCCCTTCAGGTGTGAGAGGTTCTCCTGTGTATGTCCTTAGCATGACATCAGTGGGTTGTAAAGGCAGCTGGCTGAGTGTGTTTTTGTACTGTTCCCAAGGAATCAAAGACACAGTGGCCCCTGTATCCAATTCCATTTCCATCTTCTTTCCATTTACTATAGGCAGCACAGAGATTCGTGAATATTTCCCCTTTTCAGACAATGCATACAGTCCCAAATCAGAGTCCGTATCAGATTTAGTTTCCTCGCTTTCACTTTCATTTACTCTTGCATCCACATGAAGAATTCTCTTCTTTTTTCTTTTAACACTGTGTTTGATTGCATTACCTTTCTGCTCAGATTTTTCTTCTTTGTGTTTCCATCTGTCTTGGTTGCTTTGGCCCTTGCTCATGCACATCCTTTTCGTGTGACCTACCCTCTCGCACCGGTGACATTCACGATCTTTATACCAGCAGTCTTCCTCACTATGGTTTGTCTTCCCACAGCGACGACACTTGTCCTTTTGTGAAAACACTGCGTTTATTTTGAGGGAACTACTTAACTGCTGCACGTCGCACGCTGCTGTCTCTGCTGACACAGCATAATCCACTGCTTTCTTAAACGTGAGCTCTTTCTCAGTCAACAAGCGCTTTTGGACAGTTTCACACTTTAATCCACAAACAAATCTGTCTCTTAGTGCATCTTCCAAATATGCACCAAATTCACAATGTTCAGAGAGTTTCTTTAGCACAGCAATGTACTGCACAACTGTTTCTCCTTCCCCCTGATTTTGCTTGTGGAACCGGAACCTCTCTGCTATCAATGCTCAAAACTAAGTAATCAGGACTGGAAGTATCAATACTTTGATATCAATCCAACCATCTTTAATTTAGATCCCTAAGTGCAGATCTGAAAACAGAGCCCTTAGGGAGAGGTGCCTTTTAAGATGGGAATGGGCCATTGAGCCAGTTGAAAAAAACAAACAAACAAAAAGCCACTGCTCTATCTGCTTTATCAACCAATGGGACACAACTACATGGGCCTGGGAACACTTCTGAAAACCAGTGTTGGTAAAAACAGTTTAAGGCTATATATGCCATGCAAAGTGAAGTTTCAGAAATGGTGAGCGGAGGTGGAGTGAGGACCCAAGAGCAGACTCAAGACAGGCAGTGTACAAAAGAAACTTCTTGAATGAAGTACAGGGCAGAGGTACAATAGGGCTAAGGCAAAAATGGTGGTCAAAGAACGGGCCAAGAGGTCAAACCACAGAAGAGCAGGCAGGCACGGTCAGGGACAAAAACAGGACAGAAAAATCTTCACAAAAAACTGAAGAAAACAGGGAAAGGGAAACCTAGGCAAAGGGAGCAAAAAATACAATCCAGAGGAACAGGCAGGTAAAACAGGGGCAAAAAACTGGACAAAAACACAGAACAATTCAGGCAAGGGGAATCGAGAAGTCACAATACCAAAGGGCTGTAGCAAGGCAAGGAAAGTCTGCAAGAGACAGTCTGGTAACAGGAAAAGCTCCAAACAGCTCTTAAATAGGGCCTGGCTGATGGGAGAGGAGTGGTCGCAGGTGTGGGAGTGCCGCTTCAGGGAAGATGGCCTCCAGCAGGGCAGGACTGAATTCCTGTCCCGGATCCGGCCTGGAGCTGGCATGGAAGTCCCACAGACTCAGGCATGGATGGACTGGACCGGATTGTGACAGGGGGTATCAGTGAGTCTCACGCCCGGGTATCATCCCCAGTCAAATGGCCAAGTAGAAAGAGCAAATCAAGAAATTGGCTGCTTCTTAAGGATATTCTGCATGTACAATCAGGGGACTGGGCACGCTTCCTCCCATGGGCCGAGTATGCACAGAATTCCCTGAAACACTCTGCAACTCAGTTGACACCATTTCAGTGCATACTTGGCTACCAGCCACCTTTGTTCTCCTGGGACGATGCACCCAGCCAAGTACAAGCAGTCAAAGATTGGTTTTCACTCAGCCAGACAATATGGGAGGAGGTCCACCAACATCTAGAAACTGTCAATGCCTGGTATAAGGAGTATGCTGACAAGCATCAGGCAAACAATCCAGACTTTTCCCTGGGTGACAGAGTATGGGTGGCTACAAGGAACCTAAGAGAACCCAACACCTGTAAAAAAGTCCAACCACAATATATCGGACCATTCAAGGTCATCTGTCACATAAACAAGGTCTCGTACTGTCTGGAACTCCCCCCTTACAGCAGGTTAGCACTCACATTTCACGTCTCCAGTCTGAAACCTGCCGTTCCAGGGTCCTTGCTGAGAACGCACCAGTCCAAGAGCACCTAGCTCTCGACATAGAGGGTGAACCTGTCTACCAGGTAAATAAGTTTCTCAACTCTAGATGAAGAGGAGGACAAATTGAGTACCTGGTAGATTGGGAAGGGTACGGCCCTGAGGAACAGAGCTGGGTTGCTGCCAAGGACATTCTAGACCCGCTCCTCAAGGAAGAATTCCACACTACATCCTGACAAGCCAGCACCCAGAGGTAGGGGGAATCCCAGGAAGAACGTAGCTCCCAGAGGGAGCTTCTTGGGGGGGGGGTTTCTGCCAGTGAATCTGCTGATAACACTCTGACTACAAACATGAACACCTCGAACTACAATTCCCAAGATTCACAGTGCCCTCTGTTTCCCGATTACTGAATTCAGCTGACACTCATTTTCCTAATCACTGCTCTCCCTACTTAAGCCGCTCACACACACTACTTCAGTGCGAAGTATCGTTCTGCTCCATTCAGTGCATACCATGCCTTGTTTACTCTGTCTGCTTCTCGATTTCCGACTCTTTCACGGTTTTGCCCTTTGCCTTCTCTTTACTACGTTGTTTGCCAATCGCCTGACCCTTGCTTGTTACCGACCACAATTCCAGTCTCTCATTTTGGCTTTGTTGACAGTTTGCTTCATGCCTTCATCTGCACATACATCCGTAAGTGCCTGCACTCTGACACAGTCCATATTAACTATGGCTTCAGGTAAGTTCAATATACATCCATATACATATTATTAATCCATAACATATTACATAATACAATAAAAGCATAATAACTCATATTTCTGGTGCACTGCACTGTAAGTGCATAAGGGCTACTACATACAGTACATATAGTGCAAATGACAGTATTATTTGACTGTACTTTAACCAAGCAGTCTCTAGTAATCTGTTCTGCTACTGGATGTACACAATTCACACATTACTTTCACTCATGGAGGAATATAAACATTTACAAAGTGGGACTTGTAGGCTGAAAACATATATAATAGCGGAGCTCCAGCGGAGCACCATACCTAAGAAAAAATGGTAAACCCACTGAGTCGATTTTTTTTTTTTTTGTGGTTTGTCCATGTACGTGTACCACCAGTCATACACACCACCTAGTAATCAGTGTTAGTAATTACCAGTCATACACACCACTTAGTGGTCAGTGTTAGTAATTACCAGTCATACACACCGCCTAGTGGCCAGTGCTAGCCAGTAAAGAAATAAAACAAA
>JAOEHJ010000016.1:14964599-14978721 GCA_025447855.1 Potamarius usumacintae
CAGCTGGGATAGGCTCCAGCTTGCCTGCGACCCTGTAGAACAGGATAAAGCGGCTAGAGATAATGAGAATGAGATGATGTATATAAAAGTTGCAGTTCCTTTTTGGTACTTGGCACAGGATACTGTACCATAGCAGACACTTTCACCTGCCCCACTACCTTACCAAAGTAGGTGACCGTAGCCTTAGTAAACTTACATTTTGTCAAATTAACTGTAAAATGTGCTTCACTCAGACATTCAAACAACTTCCTGATATGAATCAGATCCAGGTCTGAAACCTCTGCTGATATGCCCTTGGTATGAGCTTATAAGCTCGTACCACAGCAGCCTTAACTGTTGCATATACTCTCAACCACAATTGGAGCAGGCTTCTTGTGCCTTACCTGTTGGCGCACACTGCAAAAGTAATCTGGGATTGGAGTTAGACCAGCCCCTATTCTTGGCCACATGCTTGAAGAGTGAGGAAAAAGGTGTTTGGGTCCCACTCACAAAACTGAGATATCAACTGCAAATTACTGGCAAGATCAAAGGAACCAGAAAACCCAGCAGAGAAAGGGGCATTAACCGCACCTGTTTCAGGTCCATTCAAACTCTGCATACGTTCCTCCATCTTGAATCGCTTCATCTCCAAAACCAATTTTCCCCTTTCCATTTCCAGCAGAAGCAACTCCTTCCTCTGCTCAAACATTTAAAACAGCTTCACTAACAGGCATATCCAAAACAGCCAGACTAGTAACAGCAACATGCAACTTGGGTTCAATAATACCCATTTCAACCAGATTAGCTCTCACAATGGCTTTAATGTTCTCCTTCATCCTTTGATCACATCTCGCTCAGAGTTCTCAGCAGTCCTCACCAACTGCTCATGCGAGCAGTGCTCTTAACAACTCTGACGGGGCTTTCAAAAAATCCTCCACCCTGTCCATAACTCAATCTCTGCTTGCCCAAACGTTCACGGCTACCTATCTGGTGAAATGCGTTAAACTCCCACAGTACAGCCAGAAACATTTACCATGGCCCCGTCCCTCTAACTGTCTATCCAGAACTAGCTAAACTCCCCCTTAGGTGCTTTTGTGATGGGTATTTACATGCTTAAACCTATAAACCTGGTGGAGCAACCAGCAATTGGCAATCCCACCAGCAGCTTCAGACGTGCCCTTGAGACCACTGCTCCAACGATGTTAAACATCACACTACAAAAAAAAAAAGGCAACTTCCCAAGGGAAGTTGCTCTTCAGCCTACGGGGACAGAACAACGACAACTTCTATGACTGCAGACAGGACCAGCAGAGCACAGTGCCACAACTAACTATGTGGAGCAACAATTTCCTCGTTACAGCCACTTGCATTAACCAAAACAGAACTGCTTGCTTACTTACCACTCTCTTGCATGTCTCCTACAACAATGCAAATGTGAACTCCTTCAGAAAACCCCAAACTCCACAACTGCTCACTGACGTGACACACACAGCCCGTTTCATTCATACTATTGCCAACTCTACCCATCAACCCATTCACAAACAGCCAATTTTACCAAGCAGCACCGGTACAACCCAGGTCAACAAGAAAACTGACGAGCCCCCATTTGTCACAGCTCGGTTCTTAGACTGTGGCAAAGATGAGACCAAACGATTGTGCAAGTTTTACACAAGCATTTATCTACAAAAGATAATACTACAATGGAGGAAAATGTATAAAAGTCAGTAATCAGTGGTGTGTGTGTGTGTGTCAAGCAAACAGAATGGAAACTGGGAGTGAACATGAGATCTGCAGGATGGGGAGCTTTTTATAGAGACCACACTGAGCTCAGGTGTACTTCATAATGAAGATTACCCTCCCATGACCTGGAACCTGCAAAGCAGCAGCAGCAGAACAACACAGGGACACCTACTGGAGTGGCTATCCATCCATCCAGCAATGCCACACACATGAATCCTGGAATGCTTGAAACTGTACATCAACAGGACTCAGAAGATTAGATTCATCAAGAACTCAATGAGGTTATGGAAAACAACCCTGGAGGTCAACTTCAAACCAATAACAAAGGTTGCCATCAAGTGCTGCATATACCAAGGAGATGCTCTGTCTGCGCTGCTGTTCTGCATAGGACTGAACCCACTCAGCCAGATCATTGCCAAGACTGGCTATGGATACAGACTATGAAATGGAGCAACCATCAGCCACGTCCTCTACATGGATGACCTTAAGCTGCATGTCCAGGTCTGAATGACTTGGTATTGACTCACTGATCCACACCACCAGGATCTACAGCAACAACATCAGAATGTCATTTGGACCAAAGAAGTGTGCCTGGATGGTAACGAGGAGAGGGAAGGCAGTCAGAACTGAGGGGTTGGTGCTACCAGACAGCGTAATAGGAGATGTGGAAGACAGCTACAAGTACCTTGGAATCCCACAGGCAAATAGTGACCATGAAGAAGCCACTAGGAAAGCGACAACAGCCAAATATCTACTGAAAGTAAGGCAAGTCCAGGCCATCAACACCTATGCCCTGCCGGTCATCAGATACCCTGCCGGCATAATAAGCTGGCTGAAGGAGGAGATAGAGGTCACTGACATTGGGACAAGAAAACTTCTGACGATGCACGGAGGGTTTCACCCAAGTCCAGCATCCTGAGGTTGTACGCCAAGAGGATTGAAGGAAGCTGAGGACTAGTGAGCATCAGAGCCACTATCCAGGATGAACAACAAAGAGCCATGAGTACTTCAGGGAGATGGCCCTGAATGATAAAGTGCTTAGTGAACACCTCAGGCAGCAGAAACCTGAGAAGAAAGTGCAAGAGGAACCATCATGAAAAGACAAACCACTGGACGAGATGTACCACCAGCAGATAGAAGAAGTGGCTGATTTACTGAAAAATCCTACCAGTGGCTGGATAAAGCTGGACTGGAAGACTGCACAGAAGCACTAATCATAGCTGCACAAGATACTGTAGATAGAGGTCTACCACACAAAGCAGGACCCCAGGTGCAGACTGTGCATAGATGCCTGCGAGACAATCCAGCACATAACAGCAGGATGTAAGATGTTAGCAGAAAGAGCGTACATGGAACACCATAACCATGTGGCTGGCATAGTGTACAGAAACATCTATGTCGAGTATGGACTGGAAGTCCCAAGGTCAAAGTGGGACACACCTCTGAAGGTTGTTGAGAACGACTAAGCTAAGATCCTGTGGGACTTCTAGACACAGACAGATAAACTGGTAATGGCTAATTAACTGGACATAGTATTAGTGGACAAACAGGAGAACAAGGCTGTGGTGATAGATGTGGCAATACCAAGTGACAATAACATCAGCAAAAAGGAACTTGAGAAGCTTGAAGTATCAAGGGCTGAAAAAAGAGCTAGAAAAGATGTGGAGATCCTAGGAATAACATTGAAGATCTCTGTCCAGAAATGCACAGTCCTAGGAACAGCTAAGATACTGCGCAGGACCCTCAAACTCCTAGGCCTCTGGTAGAGGACCCAAGCTTGAGGGGGAAAAAGACTGCCTGAAGGAGGGGCATGTGGGGAATATAGAAGTTATTCCACAAAATTCAGTCGTACCTGAGCTGACGAGACGTGTAGCGCCAAGTTGGCTATAAGCCATGTACGACGAGATCGAGTGGAATAACTGTTTTATTCTATGCACATTCACTGGATTTTGAGAAAGGGAGCATTTTTATTTTTAGCAAATTATTTTTTATATATAAAATTATTGCAAATTTTATATATCAAAATAGAAAGGTTCATTTTATATTTTCTGGTGACATCTAGAGTTGACTTTTACCAGTTCAACGTGTTGGGGTGGGGAGGCTTTATTTTACTTAATTAAAAAAAAAAAAAAAATCCCCTTTCCCACCCTAAAAACAAGTCAGTCCAGTTACCCACTTGCATGTCACAAGAAATGTACAGTTCCAAAGGACACTGCAGTTTATTTGGCATCAAACAAAGTGAATAATGATGCAACATGGCACAAGTTCAAAATACTGATACAATTTTGGCAATAGTGCGGTTGGCTTTTAAAAAAATACTTAATACTGAAATGAACAATAAAATGACCATCACCTGGCATTTGGCAAAATTTGCAACTGCAGAACCAGTCAGAAAAGAGCAGTAAGCTGCACAAGAGCAGAGCAGTGAGTTTGCTACCTGAGAGCAATTCTGTGCCCCTTTGGGTTTCTTAGTTTTTTGGTCACTTTCTATGTTTAGACAGCTGCATTCCAGATCGACAGTGACTTATCATTAGAGCAACCAACCAGACCATGTGTTTTTCACATGCGCGCGCACAGACAAGAGCTACTGAACGTTTTGAACATGCCCTTTTTCTCCTGGAGTCATGCCTGATCAGTCATGTCTTCAGCCAGTCTGGCTGTATGCCAGATTTATGTTCTTTGCATCTTCTTTTTTCTTCCTGCTCTGATGAGCTTTCTTGCCATTTCCTGGCAGCTTCCTGGACAGTGGCATCATTTGCCATCACCATCGGCTGCACAGCTCTCACTGTCCAAGCTGGCCAACAACATGCAGTGAACTGGCTGTCGTGGTCTCAATTATGGCTTTCCACTATGAGGTCCCCCCCCCCCCCAGTTTTGTGAAAAACTCCATAATTAGGTTGCCAACCCACCAGTGTTTTGCCCACTCAAACTTTGCTTGAAGGCTCTGCCATTTTTGCATAACTTGCCTGTGAATATTAATTGCATTTAACTCAGCCAATCAACACAGGATACTGCACACGCTCAGCCAATCAGCATGGAATACCCCTCTCTGACATCAGCATTTAGGACCATGAGATTTGCCATGCTTACAACATGGACTGTATTGATAACATGCATGTGCTTTGAGCAAGTAGCTTCCAGCCTTATACTGTAAGCCTAATTCTAAGTGTCATGGCAGCTTAAAGAGTAGCGGCATGTAATTTTAGCTTATTGGTCAATAAATTAAGCATAGCGGTGCTGCGATGCTATGACGCTTTAGGGGAACCTATTGAGACATCGGATGATTCGCTGCTGAAGTCATTTACCAGATGCGGATAGTGCTTTTTCCGAGGTTCATACAGATGTCTGGTTTCTCCACTATCCATACTGACTGGAAGATAACTTTTTTTCATCTGACTAACAAGTATGTTTATATCGGCTACACTTCCAGTACCTGGCCATCACCAAATTTGCATCCCATCCTGGACGCCATATTGGTTGCCCATGTGCAATAAAACTTGATGTGCTTTTGGGTTTTTTAAGCTTATGACTGCTAATCAGGCGGCTGTACTTGTGTGCATTATTATAATTCAGGCTTGAAATATTGATATTGGTGTTTTAAATGCAGTGCCAATACTCTTTTAAGGTGTGCAGCAGGACAGGGTCGTTGTCATAGTTGTACATTTCAAATTTCACCACACGTTCATTATTCGGGACAGAAGGGACAGACATCCTCTTCTTCTGCAGCCATGTCTTTGTAATGTGTACAGAATGTGGTTTTGCGCTGTTTTGTTGTAATATCCCTGGAAAAGGTGTTGTCTTAAAGGCAGCATGTGTTGCTCCAAAATCTCTTTCTGCTTTTCTGCATTAATGCTGCCATCCCAGAAGTGCAAGTTACCTTTGCCAAGGGCACTAACACAACCCCATGCCATGACAGACCCTGACTTTTGGACTTGGTGCTCATAACTGTCTGGATAGTCCTTTTTGTCTTTGATCCAAAGCACACAGTGTCCATTTCTTCCAAAAAAAGATCTGGAATGCTGATTCGTCTGACCACAATACGTTTTCACTGTGTGAGTGTTCATCCCAGATGCCTCTGAGCCCAGACATGTCAACAGCACTCATCAAAATCAGAAATACTTGAATAATCTTGAGGGGAAATTGAGTATGTCTGCAGTTACTCAAACTCAAGTAGAGAAAAAAATTAAAATATATAGCATTATGTAAAATGTATGAAATGTGCAAAAACGTTTAAAAATGTGTAAAATGTAATAAACTATATATTGCACATAATGATGTGGAAGGAAAAGTTGCCAAGGGGAGAGTTGGAAGCACAAGTGTTTATTTACCTGCAGGGCATTTCTGCCTGTCGCACCTCTGCTGGTACCAGTGGGCCAGCCACAGGGTCGTCAGCTGGGAGCCACCCTTCACAGATGTTTCACCCCTTTGAACCCAGAACATCTCTAGGTGGTGGGGCAGCGGTAGGGACACTACCGCTCTCTGTGGCTGGCCCCAAGATCCTTGGTTCCCCCACTTTGGGTCTCTTCCTCTGAGCCAGAGCCAAAAGCTCCCTTTCTCTGCCTCCTCAGCCAGTTCCCTGAGGGCCGCCTTCTGCTTGGACCCAGTGACGCTAAGGATCTTCAGTAGCTGCTAAGTGGGTTTTCCAACGAAGCCTCTGCATCTGACTTCGACAGGGTAGGTCCACCCTGCTTCTGTACAAGCTGCAGCAAGCTTGCTGTACTTCTCCTTTTTTCTTTTGAAAGATGCCTCCATCATTTCTTCCCATGATACTATGAGTTCTGCCAAGATTACTGTCTTAGTAGAGGTGGACCACAGAACGATGTCTGGCTGTAGGGAATTAATGACTATTTCGGGAGGGAACTTGAGCTGCTGGTCGAGGTCAACCTTCATCTGCCACTTGCATCCGGATTTCAAGATGGACCACTCCCTCTGGCTGATGTTTCCTGCTTCCACTCCTTGTTAAACGAAACCTATCCACGGTTTGGAGGATGACGGGCTGGCTCTGTTTGATTCGAGCCTGCATTTGTCCAACACCTCTGCCAGTTTCTGGAGCACTTGTTCGTGGTGCCATTTGTATCAGCCCTGGGTCAGAGCTGTTTTGCAGCCAGTGAGGATGTGCTGCAAACTTGGATTTTGTATATCACAAAGGCTGCAGCAGGTTTCTGAGCTGTACCAGAGGTGCACATTCTGGGTGCTTGGAAGGGTGTCTTAGGTGGACCTGATGAGGAAGCTCAGTCTTGCTTGAGGGATCTTCCACATATCGGTCCACTTTATGACACTGTTGGTAACTGTCTCCCAGTTTGTCCACCTTCCTTGCTGACGCTGGCTCACAGCTCTAATCCTTAGCTTTTCATCTTCCATTTTGGTGACTTCTGAGACCACCAGCTCTTTCTTTTTTCATGGCTTTGGACCACATCTTGGGGGCTGGTCCCCACCCCTGCCTTGCCCTGCTGTAACCACCCAGCTATTTCCCGGTGTTGTAGTTTACTGATAACCTGGTCCACTGCTTGTTCAGCCCTCCATTTGTGCCCTGTTCGCACTGATGCCTTGGCTTGTTGCACAACTGGATCAGATGAGTCTCTCAGTTCAAACATGAGCCTCACCTTTTCCAGCTTGTAGCCCAGATTGAGTGACTTCACTAGTAACTGGACTGTGTTCTTTCCAAACAGGGCAGCACTGGAGAGGCAGCAAAGTAGACCTAGCCACTTGCGGATGTAGTTGTTTGCTTTCAGGTCCATCCTCTGTATTGTTGTTGCAAAGATCTCACTCTGTTTCAGCGGCCACATCAGACGATGGTAAAGGGTGAATTGATAGCACCAGGTCTTGGATTTTCCTTGCAGGTGGCTTTGTTCTATCTTCACCAGGCCTTCTGAGAGCCGTGGCATGACAGAGTGAGCCATTTGCTTGTCTGAGAGCTCAGCAATGTATAGCCTTCCAAGGCTTCGTACTGGCTGCTTTGCCAACAGTGGGATCTTCTCTCCATTGACAGAGAAGACAATGTTGTCATTCCTGGACCCTTTCTGAACTGATGAGCTTTGAGACTTAGCTGGTTTGATTTTCATCCTCGCCCAGCTGACAAGCTGCTCCAGTCTCATCAACAGTTGAGTTGTACAAGCAGCTGTTAGTAGGAGTGTTGTAACATCCATGTAACTTCTCATGGTTGGAAGACGCTGTCCCATTTTGGCTCTAACTCCTCGGGCTATATTCCATGTGCCAATGAGGATGACTTTTTGAAGGCAGCTGTAAACAGAATGGGCGAGCTTGAACAACCCATCGCTATGCCTTTCTCAAGCTGCTGCCAATCAGTTTTTATTTCCTGGGTTGTGAAGAAAGCATAGAAGTTGCTGAAGTAGGCAGAAATCATACCTTGGATGCAGGTAGGCATGTGGAAAAAAATTGAGTGTGTAGGTGATTAGCTGGTGCGGGACAGTTCCACATGCATTTGCCAGGTCCAGCCAGACTACATGGAGGTCTAGCTTCTTGTATTTGGCTGTCTGAATTTGTTTCCAGATCATGGCAGAATGTTCAACACAGCCAGGGAATCCTGGGATCCCTGCCTTCTGGCAGCTGGTATTGATGTAGTTGTTGGCCAGAAGGTAGTTGCTCATGCATCTAGCCACCGCTGTGAAGAAAATCTTCCCTTCCACATTAAGCAGGGCAATGCCTCAAAACTGGGTGATGTTATGGGAGTTTTTCTCTTTGGGAATGAAGGTGGTTATAGCTGTACACCATGCCAATGGGATAGACTTAGTTTCCCAGGCAGCTCTCATTAGCTCCCACAATTGCTTCAACACCATGGGGCAGTTCTTGTATACCTTGTAGGGTACGCCGCTTGGTCCAGGTGCTGATGCAGATCTTGCTTTTTGCACCACCTGCTTGATTTCTGTCCACTTGGGAGGTGTGGTATCGAATTTGAAGGCAGGTTATGGAGGGCAGGGAACATACCCTGGTGAGCCAAGTTCTTGTTGCTGTCACCAAGCTGTTCCCTGATGATGTTTTCTAGTTCCTGTGGGGTGGTCTCGAGCTTAAACTCTCGCGGTTACCAGAGGACTAGCCCCCCCCACTGTAACCCTAGCTAGGTAATGGGCGAGAGGCTGAGGGCTACAGAAACTGAGATCGGTGCCGCCCTATGCGCCACATGGCATGGGAAGGACTTTTTTTTGGTCTCAAGCTTCTCAGATGACTTTTCTCTTCAAGCAGGTCTTGGGTGTACTTAAAGGGGTCTTGGAAGAAGCTAGTGCGTGCTTTCTGCTCCTGCATTTGCGAATCTGCTGTGCCCTTTTGAGGTTGGTAATCCTGGATCTTAGCTGGTCCCAGAGAGCTTTGAGACCCTCCTTCGCTTGCTCTTGTGCCTTCCTCCATGCTTTCTGGAGAAGTAGTCTTTTTTTCACCAAATTAAGGATTTCTCTTTCTCTCCTTCCTTGTGGCTTGGGGGTGATAATCATCTTGGGCATTTTCCCAAACCTCTGCCTGCCTTCTTCACAGATAATGCTCCCAAAGACATTGAGTTCGGCTGTTCAAAGGCTCTCCATGCCTCTTTATCGCTGGCTTTTGGCCACCTGACTTTGTCCTGGGGGATTGGCTTCTCTTTTGGTGGTGCTCTTGTGGATTGTGGATAGAATAGTTATTGTAACCAATTGTTGCACATAAGTAGTAAATAATGTATGTGGTGCATGTTATACTAGTATTGTACATTGGCTGAAGGTATTGAATAGTTATGTACTTATTGAACCTAGGTACAGTGTGAATGGACTACAGGTGCAGTATTGAATAGCCTATTGAATATCTGAACCTCTGAAGGAGAGGTTGAAAAGTTTGATGACCACGGGCAGTAAAGACCTCCTGTGGTGCATTTTGGGGGTCTTTCAATGACCGTACTCCTTTGATTGGCCAACGTTATCGACTGGGTGGGAGACATTATCCAGGACAATATGCAATTAGCCAGCATCCTTCTCTTAGACACTGTCTCCAGAGAGTCAAGCTCCGCTCCCTCAATGTCACTGGCCTTGTGGATCAGTTTGAGTCTGTTGCTGTCTGCTGTCACAGCAAACAGAAGAGCACTGTCCACCACAGGCTTATAAAGCATCCTCAACATAATCTTGCAGATGTTGAAATACCTAAGCCTTCTCAGAAAGTAGAGCTGGCTTTGGCCTTTTTTTGTATATGGCCTTTGTATTCTTAGTCCAGTCTACTGTCAATATATACCCCCAGGTACTTGTAGTCCTACACAATATCCACACTGACCCCATGGATGGAAACAGGGGTCATTGGTGCCTTGTTCTCTCTTATCCACCACCAGTTCTTTAGTCTTGGTCACATTGAGCTGGAGATGGTTCTGCTCACACCATGTAACAAAGTTTTCCACCACCGCCCTATAATCAGCCTCATCATCCTTATTGATATGTCTAACTATAGCAGACTCATCAGAGTACTTCTGAAGCTGGCAGGACTCTGTCTCATATTTAAAGTCTGTGGTGTACAGGATAAACAGGAAAGGAGAGAGGACTGTCCCCTGTGGTGCTCCAGTATAACACAGCGTTGTAAGAGTTCATGTTGTGGACTGCTGGTCATGTAAGTGACAATCCGGGACACGAGGGGGGCCTCCAAATTCATTGCCGTCAACTTCTTACCAAGACGCACTGGCTTTTCAATCAAAGCATTGAAAGCACTGGAGAAGTCAAAGAACATTACCCTCACAGTTCTAGCCATTTTGTCCAGGTACAAGTAGCAGGTAGATTATGGCATCCTAAACTCTTGAGTCAGGGCTGGTAGGCGAACTGGAGAGGGTCTAAGAATGGTCCAACCATGGGCCAGAGCTGCTCCAGAACAGGTCTCTCCAGGGTCTTCGTGATGTGAGACATCAAAGTTACAGGCCTGGAGTCCTTGGAGCCACCAGGGCATGGCGTCTTCAGAACTGGTGCAATGCATCATGTCTTCCACATCAAGGGGACTTTCTGAAGACAGGCTTATGTTGAAGGCATGATGAGGCACTCCACATAGCTGGGTGGCACAGGCTTTGAGCACCCTAGGGCTGACACCATCAGGGCCAGCAGCCTTGCATGAGTGAAGACATTTCAGTTGTCTTCTTACCTGTTCAGCGGTGAAACTCATCATAGGTATTTCATGGGGGGAGGGGTGGTGATGTCAGTTTGTCCAGGACAGTTGCTCCAGGAGGCTGGGAGGGAAGGGGGGGAAGGTAATACCCTCAGTAGACAATGGTTGTGTGCCATTAGGAATTTGGAAGAGTGATGGTGGACTTGATGGGGCTCCTGAGTAGATAACAAGGGGGGATGGGCAGTGGACACCAAATCAAATCTATTGAAAAACAGATTTAATTAATTGGCCCCATCCCCACCACCCTCAGCCACTCTGCGGCCCATCAGTCTGAAGCCACACCGTTGGTCTTCATGCCATTCCATACCTCTCATATTATTCTGCTGGAGTTTCTGCTCCGGTTTCTTCCTGTACTACTTTATCTCCCTGATTTTCACTTTCAGTTCCACCTAGATGGTCCTCAACCCCTCCTTATTACCAGCTCTAAAAGCCTTGTTCTTGGCATTTGAGAATGTCCTTTGTCTGTTACCCATGGCTTGTTACTTGAATAAAAATTGATGCTCTCTTTTGGGACAATGCAGTCCTCCTGTGACCACCTCCTCACTGTCCTTGTGGTCACAGGCTGTCTTTTCATGAGGGGCACATAGCAGGGGTTAAGGTGAACTAGATTATGGTCTGACCTACCAGGAGGAGGGAGTGGTCTGTATTCTTA
Organism: Potamarius usumacintae; assembly: GCA_025447855.1. Classification (NCBI taxonomy): domain Eukaryota; kingdom Metazoa; phylum Chordata; class Actinopteri; order Siluriformes; family Ariidae; genus Potamarius; species Potamarius usumacintae. The sequence goes on from JAOEHJ010000016.1 coordinate 14,976,085, forward strand.
ACGTTAGCATTCTTGGGTTTCACGTGACGTCACATCTGCCTCATTTAGTTATTCAAAACTTTAGCTGGTGGTCAACCAAAGCTCAGTTGACAAAGCGTTTGTACGAAGAAGGTCCATTGCTCACATGAAAAATGCCTTAGACTTGTGTTGTTTTAGGTTGTTTGAATCGATCAAACTGTGAAACTGGTAAGTTTCTTCAAGGTTCCCCATGAACTAATAAAGGGTGAATGAATACAGGATTTCACAAAAAGACGTCGAGAAAGGTGGCTTTTGAACCTCTCACTGAAATTGAAGGGAGCCGAGTCAAAGCATACTTGAGTTTGCAGTGATCACTTTGTGAAAGCTTTGTGTATCCATCTCAACTATGTTGTTAGTGTTTTCCAAATACTTTTCTTGCTATGTATTCTTGCTAAAAATTTTGAGATCGTATGACAATTTTACAGTACTTTTTTTTAGTAAGAGCGAACACAATCAAGCGAACTGTTTGTTTACACTTCAACCTGCAGAGCTTCATTGTAAAGATGCAAACAAAAAGCTTAAACATACACTGGCAAAATCAATACAGGATTCATTCGGCAACGACTTGATACTGAGGTCCTTTACCCAGCCACATACAAAAAAGTTGTAAGCCTCCATGCTTTCATCTGTTTTGCGGTATCAATTGATGTCTACAACACCAGATAGTTCGAGATGTTGGGGAACTCGACTGAAGGGTAATTTTCGAGATCGTATGACAAATCCTTCTTTCCCGGACTGTAGGGGTCTATTCCATTGCACGTAGCAATCTTCTGAATATATCTAAAGCGAGCAGTGGCTTCTAGATTACGAGCATACTCGGATAAGTTATTGCTAGTTGTTTGCATTACGGTAGCCATTTTGGTTTGCTAGACCACCAGCTGTTTTACTGGAAGTGAAATTGCTAAGAAAAGTCATGTGACTGAAACCCAAGAATACCGTTCACACCTGGCCCCCAGGGACCTACACCTACAGGATGACTCAATGACCCAGGTGACCTCAATGACTCTCCTTAGGTTTGCTTTTGATCCACTAGAGGATAAATACTTGGAACTCCCCACTAGTCAGACAGAACTGAAGAAGCCTTTTGGATGAGAGGTGAAACTTCTTCAAGAATTTCAAGCAAGTCCAGTTGCCTTCTTTAGCAACCATGGTTTACTATGACCTGGATGACTGAGAACCTTCACAGACAAAAAATGCTGTAATAATAATTCTTGAAAAATTAAAAAAAGATAAGCTCTTACCATCAAATACTTTTTTCCATATTTTTGCACTTTTTTGGGGTTTTCTTCTTTTTCTTTAGGGTTTTTTGGTGGTTGGCAAACCAACCTAAAAGTGCATTACCACCACCGACTGGGTTGGAGTATGCAACAGGAGATATTGGGGGGGGAGATGATATTCTTTTAGCTATTTCTGTTTCTTTTAAATACTTGATAATTTTTGGGGCTTTGTCTTTGAGTACTTTTTCTTTCGTCCTCGGTTGGTTCAGCAACATGCTCCACCATTTTGTTTTTTTCTACTCATGGTATATGAGCTGAATCCTAGTAGTAGAGTAGCTAATCAGAGTGCGTGATTGCTTATATCCAGTGAATGTGGACAGAATAATTATACATATTCTGTATATATTGTATATTCTGCAGAGCACTCCATCATGACATTTTTATTTTTATGCTTTTTTTTTTTACTTTATTTATTACAGTCTATTTTACTACCATTCCTTTTTTACTACTTTTCTTCCCCCCTTAAACTATCTTCACGACCTACAGAGCATTGCAATAAGCATTTCACTGCATGTCGTACTCTGTATGATTGTGTATGCGACAAATAAATTTGAATTTGATTTGATTTGAACTGTGTGGGCTGTACGGTCTGCAAAATTTCGATATTAATTCGTTCCTGGGAGCGCTTAACTCAACACTTAATGCAGTCCATAGTGCAGCTATGAGAGAGAGAGAGAGAGAGAGAGAGAGAGAGAGAGGTGGTTGGGGGATTTGGTGTAACCTCAGGTGAGGGCAGCTGATTGAGTGTCTGGTCGCTGAGAGGTTTGGTAAGTAGAGCTGAACCAAGGATAGAGCGCAGGTGCTGAGCCATGACAGCCTGCTGCTCCACAGAGCAATGATTCTCCAGAGACAAGATCAGAGGATACGGGGATACCTAGACACAGAGAGAAAGAGAGAGAGAGAGATAAGCATGTGTATTTTTGACTCCCGCAGCATTTTGAAACTGTAAATACTGGTCTCACCTTGAAGCCATACTGAGCAATAGTTTCAATGACCTCCTTAAAAGCTACTTTAGAGGTGAGAGTGTGTCCATGGTAGATCATAGGCTCTCCTTTATCTCCATCCCAGCAGTCCAATTCGACACAGCGGCAACCCTGATTCAAAGCCCTGAGAGGGAACAAATACATATGCATACACGGTTTATCTACAGCATTGAAAGTTTTGACCATGTGAGGTCCACTGATTATATGGCATTGTGTTAAAGGGGAACTCAAGGCAAATTTTTTATTATCAAAATTTTATAAAATGTCGGAATGCATTTCTGACGGCTATTTTGTCACTGCTCTAGCAAGTTATGAGTGTCTGAAATATGCTCTGTAATACATCAGTCCATATGTCAAAG
>JAOEHJ010000016.1:15033579-15045451 GCA_025447855.1 Potamarius usumacintae
GTGAAGATCAGACTTTGATAGATCCCTGTTCTTTAAATAAAACAGGGTGCCCACTCACACCTGATTGTCATCCCATTAATTGAAAACACCTGACTTGTCACAGTCCGGTCCAGTCCATCCATGCCTGAGTTTGTGGGACTCCCATGCTGGATCCGGGACAGGAATTCAGTCCTGCCTTGCTGAAAGCCATTTTCCCTGAAGCGGCACTCCCACACCTGCTACCACTCCACTCCTATTAGCCAGGGCCTTTTTAAGAACTGTTTGGTGCTACTCCTGCTGCTAGACTGCCTCTAGTAGACTTTCCTTGGCTCCCTACAACCCATTGGTATTGTGTCTCTTGATTCCCCCTGCCTGAATTGTTCCTTGTTTTTTTGTCCAGTTTTTTGCCCCCATTTTACCTGCCTGTTCTTTTGGATTGTGTTTTGCTTCCTCTGCCTGGATTTCCCTTGTCCCTGTGTTCATCAGTTTTGGTGAGATTTTTCTGTCTTGTTTTTGTCCCTGACCGTGCTTACCTGCTCCTGTTTTTTGACCTCCTGGCCCGTTCTTTGACCACTGATTTTTTTTTCCTGACCCCTACTGTATCTCTGCCCTGTACCTCATTAAAGTTTTTTTTTTTTTTTTTTCTGTACACTGCCTGTCTTGAGTCTCCTCTTGGGTCCTCACTTCACCTCAGCTTGCCATTTCTGACAAATTTAAGTTAAAAGTGAATACGATTTGGAGCTGCAACAGATTTCATTCATTTGTCATCATTTCTCTTCGTTGTTGAGCCATCTCAGGTGCTGTGGAAAGTTCCAGAAAAGGAATCTTGACACAATGACATGCTTGTTCCTTTTCAGGTTCACTTCCTCAACACAGCATAATGGCTTCCCTTTTAACAGCCAAATTTAGTTCAATTCAATCCAGTTAACTGTACCAGCAAGAAAACGCACCAACTGGAATTTAAAAAAAAAAAAAAAAGCATTTTGTAGATATACATCACACATGTGCGCGCGCACACACACGGACAAGAATTTAAAAAAAAAATAACTGTAGCAGCCATTGGATCCCAAAGAGAGTCTCGACAGATGCTTAAGGTTTCTTTTATTTTAGTTTGTAATAGCATCAACTTTAATCCATTTCGTCTTAGCCTTATAGCACAGTGAAAACTGTATCAAGACATACAAACAATAAACATCTTAGCATCTAGTTTCCATGAGTACAAACTTCTCATTATATAAAAGCAACAATCATATACACAACCATGTTTCATACATACATGGATATGACTTTCAAACCATGACTGAATAATACCTCGCTGCGCTCACCAAGGAATGCAAAGAAATATCTATGATACGATAATCTTCTGTCATTAAAACAGGCATCAAAATGAGCTTGTGTAAATAAAGTACAAAACCTGGAGCTAAAACTCATGCAGCTTCCCAGCTAACAATTTTACATAGTAACTAAGTACTTACAACGTAGTGGTTTGGTAAATGTTACGTACTGTTTTTATGTAGTTACTATGTAAAATTCTGGACTACCAGCAACGTTTTTACTACGTCGTAAAGTTACGTAGAGAAATTACGTACTCACCACCTTCCCACTACCCTATGGGCACCTTCCCACTACCCTATGGGGACCTTCCCACTATACTATGTTCATGTTCAAAACATACAGTGTGTGCTGCTCGACGCCCCCCTCATCAGCCGCCAAACTAGGGATGATCACACAGTTTCGGTGGCTACGGCGGTACTGCCATCCCTGGCGCCACCAGCAGCTTCATGTCACCGGGGGGCATCTAAGATGGTTTCACGGTACTATGTTGTGGCCACTGCACTTCTGTTGCGGGCTTTTGCCCATATCAAACTCGACCCCTGCTCCGCTGTCGCTTGCAGGCATTTCTTTGCTGACTTCAATTTACGGCCACCAAAACCAAGGTAGGACAAAAACGTCATCATTGAGCGGCCAACGAAGCCACGACAGCCAACCTCAACTGGCCACACTGAACATTTCCAGTTGTTCTCAATACAGGTGGCTCGAAGGTCCTCATATCTTGCTTTCTTATATTTAAATGCTTCTTGCATATTCTCCTCCCAAGGAACAGTAAGTTCAACGAGTATTACACTCTTTGCAGAGTCTGACCATATTATTAGGTCTGGCCTTTCATTAGAGATAGCAATATGGGCAGGGAACTTGAGAGATTTCTCTAGGTCAACAGCGACCTGCCAGTCAGCAGCACCATGTAGAAGCCTTGTTTGCTTAGTGCCCTTCATTTCTCTAGGACACTCCCCAGCTTTACAAAAGATGACATCAAGGGATGCTTGTTTCACAGGTGTCTTGTTTATTACCTCCTGCTGATCTTTCACTAAGTTTGCCAACATGTCCAGAACCTGATGATGATGCCATGTGTACATCTGTAACAACTGCTTGCAGCCAGAGAGTACATGGCAGAGGGTTCCACGCTTGATACCACAGCAGGCGCACATGTCCGAATCTGAGCATTTCCACAGCTTGAGGTTTGCAAGTGTTGGTAAAAGATCATACACTGAGCGCAGCAAGAAAGCAATTGCAGGCTGGCTCATCTGCCACAAATCCGCCTATGCCACTTTTCTGGGTTCAGTTCCTTCCCATATCAGCCAGGCTCCCTGCTTGGTGAAGCCTGCTGCAGTTGTAAGCCAGGCTTCCTCCTCCAACTCACGGAGTTCTTCAACCACCATCTCCCTGCGACCCTGAGCACCTTGCTCGGAAAGCCATCTATGGCAAACGGTGCCCAATCCTGCTCTTCCCACCTGCACTGCTCCAATAACTTCCTTAGTTCAAAGGCTTGCTTCTGCACAGTCTACTGCTGTCTCTGCAGACCACTTCCTGCCAGTGCGAATCATTGACTGCACATCACGAATTACCTTATCCGGCGAGTCTCTCAACATAAGATGTAAACGTGCTTTAGCGACCTTAAACTCCTCTGTTAGTGATGGCAGCGACAAACTCAGCTTTCCTGATTTCATGTATAGACCAGGGGTGGAGAAACTTGAGGGAACACCCAGCCGTTTTTCAAGTACTTACTAATAACACGCTGAATGATCTCTACTCTGGACAGAGAGATTTCATACACCTGCAATGGCCAGAGAATTCTTGGTAGAAGGCCAAATTGGAAACACCAGGATTTAAATTTGCCTGGAAGTAAAGTCTTATCAATCGCCTGTAACCCTCTTCTAGCTTGCTCTTCAACCTGGACACCACGATGGCGATCGGTGACTGGGAAAGCATACCATCTGCCAAGGCTTTTCATAGGTTTCTCTTTCACTGTTGGAATTCTCTCACCACCCACATAGAAGTGTACCTCCTTTACTGAACCTTTAACAAGGGATAGGCTATGGCTTTTCTGTGGCTTTGGTTTCATTCAAGCCCATTCAAACAGTTCGCCGAAGCGATGTAGCAGCCTTTCAGCCTCCACTTGTGATGGTATTAAGATAGTAATGTCATCCATGAAAGCTCTGCTAGGTGGTAGTTCAAGTCCATCTCCCAGAGATTGACCCTTTGCGGAAGCCTCTGAACCTTTGAGGATGAGCTCCATCGCCATAACAAAAAGCAATGGGGAGATCACACACCCCATCATAATACCAATTTGCAGAGGCTGCCACTTTGTTGTATATTCACTTATTGTAAAACGCATACACACTGAACTGAAGTATGACCTTAGGATTACCTCAACCTTTAAAGGAACGTGAAAGAACTCAAGTGCTTTCCACACGAGTTCATGCGGTACTGAGCCATAAGCATTGGCCAGATCTAACCACACCACATGTAGCTCGCTCTTGGATTGTTTGGCTATTTGGATTGAGTTCCAAATCATCTGTGCATGCTCAAGGCAGCCTGGGAAGCCTGGAACACCTGCCTTCTGTACAGAGGTGTTGATGTAGCCATTGCTTAAAAGGTAAGACGTTGCACGCCGCGCCACCACCCCGAAGAATATTTTCCCCTCCACGTTCAACAAGGATATAGGACGAAATTGCCCAGAAGCCTCCTTTTCCTTAGGAATCCATATGCCGTCAGCAAGACACCAGCACCGAGGAACACTGTTCTCTCTCCAGGCTCTCTTTAAAAGTTGAAAGAGCTGACGCAGTACACATGGACAGTTCTTATACAGCTTATATGAAATGCCATTTGGTCCAGGAGCACTTTTGGCTCTCGCCTTCCTAACAAACTCCTGAACTTCTGAAAAACGATACTCCAACGTATCAAACGGAACTCCAGGTGCTGAGGGCTGCGGGATGCCTTATACTTGGAGCAATGGCACACCATATAGCTCGTCGGAGTAAACAGATCATAAGTGCTCCTCCAGGTCTTCCTTAGATACCGCAAGTTTCCCGCTTTTCGCCTCCTCAAAGAGGCCCTTTGCGAACGTGTACGGGTCTTTTTAGAATCCATGCCTTTCGTTTTATCTTTTGCCTCCTACACCTGTTCTCTGCCCTTGTTAGCATCAAGATCATTTTCTTGATGTCATTCAGAAGGACCTGCAATCCTGGTTGTTGAGTTGGACTAGCTGCTTTTAGCTGGGCCTTTAGCCGTCTTTGCCTGGCACGCAGTTGGCCTTTTTCTACCTGCCTCCGATTAGGTTTCTTTCTGTTCTTTTTGCTCTCTCTGCAAGCTACCTGACCACATTTCTCCAAGCAAAACTCATGCACTATCCTACAGAAGGTGTCAATCCGTTGTTCAACAGTACCACTTATAGTTTGATGGAGAATAACTGCAAGATCATGATCGATGCCTGACCAAGCAGCTTTGTCACTGCTCTTGGGCCAGTTAATTCTTACATTGCTTGGCATGTCATCAGGAATGTTAAGCTGTGAAGCAATGGGAACCTGGGCACTGTGATGAGTATCCTGGCTCTGATTCCCATTAATCGACTTACTAGCCTTCTGAGAAGGCTTGCGTTGCTTGATGGATGTGCATCAGCATGCCTGATGTATAGTGCATATATTGTTTATAGCAAATCCTGGTTATAAATGAATACATCCTAAATTTATATCAGGTTATTTTATGTTATACTTTGCCAAATATAGTCCTGTTTCAATAAAGGAACAAAGTGTAGACTTTTAGCTGACTCGGGAAAGGCTAACATTTGGTAATAATTATAGTGAGTGATTTGGTCACAAATCATAACTACTGGTCTTTCATGTTTGAGTCTCCCATTCATTGTTACAGCTGTCACAAGGCCAATTCTCTTACTTGAGACGAGAGGAGTACTTGCTAATGTTAGCTGTTCAGCTGACTCAGAACATTTCCATAGCTAGTTCGCTGTGTGTAATGTAGGTATTGAATGGGTGTCTAATTTTCTTTCCATTGGAATGAGTGACCAGGTAGGCTAATGGGAATAGCTATTATACAATGAATAGAATATTATTTACTCATGGGTGCAGAGCTCTCATACAAGCGATTTGAAATAATCAGTCTTTCAACTGAATAACTCCCATAGGGATAGGCTGTGGTCCACAAAGTGGTTTGAGCTTAACAACAGTATACTTGTGTATGCATATTGTACTTGTGTTGTTACCAAGTGAAACAAACCGTGTGGCTCTTAGTATCTGAGAACAATAAAGGCTACAGCGCCACTCTAGTTCCAGTGTACAAAATGAACAAATTTATTCATTAAAAGATTTGTTCAATTTACTGAATGAGATTCAAAGATTTGAACTTCCCATCACTAGATGGCCAGTCATGGTTGTTGTGGTCTGTCACCACAACACGTAGTTACATTTCTGAAGAGGTGCATATCAGGCTGCGGTGTAGGGTATATGGCTATGATGTACTCTATGGCATAGATTTGACAAGGAAATATAAATTGGCCTTTAAGTGATATTAACAGCAGCTTAGCGTGAACTTGGCACAAGTGTTCATTGTGGATGCGATTGTCAGGGTTATTTCATGGTTCCTATGGTCCTCTAGCCCAAACATAGTTGCTGTCTGCGATGTGTAGATTAAAGATAAGATGAAACTGTTTATTGAGAGGTGGAAATTACTAGTGCAGTAAATGCAGTGTAGACAATATTCAGAGAGTAGCTCACATGGAATTCAATTTCACAAGTTCTGCTTTTGAGTGGACACGTACCATGGGATAGAAAACATTCAGGCCACTTCAGTTTTTGCACATGTTGTGCTATTCAATTTAAAATGGATTAAATCTATTTTTGACCATTTAATCTACACACATTAATCCATAATGTCAAAGCAAAACCTGTTGTTTGTCTTGATTATCTTAATCTGTCATTAGAACTTGACTGGAGTAACAAATTCTAAGTCATGAAGTTCAAATTTTGATATATACAGTAGATATGGGCAGTATTCCCAGGAGCACAATGGCCATCATTGTGAAATGGAAGAAGATTAGAACCACCGGGACTTCATTGCCAAAGCTAGCTATCCAGCCAAACTCTGTAACCAGGCTAGAATGGCCTTGGTCACGGAGGTGACCATGCTATCGTGTGCTTCTCAGTGACAGTGATGAGAATGCGCAGATTTGAATGCAGCCAAATACAGAGAGGTCCTTTGATGAAATCCTGCTGTATGCAGCCTCAGACTAGGGCAAAGGTTAAATCTTTAGCACAACAACCCAAACCATACAGCCAAGACAGCGCTGGAGTGGCCTTGCAAGTCTGAATGTCGGTGAATGATTCCGTCACACCCCAGCTTGAACCCTGAAGAACATCTTTGGAGAGACCCAAAGATAGAAGCTCATGGGCAATCTCCATCCGATATGGATAAACTTGAGAGGATTTCTCAGGAAGAATGGGAGGAACTAGAATCTTGGTGCCCAAATTTAGTGTGCACAGCTTTGAGACCAAAGGTGTTTCTACAAAGGGTCTAAATACTTATCTAAATTAGATGGGTTTTTTTTGTTTTGTTTTTTTGATAGAGAATCTTTGCTTTTTCCTTATGAATATTTTATTTAGATTAATGGGCAAGAAAAAAAATGTAATCTATAATACCATGCAAAAACTGAAAAGGTCTGATGATTTTTTTTAATTGTATATGACCGCTACTGTGGTTAAGTAGATGCTGTGTGCAATCCATGAGGAGCATTACACTATTCAAGTATTAACTACTTGTTCTTTAACAGTAAGCATGCAAATGATTTCCCCCCCCCCACTGTTTAAAAGTGGGTGATGAATCTGAAAATTAGAATGTAATGTTTAAATTGTGCTGACAAGACTGAACTTAACTATCAATACAAGATAACATGCCTATTGAAAATGCAATGATTGCCTCCTGTGTTTAATCTTTATTTGATTAAATTGTGCTAAATAATTTTATACTGTTTAAAATGGACAAGGTTTATTGTTAATAATAAAGATGTAAGGTTTATTGTTAATATACATATGTACAGTATTAACCAGAAATATTTCAAACGAGTAAAAACTGATAGAAATATCTCAACGTAAAGATGTCGTCTCCAATTTGTGCAGTAGAGAATTTTCCACTGATTACGTTTTTATTGCAGTTCAAGGTAAAATATTCTTTCTGATTTATCAGAGGAATGATGACTAACATTTCCGTAATTGTAGAAATATTCAGATCCTGATGATGCATTCATCATATGTATTGGTGAAGATAATCACTCTCTCTGTAGGTCCTCTGAACAGGTTATTGGCTAATTGTACATGCTGCTTTTATCCAAATTTCAGTTTTTATCTTTAGACTGGATAGAGAAAATTAACCATCTGCCTAGTCATAGATCACAGAACCTAATGCAGCAGTTTAGCAAACGTTTTCAATTTGTCAAAATATTTTATTTAAATGTACTATTTCTGTTGGTTGCAGCTCAACCCAACAATTAACATAAAACAGGTCTTAAAATGACAAATTAAAATGTATAAATATTGTAAAATAGCAAAAATAGTTTACAGTTTGCTAGCAACATGATGACTGGGATTAACTCTAAACCTTAAACTGGTATCATTTACTAGGTGTCTGGTAGAAGGCTCTCAGACTGTTGAAGCCTTCTTGGCATTGTATGAGTACATGGATCCTTCCAGTGTGAGGGATGTGTTATCAGCTCTGCTGATGCTGCCCAAGAGCAACCTGTTGGCTGATGGTGACAAGATGAGTTTATATGGCCAAGCTGTCCTGACGGTCCTCACCAAGAACATATCTAATGCTCGGTCTGGAAACACCACCTTCTGTCTCTCTCAGGTGCACTTGCACAGTCTAGCTGCCCTCCATAGCACCTGCTATAGCGTTCAACTGGAAGATATTTTTTTACAGGTATGTATAGCACAGCTGAAGTTGAAACGGATAAAAACTAAAGGTTGCATAGACTAGTTGAGTAATAATGCATTCACTAGTCTCCACTGTGTGTGTGTGTGGGGGGGGCAGTGAAGAAGACAGTAAAGAAACAAGCTTTAATTACTAGTCAACTACAAAAGTTTTTTTTTTTCGTCCCTTTTGCTTTAATGAGCACTTTTCATAAAGGGGAGGGGTGCAAGACCAAATGAGATCTGACTCTCATTAAGAATCAGAAAGAACAGTCTAAATATAATGAGGAAAGACATGTACTTGACTAGATTTTTAATTACTAGACAACCAGTAAAAATTTGTAGTCATAAACCCCTAGTAAAAACTGATTGATCTTAAACACTGTGCTTTTGTGGGCTACTTTCTTTAAATAATACTTTAAATAAAATTATTAATTTTAAATAATTGTCACTAAAATTGTTATTATTATTAATGTGTTTTTTTTTTTTGTTTGTTTGTTTGTTTGTTTTTGTAGGTGCTGCATAGAGAACCTGGCTGTGCTAAACTGATCCCCACTGATATTCTTCTCCACTGCCTGCAGTGCCATTCTTCTCTAGAGCTTGCAGCCCTACTGGTGCAGAACTGCTCCACTCACTGTCTAACCTTTGAGCTTTGGTGCCTAGAACAGACTGACTTTGCACCCATCACAGTTCAGAACAGTGGCTTCCTTTCTCTGCTGAGCAGCTACCTTCAGCAAGTTACCACTGAAGATCCCTGCAGACCTAAAGACAGTCAGTACTACTGATAAATTAACAGAAAAAAGGCTTACGTTTTTATTTATTTTTTAATTGATGTGTGAATATTCAGAAAGGGTTATATTGAGGACAGGAGCCTCAATATAACCCTTAAAAGCGGTAATTGTGTAACCCCACATTGATTTTATAAATGAACAGTGAATAAACCATGAGTGCTGTGGGCAAGTAGAACAGCAGAACCACTCCCGTGACATCACTGCACATTATTATTGCAGTTCAATTTTCTTTTCTGGCTTATTGCAACCCTTTTTTTTTTTTTTTTGCCTTCATGCACATATTTAGGAATGTGAGCCCAGAACCTGATTTTCATTTATATGTAGCAATCTTTATAACTTCCAATTATGACATTTTGTCCTGTCATGAACAGTTAAAAAGGAAGTCCTGCAGATATTGACAAAAGCTTTGCTGGCTGAGTTGTCAAGCTCGGTGCTACAGGTGGATGCTGATGTGCCTTTGGAACTATGTGTGGAGCTGCTCTCTAGCCTCATTCCACTGGGAGCTATGGCTTCGGATCTTACTCAACTAATATGTGATTTGCCTGTCCTCCTTGAGGATCCAGAAACCAGTGACCAAAGGTAATCTTGTTTAAACCAGAGACTCTGCATATTGACTGGGAATGGTTGTATTGAGCAAGTTGCACATTATCGTTGACACTCCCCCATTCCAGGATGACAGCAGTAGTAGCCAGAATTTCATAGTGCCAAATCTGTGCATGACTGGGATATGGTGACCAACTTGCAAATTCTTAAACATATAAACAAATGTAGTTGTTTGGAGCAGCAGTGAAACACCAAAACAGTCCTTCACAAAATATGGCTGAAATGTCCATCCAGCCCATTGAAGAGTGGCCTAAAATTGACAGGCATCCTCATCTAACAGGATTGGTGCTATTATTCACATGGGGGGAAGGAGTGGCAAATGCACTATCTGTTACAATTCAGTTTAATTTAGAATGTGACCAACTTTATTCTGAATCTGGGGTAGGCCTAGCCTTAATTTGCAAATGACACAGAGAGGGACTGTTTTGAAAGCGTCAGTTGCCAAATTACCTCACTTGCCTATTAAATGATTAACACATCAGTTTAAAAATGTTACTTTTTACACACCAGATGTTTGTCCTTTTTTTGGCAATTTATTAATAATTGATTTCTTAAGCTGTCTTTTAAATGGCTGAAATGAAGTAGTGTAAATGTTTTTGTAACAATAATGTAGCATGATCATTGCAATCTATACTATAAAATGTATCTGTCTCCTGTAATTGGTTTTTGCCAATTATCTAGATTTTATGTGTAGTGAATGGTTTTGGTTCAGGTGGCAGTTGGCAGACTTGATTACTGAGAAGCTGGCCTGTACACCAGAGCATTTACATTGGAGGAAATCTTTGCTCACTTCTGCCCTCCGCTGGTTGTCAACAACTTATAAGGAACACAAGAAGACGCTTGTTAAAACTGAGGAGACCATGTTGCAGAGACTGAAGACACTGCTGGTATGTATAGAACATGTTTCTCTGCATGTTCTATGTTGAGACAGTTGTCAAATACAAAATACTAAATTCATTATTCCAGTTCCTTTTACCAAGATACAGCAGTCCACGATAATCCTGACCCTATTTCTTTATGGCTGTCAGTTTCTGCAGATTAATTCCTGAAGTAAAAAATTGAACCTTTTTAAAAGGTTGTAACTATGATATAACTTTGTGCAGGATACATTTGTCATAATATTAAAAACAGTTAATCTTCAAGACACTTATTTTATTTTTTGTTTATTATGAGAATAGCATGTGTGTGTGTATTTGCATACTTCCAGATCTCTCCAGAGGATATTACAGATTTGGACTGGAACATCTTTGTTAAGTCAGGTTTAAAGTGCGTGATTTTCTGAAGCTATTACCATTTAAAATGAACAGATTCACTAACCTGGAATATTAACTTGTTGAATTTATTTTTGTTTGTTTATTTGTTTGTTTGTTTATCACCAACCCCCACCACCTTTAAAAAAAAAAAAAAAAAACCTTAGATATCGCTATAAAGATGAAATGTTCCTGTGGACCCTGAACTCTTTATTGGAGCCAATGTATAGAAGTGGGCTAAATGCTAAAGGATTGTTGCCCATAGAAACCCTCTACATGATGGTTACTAGTCACTCTTTCTTCTTGCCCACAATGCTGGCACCCCAGGATGACACGGACATAAGTCCTTACTCTAAGGGTAAGAAGTGCTGCAGCCTATTCAAAAGTACTAAATCAGTATAATAACACCTGATTCAGTAGAGTAACCTAGAGTTTAATACAGTTCTCAGCTCCAATCCTGGAGGCCCTGTGCCTGCTGAGTTATGTAGTTGTGTAGAATCATATAATGTGGTCTCCCTTGCATTTCATGTCGTCCCCTTCCCCATTTCTCCCAGAGGCACTGGTAACCCTCCTGCTCACCTTGGTGAAAAAATGTCCTGAGGTCTGCAAACTCAATCATTTTCATGTCCTGCTTGGTGCGTATGGAGCTACATTGAGTTATACAGGTAACTTGTGTGTTTGTGTTACTGATAACGGATGTAGTCTGTACAAAATTATAAAACGAACTGTATATCAGAAGATCTTACTCTTAAATGACTTATAAAACAGTTACACTGAGTTTACTTTTAAACCAACAGAATGTAACTTTTGGGGATTCTGGGACCCCTCTGAAATACACTATGGCCAAAAGTTTGTGGACATCTGACCTGACCATGTGAGACTTGCCCAAACTGTTGCCACAAAGCTGAAAGTGCACAATTGTCTCATCTCATTATCTCTAGCCACTTTATCCTGTTCTACAGGGTCGCAGGCAAGCTGGAGCCTATCCCAGCTGACT
>JAOEHJ010000016.1:15293546-15303849 GCA_025447855.1 Potamarius usumacintae
GTCAGCTGGGATAGGCTCCAGCTTGCCTGTGACCCTGTAGAACAGGATAAGCGGCTACAGATAATGGATGGATGGATAAAGGATTTGTTCCCATCAAAAAACATTTTTTATGGAATCACAGGAGTGCCATAAAAAAGAGCAAATCTGCAAAAGAATTAGAAAAAAATGTTGAAAAAGAATAGGAAAATGAATAAAAAATAAAAGAATAGGAAAATAAATGCAGAAATAAAAGAAAATAAATACAAGCAAAAAATAAAAATATGGAAATAAAAGGATAGGAAAATAAATGTAGAAAGAAAAATAAAATAATAAGAAATTATTTTCTTTATTGCTTTTTCTGTTCCCTATTACTTTTCCCTATTGTTTTTTTCTTTTCCCTACTGCTTTGTTGTTTGCTTGAGTGTCCAAGATGTTAATCAACTGGCTTTGGGTGGGTCTTCCTGCACATATGAATCCTGCTTTGCACAGTGTGAATGTGGTAGCAGTTTGATTTGGGGAGTGAAGGAGAGGATTTGCTTCCCCTAGGTGTATACTGGCCATTATCTGGTCTTATTCTTTTACAGTTTTAGTCTGTTATTATGGCACATAATTTTCCATTGACATTATTTGTATGTAAATGGCTTTGTAGCAGAGTGGGTAGTGTCATCGCCTCAAAGATCACTAATTTGATCCTCAGGATAAGAGCCCTTGATTGGAAAATTACTGGAATTATTAATATGTTTCAGCTGATAATTCTTTTAACTCTTACTGATGAAGTGATTCTTATTTCTTTAAAATCCAGGGCAAAGGACTTATCCTGTGGTCATAGAAAAGATGTTACTGTGTTTCAGAAGGGTCAAATTAATGGCTTGTATCAAGCAAACAATTAAGGAGATTACTGAAATTGAGTTAAGAACTGTCCAACACATTATTAAAATGTGGAAGGATAGTGGTGAACCATCAACTTCGTGGAGGAAATGTGGTCAGAGAAAAATTTGACTGATCATGATTAGAGATTACTTAAACTCTTGGCGAAGTCGAATTGTAAAAAAAATCAACAATAGAATTCACGACTATGTTTAATAGTGAAAGTAAGAGTATTTCCACACACACTGGAACACATCCTCAGCAGCTGCCAGCAGCTCTCGGAGGAGGCCGCTACCGCTGGCGTCACGACCAGGTGCTGGAAACAGTGGCCGAGACCATCTCCACTGCAGTGGCCAACAACAAATATATCCATGGCCAGAGGTCAGTACTGTTCGTGAAAGCCGGAGAGAAGCCACGAGCACAGTCACAGCCAACGCCAGCAACCAGCCTGCTCTCATCGGCATCAGACTGGGAACTGCGGGTTGACTTGGGCAGGCAGCTCAAGTTCCCAGAGTATGTGACAACAACCTCCTTGAGACCAGACGTGGTGTTGACATCTGCCTCTTCGAAGCAAGTCCTCCTATTGGAATTAACAGTCCCTTGGGAGGACCGCATGGAAGAGGCCAATGAGCGCAAGCAGCTCAAATACCACGAGCTGGTAGAGGAATGCCGGAGGAGAGGCTGGAAAGCCCGCTGTGAGCCAATAGAGGTGGGATGTCGAGGCTTTGCAGCCCACTCCCTATGCAAGACCTACACCCTCCTTGGCATCACAGGAGTTAGGAAGAGGAGAGCCATCAAGTCCACCACAGAGGCTGCAGAGAGAGCCTCTAGGTGGATTTAGATTAAAAGGTCCGAAACGTGGGCTAACGCTGCTGGGACACAAGTCGGGGTCTGATCAGCCCCAGCTGGGTTGCCTGAATGAGGGTGTCTGATGTTGAAAGACCCGAAACACCCAGTGACCTCAGGAACATCACTGAAGATGTGTCCCAGCTCATCACAAGGTGTATCTATACACTGAGAAATACAATAACATGATCAAACCAAAACTATGTGATTATTGTGTGCACATTTGAAACAACCTTATGTTTAAATAGCACTTTTCACACAAACTAATCAAACTAAGACAAATGTTGCCCAAATGTCAGCCTTACTTAGGACCACTCTTGCGTGGCAGCATGAAGGAGTTCATCAGTGAGCTTCTGTTTCAGAGTATCTTTGAAGAGAGGAGCGCAGCTTCAATTCAGTTTAATGCAGATCTCCTATGTTGCAAAAGTCCTTCCTGGGCGGGATCTCGTTGATCCAGAAGGTCCTTGGTCAAAAGTTCATGGGCTGAAGACGTGGAGGGAACCGCTCACCCCTAATCTTCCTGATTTGCATTATTATGGTGTAATAATAACGATGGCCGGTTTCAAACTCCACGAACGTGAAACATGACTGAAGTACTTTTGACTATAGCCAGTGGTCCGTATACAATACGTGTTTGTTCCTTTGTTCCTTTGCTACTTTGCTTCCACCTGCAGGCCGGAGTGTGTCTCTTTAATACCAATGGAGCATCGGTCAGAGCGAGAGCCCTGGGTTTGAGAGAATGGGGAGAGAGAGCGAGGCAGAGAGCCAGGCACATCTGGTTTTGGGAGGACAGAGTTGCAGGGCACCAGCAGCCGTGGCGAGGCTTGTGTCAGGAGGGCGAGCAGAGAGACAGAGGCGCTGCTTAGCGCGCCTGTCTGGGAAAGAACGGAGAGCGGCTCAGTCCATTCAATTTATGGGCGAACTTGTCACGAGTTACAGTAGTGCACTACCCAATCCTGGTGCAGTGAAAGAGGTGATGAAACGAATATCGTCCAGGACAGGAATTGAGGGAATTATGGGAAATGTAGTTGCAGAGATGTGCTGTACCTACAATAATTACATAATTCTTATTTTATACAGTTCTAAAAGAAAAAATCATAGTTCATGTTCATTCTGATATCACCAATAAACTTGTTGGCTGACATTTCACATTAACCCTCACTAGATTTCCATCATTAATTTTTATTGGTCAGTACATCTCTCATTATCTCATATCCTTAATATTCATTATGTTTCATTCTCTCATGTTTCATTCTGACCCAGCACTTTAGTTCATGAACGTATGGCCTTGAGTATTTTCTGATAAGAACAGCATTACATGGCACAGTAGTGTAGATAACTGCCTAATTAAGAGTGCATGTGCAATGCTGTGGCCATGTCACTGACATATCAGGAGTGCAGGCGCAGAGAATTTACAATAACATGCGTTTGAATGCTGTTCGTAGACTTCAGTTCAGCATTCAACACAATCAGCCCTCAGCAACTAAATTGGAAAGCTGGGCCTGAACACCTTCCTCTGCAGCTGGATCCTGGATTTCCTGACAGAGATCTGTCAGTCTGGATTGGGAGCAGAATTTCCAGCACCACCATACTAAGCACTGGGGGCCCCCCAAGGCTGTGTGCTCAGTCCACTGCTGTTCACTCTGCTGATTGACAGCTGTGCAGCAACTCGCAGTTCATCAAGTTTGTGATGTGGCAAGACTATGGTGGGTCTCATCAGTAAGAACAATATTGCACATGATGTTGGGATAAACAATATTGCACATAACACAGTATACTGCACATGATATTGATATTATTGTCTTGATTGCACTGCTGTCCATCTTGCAGAAGGGGGAGGAGTTATACAGTTTGATGGCCACTGGTAGAAAAGACCTCCTGTAGCATTCTGTGGTGCTCCTCGGTGGCCTCAGTCACCCACTGAAGGTGCTCTGATGTGACTCCAATGTGTCATGCAGGGACTGAGAGGGATTATCCATAATACTAAAAAGTTTCCTCAGCATCAGGACTTTAACACCTCCACCACGACTGCAGTTCCACTCCCAGGACAGACTCTGCTTTCCTGATGAGCTTCTGGAGTCTTTTGGCATCAGCTTCCTTCACTCTGCTGCCCCAGCACACTACAATGTAGAAAATGATGCTGACCACTACAGAGTGATAAAATATCTGCAGCACGGTCCTGCAGACATTGAAATACCTGAGTCTCCTGAGGAAATACAGGTGGTTCTGACCTTTCTTGTATAGGGCATCTGTGTTTTCTGTCCAGTCCAGTTTGCTGTCTGTGTGGACGCCCAGGTACCTGTATTCCTCCACACTGTCCACCTCCGTTCCCCTGATGTTAACTGGGCTCAGACTGGTCCTTTGCTTCCTAAAGTCCACCACCAACTCCTTAGTCTTTGCAATGTTGAGTTGCAGGTGGTTTAGTTTGCATCACTCACAAACCTGTCCACCACATTCCTATACTCAGCCTCCTGTCCCCTGCTGATACAGCCCACAGTGGCAGAGTCGTCCGAAAAACTTCTGCAGGTGGCAGGACTGTGAGCAGTATCTAAAGTCAGAAGTATGGGGTGGGTGTGTGAGAACAGGACAGGAGACAGGACTGACCCTTGAGGCACCCCCATGCTGCTCACTATAATGTCCAATATGTTTTCCAGTCTCACGTACTGTGGCCTTCCTGTGAGGTAATTGGTGATCCAGGCCACTAGAGGAGCATCAACCTGCATCTTCAGAAGCTTATCACCAAGCAGGGCAGGTCTTATTGTGTTAAAAGCACTGGAAAAGTTTATTTATATATATATATATATATATATATATATATATATACATACACAAGTGACCCTCACAATGCTGACTGTGTCCTCTAGATGGGTATAAGCCCTGTGCAGCAGAAAGATGATGGTGTCTTCCACTCCAGTATGGGGCTGGTAGGCAAACTGCAGGGGGTCCAGTGATGGTTCTACTACTGAATGGAGGTGCTTCAAGACCAGCCTTTCCAGTGACTTCATGACACTGGAGCATATCCTTTCAGCACTCTGGGGCTGAGGTCATCAGGGCCTGCAGCCTTGCCTGGGCACAGGTGACTGAACTGCCTTCTCACCTTCTCTGCTATGTTGATTGGAGAGCCGTTCTGGAGTCCTGATGGAGGAGGGCTTAGGTGAATGTCCAGGAGCCCTGATGGAGGAGGGCTTAGGTGAATGTCCAGGAGCAAGGAGAGTTGTTGAGTGGGGATGGTAAAGTGGGGGTGCTGGGGGAGGGGGTCATGGGGTGTGTTGGGGTAAATGGTGGTGACTGGGTAGGAGATGAGAAATAGGAGAAGGGGGTGGAGGGTAAGCAGGGATGTTTGAGGTGAGGATGTCTGAAGGGGTGAGTCACAGGAGGAGCTGGGTGGGGGTGTGTGGGCAGAAGCCCCCTCATCAAATCTGTTAAAGAACAGGTTTTACTCATTGTCCTGCTGCAGGTCACCTTCCATCCTTTGGTCAGTCTTCTATGACCAGTTATGGTTCTCATTACCACTCCACACCTCCTTCATGTTGTTTTGATGGAGTTTGCTCTCCCGCTTCCTCCTGTAACACTCATTGCCCTCTGCAATCTTTTCCCTCAGTTTAATCTGCACCTTCATCACTTCCTTGTCTCCACTCCTGAAGGCAGCCTTCTTCCTGTTCTTCCTTTTCCTGTTAATGTCCTTGTATAATAATAATACTGTCTATGTAAAAATTAATATAGTCTGTTATGCAGTCTGTAATTCCATCCATGTGCATTACAGAGAACATCCCAGTCATTTGTCTCAAAACAGCCCTGTAAAGTCACCTCAGCTTCCTGTGACCACATCTGGACAGTTCTAGTGATCACTGGTTGCCTTTGGGCTGCAAGTACAGTAGAAAGAGGGGCTTGAGATAGACTAGGTTGTGATCTGATCTGCCCAGGGGAGGGAGAGTTTCAGAGCTGTATGCTTCTTTGGACCTGCTGTATGCTAATGTTAATGTTTTATCACCTCTGGTCTTGCGGTCCACAAACTGTCTGAAAGTGGGCAGGGATGTTGTCAGGGTTACATGGTTAAACTCTCCCGAGATCACTATGAAGTCACTGGGGTGCAGGGTCTGAAGTCTCATGGTCATGGTGTTAATAACATCAGCAGCTCGTGACGCATCGGCTGCAGGGGGAAAGTAAATAACAATGGCCTGGGAAAACTATCTGGGCAAGTAATATGGACAGAGACTTACTGCTAACAGTTAAGTGTTTGGGCTGCACACACAATCTTTCACTGTAATATGTCCAGGGTTGAACCATTTGTTCATGTAGATAGCGACACCCCCTCTTTTCTTTTTGCCGCTCTGGCTGCAACTCCTGTTTGCCTGCACCAACTGAAAGCCGGTTAAACTCTCAATGAAGTCCAGTATGCTCTCATGCAGCCATGTCTCAGTGACGCGCGTAATAGAGCTCTCACGAAACACACTCACTCTTTGTTAACTTGTCCATTTTACTCACCAGTAATCTTGCGTTCCTCATAACAATAGAGGGAAGATACAGTCAGTATCTCCTGTTCCTTAGCCATAGTCTCCTCTCGACCCTGTAGCCCCGGTATTTCTTCCTCAGCTCCTTGGGGATTTCAGGTCTCTCACTGGCTATGCCGCTTTGTCAGAGGCTCAACAGCTGATCCCTGGTGTAAACAATAGAGCCCTAGTGCGTCTCCGCCAGGACAAGGATCCGACATGGTAAAAGTACTCCGCAAGCAATTTAAAGCGAAAAAGAACGTGCAAAACCACATCGTACCATTAAGACCAAAAATGTAGTTACAGCTGTTGGTTACAAATACTTAAATCTAAAAAAACGCACTAGGCGACAGAGTGACTCTGGCAGGCTGCCACCTGGGTCGGCACAGGAAGTGAATCCTGAGTGAAAGTGGCGCTGGAATGTCTGCTTGCTGCCGGAACTGCCGCCAAATGGTCCTCCACCACCTTGATGGCTTGATCCAGCAATGCTGAGCAGTGGCACTGGATCCACTCTGCTGTTCCTTCCAGAAGGCATGCGATGAACTATTCCAGTGTCAACATGTTGACAATCCCCTCAGCGTCGTGATTGTCCGCCCTCAGCCACCACTGGCAGGCATCCCGGAGCTGTTGACCATATGCGAACGGCCGGTCAACTTCCTCCAATGTTAACGTGCGGAAGTGCTGGCGGTGGTGTTCTAGGGAGCAGCCAACACGCTGCAGGAGGTCTCACCAAGTCTGTATAGACAAGTAATCTGTCGGTGGGGAGCTGTTGCGCGGTGACCTGCGCCTCTCCAGTCAGCAGTGGTAATAGGTTGTGCGTTGCTTGACCGGCCACCTCCACGCTTCGATTGCCTGCTTGAAGAGCACAATGAATGCTTCCGGATCATTGTGCGGCCCCACCTTTGTTAGCATGACATGGGGTGGGTCCACTGCAGTGGCAGTCGAGGACCCTGCTGACGCGAGCAGGTGCTGGAATGCCTGGTGATCTTCCTACTGGGCCAGTAGCAAGGCTTCGAACTGTTGTTCCTGCTCCTTCTGGAGGGCGATCAGCACTTGGTGCTGGCTCTGTTGGGCAGGAGCAAGGGCATGAATCAGGTCTTTTAAGTGGGAGGATTCCATGGTGTGGTTCCCTTCAGCATCCTGGGTTTCAGCACCACTGCAGTATGTCCCCGATATGGGTGGAACACTGAAGCGCGGCAGGCAGGGTCTGGTGTTAACACAGACTTTATTTTTGAGACTCACGTGCGCGCACTCTGGTCGGGAGAGATTCCCTTTCTTCATTCTCTCTTTTTCTTTCTCCCCTCCCCCTGCTCTCTCTCTCTCTTCCCCCTGCTCTCTCTCTCTCTCTCTCTCTCTCTTCCCCCTCTCCCTCCTTCTCTCTGTCTCTCTCTCTCCCTTCTTCTCTCTCTCTCTCTCTCTTCCCCCTCTCCCTCCTTCTATCTCGCTCTCTCCCCCCCCTTTCTCTCTCTCTCTATTTTCTGTCATCACTGCAAAATACCCACATGCAACATTAATCGACAACTGAATTTGCCACTCATCTTCCCTGGCCGCCCTCCATTCAAACAAACGCTTGGTGACGCCCCCCGCTGCTACAAGTACAAAAAAAGATTTTCAATAGTTTTGTCAGCTGTCCATTGCTAGCGATGATGGCTGCTTCATTATAATGCACAGAAACACAGATTGGCCATGAGGCCCACACCAGACCGATGGAGTCGTCTGCAGTGGTAGCATGAATGGCCTGGTTGAGCTGCTATGGAATGTCTGGTTTCGTGAGCTCTCGTATACTCACATTGAAGCTTGTCTTCAATTGCAGATACTGAGCTTTTAACTATGCGTTGCCATGTTGCCCTGTATGAGGCATCACTTTCCTACATCTGATTGATGACTCCAGCATTCTTCATGTTCCTCTTCAAAATGTGTCTGTACCTCAGTTTCTGTCCTCCTTGTCTCCTCTTTCCTATGGTCAGTTCTTCGTAGAAAACAGCTTTGGGTAGTCGCATGTCTGGCATTTGCCAAATGTGTCTAGCCCAACGAAGTTGGGAGGCTATGATGAGGGCTTCCACGCTTACTGTTTTGGCTTACCTGAGAACATCTACATCGGGGACCTTGTCCTGCCATCTTATTTTGAGGATTTGACACAGGTGTCAGTTGTAGCCTGGTCAGTTTCTTGAAGTGTTTACGGTCGTGCATTCAGTGGTGTAAAGCGGATATAGTAAGCCTTTCAAGATTGTATACTTTCAACTTGGTGGTTCTCTTGAGGTCATGGTGAGACTATAGTTGCTTTTGTAATGCGCCAAAGGCTTTGGTGGCAGCTTGAATCTGGTGCTCTGCCTCCAAGTCTGAGGAGTTTGTATTGGTAACTGAACTGCCCAAGTAGATGAAACTCACAGAACTCCTAAGAGGCTTCTGTTGACCAAAACGGTGTTGCTGGACATTGCCTGTGGCTCAAGTGAGGGTTGGTACAGGAGTTCTGTTTCGTGGTATTGATTCTCAATCCAGAGAGGGCTGTCGCTGTGGCAAAGCCATCAACAATTTCCTGCATGTCATCCAAATCTATTGCTACAATTGCAGAGTTATCTGCATACAGCAGTTCTCGCATGCAAAGTTGTTGAGTTTTGGTTGAGGACTTGAGTCTGGCAAGATTGAAGTTTGCCTTCTGATTGAGTCCTGATGTAGGCTCCTTTATCTAGGTTAGTGTTCATAGTCTCTAGGACTGTTGTAAGGTAGAATATAAACAATGTCAGGGCAAGAACACATCCTTGTTTGACACCATGATTGACAGGAAAAACTTGACTAATATCTCCTCCGATCGAAACCTTCCCAGACATGTTCTCATGGAAAAGTTTAATGAGCTGTATTGGTCTTTCTGGGCATCCATACACTCCTACTACCTTGCAAAGTGTCTCTTGGTCAACAGTATCAAAGGCTTTTGAGAAGTCTACAAAAACCATGTACAGAAGTTGATGTTGCTCAATGGCTTTCTCTTGGAGTTGTCTCAGGGTCAAGCTCATACCTGAGGTAGATCTGCCAGCCATAAAACTGCCCTGACTTTCTGGAAGTACATCTTCTGAGATATTTTTAATTCTTGGCCAGAATCTTGCCTGCAATGGAAAGCAGAGATATGCCATGGTGGTTTCCACATTGGTTTCTTTCTTTATTTTTTTTATAGATGGTCACAATTGGTGTATCTTTTGAAGTCTTGGGGAAGACATGTTCTCCCAACATGCATTGTACAATTTTAAGAGTGCAGCTGTTAGGCTGGGGCCGCCTCACTTCAACACGTCAACTGGGATGTCATCTTGGCCAGGTGCTTTTCCAAATCTAGTATCCTTGAGTGCTTTCTCAAGCTCATCTGATATGATGGGTCCACACAGATCTTCTCTTGTTGGTCTCCTCTCAAGCCAGTGACATGCCTCAGGATTGGCTGACTCTTGCTGGTTGAGGAGATTGAAGGAATGCTCCTTCAACCTTTCTTTTTATATCTTCCAGATTTGTGTGGAGTATACTTCCATCAGCACTTTTCACTGGTACCACTACATTGCTTCTTAGTCTATAGAGAATCTTCAGTCTGGTGAATAATCCATGGTAGTCTTTCCTGTCTGCCAGTTCCTGTAGTTCCTCAGCTTTCTTGCACCACCATTGGTCTTTCATGGCTCTGATTTCTTGTTGCACTTTTGCTTTAATATCTTTGAACGCTTTCATGCTTTTATCTGAGTTCTCTTTTGATGTAGGTTATAGATTTTGCATTTTTCTTCAAACAAAACTTGGATAAAATCAGCCTGTTCTTGAAACCAGTCTGTTGTACTTTTCTTCTGCTGTCCAAGTACATCACTTGCAGTTGTGTACACAAGATCTTTCAGCCATTGCCACATGTCCTCAATGGTTTCTGTCTTCTTGATTGGGGCATTTTCCTGTAGAGTGGTTGTAATGGTTATTTTGAGTTTGCGCAGTGTCTCATCATTCTTCAACTTGTCTATGTCTAGTTTCTTATTTGTTGTGGAGGCTGCTCTCTTGCATCTAGGAAATACAATGGTGTTTGAAAGCTTGTGAACCCTTTAGAATTTTCTATATTTCTGCATAAATATGACCTAAAACATCATCAGATTTTCACACAAGTCCTA
>JAOEHJ010000016.1:16085022-16097116 GCA_025447855.1 Potamarius usumacintae
TTCTCTTTATCTACTTTTAGGACTTGTGTGAAAATCTGATGATGTTTTAGGTCATATTTATGCAGAAATATGGAAAATTCTAAAGGGTTCACAAATTTTCAAACACCACTGTACTACACTGGCAAGTCTTCAACATTTAAGCATAAGTGAATGAATATACACAATATTTTCGGCTTGATATGTGCTGCTGAACACTTCCTTTTACCAGAAGCCCCAACAGTTTCTTGGTTTGCTTGTCATTTAACTTTTTATTTTTATGTTTGTGTGAGTGCACTACCTTGAGTCATGCGGTGAGAGAGGGATCCTTTGTAATTTAGAAAATTCTTTAGACAGGACCTGCTGAGTGATGTCATCTTCCCATGACAGGCCTGGGGGAGCATAATAGGCCACATAGTTATGACATATAGAGGCTTTATTTTAATCTTACTGCTCAATGTGATATGTTCCCTTTGTGAATTCTGTTTCCTCTTAAGTATTCCTCTTCATTCTGGCCCAGGAAATCACTTGAACATTAGCTCTGGTGCATACATATGTGTTAATATTGACCAAAATTGAACTTAAAGAGAATACTGCACTCAAATCTTCATCACTACCAACATTCTGGAACATAATCTGCCTGATGGAATAGTTGAAATGAATGTACTTGCACATTGGATTTTTTTTAATTACCTAATTTTTCTCCCAGTTTTAATCACTGCCACCCACTCGCTCTCCTCCATAATAAGACAGCTACCAGCCATAAGAGGGTGAAGGCTAGCACATGCTTCCTTCTCCGAGGGACATAAAGCCAGCCACCACCTCTTCAAAGTGCTATTTAGGTTATCTCACATGGCAGCCAAACACTCTGAGGAAGCCCTACTCTGCATACATAAGCTCACAAACTCCTAGAATTGGTTAGTGTTGCTCTAATTGTCAGAAGAGAGAATAATGTCATTCTTAACATCCAGAGACTAGGGCCAGTTATGCTTTCTTGGACTTCCAACCACAAATGGGTGTGGCACCATTGGGATTACAAATCACAATCTCCCAACAATAGATCAAACACTTTTCTGTTGCACCTCTTGGGACTTCCCACATGGGAAATTTTAATGCATTATTTAAAAGGAATTAATTGGCCTATGGGTCATTTTTAAAATCTCTTGTACCCTAGGTGAATGCACTCAAGAAAGTCCAGAGTAATAGTGTTCTAATAAGCTATAATACAGAATTGTCTTCAAGAAAGAATGAGGGATGATTATTAGTCAGCTATCAGTCAGCAAGATTCCAAGATAGGTAGAGGAGCATGTGAAAGGATCTTTATCTCATTCTCTTGGGCACACTGACACCTTATCATATGACTGCACATCATTGTTTGCTACAGAATTATGTATTTAAATATGAAACATGAGAGTAGTCATTGAGCTGGTACATACCTCGAAGTGAAAGTTTCAGGAGTATTGTACGAAATCTCTGTAGGGTTGCTGGTGTGATATCATATGTGTATACATCCTCTCCCATCATCATCTGACAGTGGCCAAACATGCCATCTGCAAAACAATGAATGTCATATATGAATGCACAACAACCTGCCAAAAAGTATCCTGGATAGGTGTGTCAGTAACGGCGCAGAGAACACAAGGTCAGAGCATCATCCAAACATGGCCGCTCTGAACTACAACACCCAAGAACCACAGTGCCCTCTGTCACCTGACTATTAATCTCACCACCTGCAGATCATGTCACAAACAACCACTCACCTATATAAGTCCCACTCTCCAACCAGCCCATTGCGAAGTATCATTTGGTGTTCTTTCCCACTCATATCAAGCCGTTTGATTTCTGATAGCTTTTCCAGTTTCTTGACCTAGGTTCCGTTTCGTCTTGACCTCATCTTTTCGCTCGTTCTATGCTGCCCTGTTTGTTGATCGCCTGACCCGCGCTAGTTTGCTGACATTGCTTCCTGCATGCCAATTTGAATACCTCTGACAGTTTGCACAACCCCAGTCTCCTGCATCTGTAAGTGCCTGCATTCTGACAGGATACTTTACCACAGCATGGATGCTGCAGAGGAGGCAAAGCAAACTGCTCTCAACGCGCAAGGATGCCTGTTTGGGGAAGATTAGCAGATGCTGTGCAACCTAAACACCAGGATGGCTCAGCTTGCAGCTGTTGTGATGCAGACCCTCCCATCACATGTCCCCACTCCTCCCACAGCCACTCATTCTGCTACCAGAAAAATTTTTGGGCAAGGTTTCTTAATGCAGAGGATTTCTCCTCCAATGCTCCCTGTATTTCACCTCACTTTCTGGAATCTCTGAAGATCAGAAGATTGCCAAATTTATCTCCTTCCTCACAGACAAGGCACTTAAGTGGGCATGTGCAGTGTGGGAGCATGGAGGCGAGCCCACTACCTCTTACAGCCATTTCTTAGAGTTGTTCAAGAGAATGTTTGATCATGAGCCCAAGGGAATTGAGATCGGTGAGACTCTCCTCTCCATAAAACAGAGGGACCACAGAGAAGCTGCTTATGCTCTGGACTTCCGCACACTTGCCACCAGCAGTGGATGGAACAAGCCAGAACTCAAAGCCACATTTCGCCAAGGACTATAAGCTGAGGTATTAAGCAAATGGGCATGTCGTGATGAACACTTGTCCCTCAATGCTCTCATCAACCTTGCCATTTGCTTAGATCATCTCATTGCCAACCATCCAACTCTGGCATCTTCCAACCCTTCTCTTCAGGTCATAGGTGAATCTTCACCCATGGAAGTATCTCGCACTAAGTTGCAGCGATCAGAGCGAGAGAGGAGGAGGAGGAGAGAGGGGTTATGCTTTTATTGTGGCAAGTCCAGTCACGTTATCGCCCAATGCCCAGTCCGTCCACCCAGGGGAGCTCCAATGCGTCTCAAGAACAAATCTCCCAGCCTGGTGAGTCCTGCTTTTAACTCCATGAATTGCTCTCTTAAATTACCGCTGTTCTTGAAACTACCAGACACTACACATGTTCTCTCTGCACTCATAGACTCAGGGGTGGAAGGGAATTTCATCAACTACACAGTCGCCGAGAAATTTAACCTGGGCACCAAAACCTTGCCAGGACCGCTGAAAGTAAGATCCATCGAAGTGGCCCAATTGGAGATGGACTCATCACAGCATGTACAACTCCTTTCCAAATACAGCTGGGGGCCCCACACACAGAACACATTTCTCTATTCATCACTTAAGCCGCTCAGCATGACATAGTTCTTGGATACCCCTGGCTTCAGCACCACGACCCACTTATCTCCTGGCAAAAAAAGGACATTTTGCAATGATCAACGGGCTGTCTTCAGAACTGCCTCCGTCTCCCTCAAGTCTCGGTCTCTTCCACTTCTGTGGAGAGCCCCATGCCTGACTCCTTAGACAATGTTCCCACCTGCTATCTTGATCTTAAGGAAGTCTTCAGCCAGGGTAAGGCATGTGACCTACCTCCTCACCACCCATACAATTGTGCCATAGACCTCTTCCCAGGCACAATGCCACCTTGTGGCAGAATCTACCCGCTTTCCCAAAAGGAACACTCTGCAATGGAGGAGTATGTTCAGGAGGCCCTGAAACAGGGTTATATTAGACTATCCACATCCCCTGTATCCATCAGATTCTTCTTTGTGGAGAAGAAAGGAGGGGGCCTCAGGTCATGCATCGATTACAGAGGACTCAACCAGATCCCTGTAAAATATGCTTACCCATTGCCACTCATACCATCTGTCCAAGAACAGCTAAGATCCGCAAAGGTCTTTTCTAAATTAGACCTCCACAGTGCATACAACCTGGTCTGCATCAGGGAGGGGAATGAGTGGAAAATGGCGTTCAGCACCACAACAGGCCACTTTGAGTATCTGGTGATGCCTTATGGATTTTCTTCAGTGCCAAGTGTTTTTCAGTGTCTGATGAATGATATATTGAGGGACATGCTGGGGAGATTCGTCATAACCTATATAGATGATATCCTGATCTACTCCCCAGATATGGACAGTCATCAGACTCATGTCAGGTCTGTGTTTACCCGTCTGCTTGAGAATCACCTCTTCGCCACAGCTGAAAAATGTGAATTCCACGTTGTGGCAGTGGGGGCGTGGTCAAAAGTCGGTCTGTGAATGGAGGGAGGAGTCAGGGAAGGTAAGTGGTAGAATCACTGCACCTGATGTGAATTAACCTGTGTTTGTGTGTCTTCCCCAGTGACTGCGCCCTATAAAAGGAGAGAGAGAGAGCAGAGAAAGGGAGCTCTCCCCCAACCAGAACTCTTGCGTGTGCTGGTGCATGTAAATGTGAAAGCTGAAAAGCTAAAATAAAAGGGGTTTTTGAGAACTCAGTTCTGGCCTGCCGTGTTTCTGTGCTCCACCCACCTGGTCTGATTCTACACACATTAATCAAATCTCATTCTTGGGCTATGTAATCAACTCTGAGGGAGTAAGCATTGACCAGTCTAAAGTTGCCACAGTCGCATCATGGCCAACCCACACGTCAGTCAAAGAACTACAATGCTTCCTCAGCTTTGCCAATTTCTATAGATGCTTCATCAGAGGTTTCAGCACAATTGCCAGCCCATTTATCTCCCTGCTAAAAAATGGACCACGTCGGCTCAAGTGGAATCCAGCAGCAGACGAAGCATTCAAAAAGCTCAAGTCAGCTTTTACCTCTGCCTCCATTCTACAATATCCAGATCCCACCAAACCATTCATTGTGAAGGTTGATACTTCTGAGACAGACATAGGAGGGGTTTTGTCACAGCGTCATGGGGGAAAGAGCAAGCTATACCTAATAGCCTTCTTTTCTAAAAAAAAAACAAAAAAAAAAACCTCACACTAGCCGAAAGAAACTATGACATCGGGAACCGTGAGCTCTTAGCCATCAACCTGGAACTTGAGGACAGGAGACACTGGCTGGAGGGTGCCACACAGCCTTTTACAATTCTCACAGACCACAAGAATTTAGAATATCTGAAGACCACCAAACGACTGAACCCATGCCAAGCCAGGTGGGCCCTATTCTTCACACGATTTCAGTTTACCATATCTTACCTCGCTGGCTCCAAGAATACCAAGGCAGACGCCCTGTCTCGTATTCACAGTGCCTCACTCCACAGCTCTGAACCCATGCCCATCCTACCTGCTGAGTGCCACACAGCTTTTTACAATTTTACAGTACAGGCTATCTCCTGGGACATCGATAAGGCCATTCAACAGTCTCAGACCCAGAACCCACCTGAAAACTGCCCTTCTGGACTCCTCTATGTCCTACCGGAGATCAGGGGTAAACTCATCACCTGGGTCCATTCCTCACCCTCCACGGGTGACCCTGGCAGTCACCACACTTATCAGCTAATAAAGAACAAATACTGGTGGGAAAACATGTTGTCCGGCATAAACCATTTCGTGCCCTCGTGTTTCGAGTGTGCCCAAGCCAAGGTACCACGCACCCCACCTGCAGGAAAGTTATGCCCTCTCCCAGTGCCTCAGAGACCCTGGTCACATGTAGCAATAGACTTCACCACCAATTTACCACCCTCTCAAGGCAACACTGTCATCATGGTAGTCATAGACCATTCTTCCAAAGCACTCCAACTTACCCCTTTACTGGGTCTACCTACAGCCTTCCAAACAGCCAAACTGTTGTTCAACCATGCATTCCGATATTTTAATACCAAAAATTCCAGGGTCCCAAATTCATCTCCCGATTATGGACAGACTTGGTGTATCTGTAAGTCTTACGTCTGAATATCATCCACAATCTAATGGGTAGGTGGAGCACATAAATCAAGAAATAGGATATTTTCTATGTATCTTCTTCATGAAAAATCAAAGGAACTGGACACAGTTTCTTCCATGGGCCGAATATGCACAGAACTCTCTCAAGCACTCTGCCACACAATTAACACCGTTCCAGTGCATGCTCGACTACCAACCCCCCCGTTTCCATGGGACAAAACACCTTCTCAACTACCAGCAGTAGATACATGGTTTAAGAAAAGTCAACAAGTGTGGGAGGAAGTACATCAGAGACTGGAACAAGTAAATACCAAGTACAAAGACTACGCAGACAAACATAGAGGCAAGAACCCAGAATACTCCCCGGGAGATCGGGTATGGGTCTCCACAAAGGACCTCAGATAACTGAACACTTGTAAGAAATTACAAGCACGCTACATCAGCCTTTACAAGGTGAAACGCAGAATCAACGGAGTCTCATATAAACTGGAACTCCTACCATACAACAGAATGGCACCAACATTTCAAATATCCTGCCTGAAGCCTGCCATACAGGGTCCCCTAGCCACAGAAACACACACACACACACCCAAGACTCTGAAGAAGAACCCATCTACCAGGTAAAGAAGATTTTAAACTCTTGCTGCAGGCAAGGTCAGCTAGAATACCTGGTAGATTGGGAGGGCTACAGCACAGAACAACATAGCTGGGTAAACCACAAGGACATACTAGACCCACTACTCACACAAGAATTCCACAGCCTACACCCAGACAAGCCAGCGCCCAGAGGAAGGGGACGGCCCAGAAAATCAATAGCTCCCAAAGGAAGCTCCGGGGGGGGGGGTGTTCTGTCAGTAATGGCATCCAAACATGGCCTCTCTGAACTACAACACTCAAGAACCACAGCGCCCTCTGTCACCTGATGATTAATCACACCATCTGCAGGTCATGTCACAGTCAACCACTCACCCATATAAGCCTCATTCTCCAACCAGCCTGTTGCGAAGTATCATTTGGTGTTCTTTCCCACTCATACCAAGCTGTTTGATTTCTGATAGCCTTTCCAGTTTATTGACCTTGTTTCCGTTTCGTCTCAACCTCGTTTTTTCGCTCGTTCTACGCTGCCCTGTTTGTTGATCACCCGACCCACACTAGTCTACTGACATCGCTTCCTGAACACCAATTTGGATACCTCCAACAGTTTGCATGACCCCAGTCTCCCCTGTGCCTGCATCTGTAAGTGGCTGCATTCTGACAAGGTGTATAACTGCAGAGTTCAGCTTTCTCCTTCATTTAACACATCTGATTCAAATTGTCTGCTAATTACTACGGCCTTCATGAGCTGAATTTCATGTTTTTTTTAAATAATAATTAACAGTTATTCACTGAAGGTGAGGTGAATATTGGTGAATAATAACCGAGACAGAGTCGAGGTTATTATTCACTGATTCACTGAACCTGAGGCAGATAATTGTTTTAGTATAAATACACAGGTGATTATTAAAAAATACAATAAATTGTATTTTAAAAAATAATTTATTTCAAACTTCAAAAGCAGCATGCAAATGTAACAAAGGTGTGGCACAGACTTGTATCACTTATCTATGCTGACTCACATAAAATACTTTGTTTTGAAACAGATAAAATAAATCACAGTTCTACCTTATCTTTGAATAGTTTTAGACCAAACTTCAAAGCATATTTAGTGCTTTTAGGAACAGCAATTTCTTTCATAATTTGTCATTCTTCCTCACTTACGGTGATGAAGCAATTGGCTGCCATTTCGCCAAGTCGCTTGAGGTGATTATTGAGAAATAGTCAGTGCACATGATTTCCTATAATCGCCTCTGTATTTATACTAATAAAGCAATAAACCACTTTAGGGCATGTATAACACTAATTTTTATTATGTTACTGGCATTTGCAAGACACTCTTATCCAGAGCGACATACAGTATACCCAGAGCAGCCTGGGGAGCAGTTGGGGGTTAGGTGCCTTGCTCAAGAGCACTTCAACCATTCTTGCTGGTCCAGGGAATCAAACCAGCAACCTTTTGGTCTCAGAGCTGTTTCTTGAACCATTAGGCCATGGATTTTATCACAGTGTTCTTTGGCATGTGGCTGACTGCTTTTGTAAAACTGTGTCAAAACAATATGCTAAAATATTCAATATATTAATGATAATATACTGAATATATTATTATTAATAATTATTCTTTGACCACAGCACCGCTTTTAAAAGAAACATTTTCATTATTGACAAATCGCTGTGGCGTAAGCAGAACAACATACTCTGTGTGGTTATATGAAAATAATTACATTTGGGGTGGCAATGGTATTACACCACCCTGGCATTGATTATTTTCTTATAACCACATGGTGTGGAGTGTGTTATTCCTTACATAATATTCTTATGCTACACAATTTAGTATATTAACAGTAAGCTTTGGCTGCTAAGCAATATAACATGCAAAGATTATGGCTTTCTATGGTTTGATCAGTGGCTATTGGGAACACACTTGAATTTTTTTTTTTTCACTTACATTTCAATGCTTCTGTATGGTTTGATGTACCTGTGAATAGCCAATGAGTTAAAGTGTGAGGTAATTATATCTAATAAAATGATATACATATTCATATAAAACTCAATGAAAAGTGTAAGGTGTCTTTGTTCGGATCTGTATCACTGATCTATAGCAGAGACTGGGGTGGAAGCATCCTTTCTGATTAGAGTGAGTCCTTTCCTATTTCATGTATGTAAGTGCATGTGGCTTACCATTGACACAAATCTCATAGTTCATACAAAGATGCTCTTCAAACAGGCAACCTGATGAAAGAAGAGAGTAAAATTTAAAATTTAAAGCATTTTATTGTGTATTATTGGTTGGGTATCTGAACCATAGATGGCACAAAAATAACATTAAATCAACAACATGACCTCATTATTACATAAAACAAACCAGTCAGACAGTAAAATGTTTTCCATTTTCTTTGCAAGCACTCTTAGTCATTACAAAAGAGACTGATTTTTGTGCAGAAAGATCAAGAGTAGCATACTCATAATCAGTGTGTAACTGGAAAAACACACAGTCCTTAAAGTGAAGTAATGTAAGAGTAAAGAGAGATGGGTATGTGTACAATACAATGCTAATACTGCAAACATACAGCTGTATGCGAACACAAGCGTATACACACACACACACACACACACACACACACACACAAATGCTTAGAAAGCTTAGAAAAGCCTGGTGCTTCAGACACATCCAGTTTTGAGTCATACCACTAAACATATATCCATGTTTATTTTTGTAACGTTCTAATGCAAAGTTTGTGTTTCATTATATGCTGCTAAGAGTCTGAATGGATCACACAAACACTATGCCTACATGTACATACACTCACTATCCAGTTTAATGGGAACACCTGTACACCTGCTTATTTATGCAGTTATCCAATCATTCAATTGTGTAGCAGCACAATGCAGTAAATCATGCAGAAACAAAGTTTCAGGTAGTGTTCACATTAATCATCAGAATGGAAAGAAAAAAGATCTCTGTGACTTTAACTGTGACCAGACAGGCTGGTTTGAGTATTTTAGAAATTGAACTGTATATATACACCCATTCCAGCATTTCAGGCCTGCAATACATTCCAAAAAAGTTGGGACGGAGCAATTTAGGGCTATTAATGAGGTATAACAATTAAATAATTATCTGATTTGAAACAGGTGATATCAACAGGTGACTGTAATCATGATTTGGTATAAAATCACTATCCAGGAAATGCCTGGTCTTTGAGGAGCAAAGATGAGACAAGGATCTCCAGGTTGTCAACAAATGCATGAGAAAATTATTGAAATGTTTAAAAACAATGTTGCTCAAAGAAATATAGGAAGGGATTTGGATATTTCACCCTCTACAGTGCATAATGTCCTTAAATGATTCAAGGAATCTGAAGGAATTTCAGTGTGTAAAGGGAAAGGGCGCAAGCCTAAATGGAAACCGTCCTTCATCTATAGCTCATATAACCACATGGGCTCAGGATTACTTTGGCAAACCTTTGTCAAGCACTACAATGCAGAGTTACAGCCACAAATGCCAGTTAAGACTTTACTGTGCAAAAAGAAAGCCTTATGTTAACTATGATAGAAGTGCTATCAACTTCTCTGGGCTCGGAGGCATCTGGGATGGACCATCACACAATGGAAACATTTACTATGGTCAGATGAATCAGTATTCCATGCCTTTTTTGCAAGAAATGGACAGTGTGCTCTGGACCAAATCAAAAATCACCATTCAGACTGTTACCAGCAACAAATCCAAAAGCCAAGGTCTGCCACATTATGAGGTTGTGCCAGTGAACTTGGCAAAGGTAACTTACACTTCTGTGATGCCAGCATTAATGCAGAAAATTACATTGAGGTTTTGGTGCAACATATGCTGCTGTCAAGACAACATCTTTTCCAGGGATATTTCAACAAGACATTGCACATTCTGCACACATTACAAAGGCATGGCTACAGAACAAGAGGTTGCCTGTCCCCTCTGTCCCCAATAAAGAATGTGTGGTGAATTTTAAAATGAAAAATATGACAATGACATCCCTGTACTGCTGCACACTTTAAGACCTGTTTACAAGATGAATGGAACAAAATAACACCTGAAACACTTCATTACTTGGTGTCTTCTGTCCCTAAACATCTTTTAAGTGTTGTGAGAAGGAATGGCAACATTACAGTGATAAATGCTTTACCATCCCAACTCTTTTTTAAATGTGTTACAAAAATCAAAATTGAAATGTGTTTATTTTGAAAAAACAATAAAATTAATGAGGTAAAATATCAAATAATGTGCTGCTGTGTTGTTTTGAATGTAATACAGGTCAAAGATTATATACAATATAATTGTTTTCAGTTTCAATTTCAACAAACCATCCGAACATTTTCTGTATACATATAACCCCATTTCCTAAAAAGTTGGGACGCTGTGTAAAATGTACAGAAACAAATAAAATAAAAACAGAATGTCATGAATTTGCAAATCATGGAAGCCCTATTTTCATTGCAAAAAAGGAAAAAGACAGCATATCAAATGTTGAAAATTTGAAAAAAGAAAAATTTAATTACTTTTTTTGTGAAAAATATATCCTTTGAATTTAGTGCCAGCAAAGTTTCAGAAAAGTTGGGACAGCGGCCACAAAAGATTGGAAAAGTTGTGTAATGTTTAAAAAAGAAAAAAGAAAACAACTAATTAAGTTAACTGGCAACAGGTCAGTAACATGACTGGGAGAGCATCCCAAAGAGGCTGAGTCTCTCAAAAGTAAAGATGGGCAGGGGTTCATCACTCTGTGAAAAACTGTGCGGGAAAATAGTGCAACAGTTTAAGAATAATATTCCTCAATGTAAAATTGCAGAGAATTTGGGGGTCACAGCATCATAAAATCATTAATTGAATGATACTGAATGAGAATCCAGAGAAAGATCTGTATGCAAGGGACAAGGCTGAAAATCAACATCGATCTTTGGTACCTCAGGTGACACTGCATTAAAAACAGACACAATTCTGTAGTGAATATCACTGCATGGGCTCAGAAACACTTTCGCAAACCATCGTCTGTGAAAACAGTTCATTACTGCATCCACAATTGCGAGTTAAAACCATATATAAATAATATCCAGAAACACCGCTACTGTCCCTGGGCCTGAGTTCATTTATGATGGACTGAGGCAAAGTGGAAAACTGTCTTGTGGTCTGACAAATCAAAATTTGAAATTATTTTTGGAAATCATGGACACTGCGTCCTCCAGGCTAAAGAGGAGAGGGACCATCCGGCTTGTTATCAGTGCACAGTTGAAAAGCCAGCATCTGTGATGGTATGGGGTGCATTAGTGCACATGGCATGGGTAGCTTGCACATCTGGGAAGGCATCATTAATGCTGATTATTATACACTGATCAGTCATAACATTATGACCACTGACAGGTGACGTGAATAACACTGATTATCTCATTACAGTGGCACCTGTCAAGGCGTGGAATATACAACCCCAATTCCAAAAAATGTTGGGATGCTGTGTAAACTGTAAATAAAAACAGAATGCAATAATTTGCAAATCATGGAAACCCTATATTTCATTAAAATAGTACAAAGACAACATATCAGATGTTGACACTAAGAAATGTTATTGTGTTTTGAAAAATACATGCTCATTTTGAATTTGATGTCAGCAACACATTTCAAAAAAGTTGGGACAGGGTTACCACTGATGTACTGTTTACCACTGCGTTGCGTCACCTCTACTTTTAACAACACTCTGTAAAAGTTTGGGAACTGAGGAGACCAATTGCTGTAGTTTTGAAAGAGAAAT
>JAOEHJ010000016.1:16532417-16542889 GCA_025447855.1 Potamarius usumacintae
TTATGTATCGCATTTAGTGTAGTTAAGGTGTGTGTGTGTGTGTGTGTGTGTATACTTACATATATATTGCGCTGTGTGTATCTCAGGTGCAGGTTGTGTAGGATCGCTCCCTCATGCAGGTCCTGTAGCGATGCCATGTCCTCCACACCACACACACTGCTGCTGTGCATCTCATACACTCTCTGCCTGCTTAAAGCATTCTGCTTATAGGTGTACACCTGAACACACACACACACACACACACACACTTTAAGAATGTAGAATGTCTGTGTCAGAAATGAATGTGTGTGTGTGTGTGTGTGTGTGTGTGTGTAAAATAGGGAGTGCTTTACTGCAACACATTGATTATGGTTTGGACAGTCATGGAAAATATACTAAGAACCAGAAATATTCCAACTGGAGTGAGAGAGCAACTGGAGAAAGCTTTGTTTGTCTGTGTGTGTGTGTGTGTGTGTGTGCGCGCATTGTTTGACTGTATGTGTGATTGTAACTTATTGCCATGTGGATTCAGTGGAAGTGGCTGGTTAAGTCACAGCTGTTTTTCTCTTTATTTGTTTTAATACACGTGTAACTACAGCATAGAGAAAACACAAAACCCATTACACATTAACTCTGTGTGTGTGTGTGTGTGTGTGTGAGAGAGAGAGAGAGAGAGAGAGAGAGAGCGAGCTCTTTGTGTTACAGACCATGTGTTACCAGACAAGGAAAACCTGGTGCTCGTGTGTGTGTGTGTATGTGAGGGAGAGAGAGGTCTTTGTGTTACAGACCATGTGTTACCAGACCAGGAAAACCTGGTGCTCGTGTGTGTGTGTGTAATTTATTGCTGTTACGATGTAGGTCTACAGAAATGGCAGCTGTTTCTATAATTTCCCACATTATTTGTTTGAACTTACTTGAGAGCTACATACAGCCATTTAACAGCTAAACAAAAAGAGTTAAGGAAATGCAGAATAAATTATAAATTAACTCCATGTATGTGTAAGTGTGTATATGTAAGTGTGTGTGTGTGTGTGTGTGTGTGTGTGTGTGTGTGGAGGGGGGCATATGTATGTATCTTAGTACAGAAATATATTACCTTGTGGGGACATGTGTCTGGTCCCTTTAGGGACATGTGTCTGGTTCCTTTGGTGACATGTGGCTAGTCCCTTTGTTTTTTTTGTTTTTTTAGGTACAGTATTAATTAGCTGCATCATTAAATACATCAGTGGAAGCTTCTCACAAGGAGAGTTCAACAAATGCACAGTATGTGTGTATGTAAGAAAGTGAGTTTTATTTTTATTTAAAGCAGAAATAAAGGTTAATAACAAATAATTTAATTGCAGTAAAGAGAAAAGAATAGAAAACATAAAGACGAGTAAATTGAATCGCTCAACTCTACTTTTTTCACTTCCTGTTTCATCTGTTCTCAATTATTCTTGCCCCCTCTACTTCCTCTGTGATCTCACCTTAGTGGATAGCTGGCTAATTTCCAGAATGGTTTCCATCTGAACCAATCCATTAAACCTTTATATAACAGATCCAAAACAAACATATTGCGATGAATATGGTGAGATTACGACTGGAATTGCTATGCAGTAATCTGAGCAGTAAGTCTGATTGTGTGTGTGTGTGTGTGTGTGTGTATATATATATCTGTACTGTATGTGTCTGATGGCAGAACAAAACTGCCGTTTGCAAGTGCACGCACACACACACACATACAGAGTCCGCAGGAATGAAATATTTCTCACAGGAAAGCACAACTCAGACCTGACAGGGGAGGGTTGAAACTGATATGAGGGTCCTGTGTAGGACAGTGCCAAGATTTCTCTCTTATTTCAATCTGCTGCCACTATAATGGCGCAAAAGAGTTTTGCAGTCTATGAAATCCATAATATCATTGTGCAAGAAGATGGCCATGAATTCCAAGATGCTGTTCTGAGTGAAATAGAGGAAGAGGCCGCTGAAACAAAGGGCAATGTTGAAATCAATTCCTTGCCTGAGGAATTATCCTCTGATTCATGTCCCAAAATATCCAACTAGCATGGTCCTTGGTAGAGCAGAATGGCATGTGGGTTTTCCCCAAAATGT
Source organism: Potamarius usumacintae (assembly GCA_025447855.1). NCBI lineage: Eukaryota > Metazoa > Chordata > Actinopteri > Siluriformes > Ariidae > Potamarius > Potamarius usumacintae. Next base: position 16,534,488 of record JAOEHJ010000016.1, read on the forward strand.
TGCCACAAATTTGGAAGCACACAATTGTATAGAATTCCAATCTAAATCTTTGTATGCTGTAGCATTACAGTTTCCCTTTCCTGGAACTAGAAGTCCCCAACCTATTCCAGCGTGACAATGCACCTGTGCACAAACCAAGCCATAAAGAGCCAAGGATGGTGTAGAAAAACCTGACCTCAACCCCACTGAACACGTTTGGGATGACCTGGAATGCCAACTGCACCTGAGCTTACTAATGCTCTTGTGGCTGAATGATCAAGACAGCCCAACACCTTGGTCATTGCACGGAGGCGAGCGAGGTTGAAGAGGTTCCCATCACTTCTGGTGTGGAGGTATAAGGCGTCCTCTGACTAGCTGAAGGCAAAGGAAAGCAGCAGGGAGAAGAATATGCCAAAGAGTGTTTGGGCAAGTACGCACTCCTGTTTCACTCTGCTCCTGATTGGAAATGGGTCCGAGGATGAGCCAACGTACTGGACGATACCTTGCATGTCTTTATGAAAAGATGTGATCATCCCCAGGATCTTGGGGGGACATCCAATCCTTTGCAACAGGGTGAACAGGCCTTTCCTGATGATGAGGTCGAAGGCCTTCATCAGGTCAATGAAGGTGATATACAAGGGTAATCTCTGCTCTCGGCACTTCTCTTGCAGCTGTCTCAATGAAAAGATCATGTCAACTGTTGATCTTCTTCCTCTGAATCCATATTCTGCCTCAGGGTATATACATTCTGCAAGTGCCTGCAACCTGTTCAGTACTACCTGGGCAAAGGCCTTCCCAATGATGCTGAGGAGGGATATTCCATGGTAGCTTTTGCAGTCACTGCAGTCGCCTTTGTTCTTGTACAGCATGATGATGTTGGCGTCATGCATATCTTGGGGGCACTGTACCTTCCTCCCAGCACTGTAACAGAAGCTCATGCAAATGGTGCAGATGAATTGACTTCTTGCCAGCCTTGATGAACTCCTTTCCTGGAGCTTTGCCACAGGCTAGGGAGTCGCTGGCCTTGCTGAGTTCCTTTACAGAGGGTGGAACATCAAGCTCCTCCATGACAGGCAGGGGATCGGTACGCTCAACTGCCATGTCGGTGACAACATTCTCCCTGGAATACAGCTCCTGGTAATGCTCTGCCCATCACTCCATCTGCTTGCTTCAGTTGGTTATGATGTCACCAGAAGCAGACTTCAGGGGCATGATCTTGGTGCCACTTGGACTGAAGGCTTACTTCATGCCATCGTACATGGCATGGATGTTGCTGCAGTCAGTAGAGAGTTGGATGCTCTGGCAGAGGTTGGGTATCGTCTCTGGCCTTCCTGACTGCAACAAATGTCTTCTCTGAGGGCTTTCTCTTGTAGTTGAGCAGTGCTGCATGCTTGGCTGCAATTACTAGCACAAGTTCATCAATTCCTGCTTCGAACCAGTCTGGGTTTTGCCTGTCTCTCTTGCTGAAGGTGTCCAAGGAGGAGTTGTAAATGGCATCATGGATGTCATTCCATCTCTCTTTGGTGTTGTCTGTGGGGCAGTCCTTCAGGGCTTCTTCAATAGAGTCAACGAACCATTTACACAGGTCTGGGATTGTTGTCCTGGCTGTGTTGATACATGGGCATGCTTTCTGCTTGGAGCAGTGGATTCATTTGGGCTGAAGATGCATCTTGCTGCCGACCAGGGAGTGGTCAGTGGTCACAGTCAGCACTGTGATAGCTGTAAGTAACAAGGATGCAGTTCAGCGAGGGTCTTTGAGTGATAGCAAAATCCAGCTGGTGCCAGTGGCAGGATCTGGGGTGCCACCAGGATACTCTGTGGATTGGCTTGTTGGTTATACAGAGGTCATGGTAGGAGCATAGCTCTAGAAGTCTCTGTCCGTTCTCGTTGAGCTTGCCAACACCAAAGTGGCCGATGCTGTGGGGCTAGGAGTCATGGTTAGCTCCCACTAGGGCGTTGAAGTCCCCAAGCAGGTACAGGTGTTCTGTGGGAGGAATCCTTCTGATGGTGGAATCAAGCTCCTCATAAAACTCATCCTTGACCTCAGCTGATGAGCAGAGTGTAGGTGCGTAGATGCTCAAGATGTTCACTGTGTTAAAGGAGGTTGAGAGACAGAGCGAGAGGATTCAGGTTGTGCCTTTGGATGGTGGTTCCATTGATGACAGGAGTTTCTCACAGCGAATCCAATGCTGTGCAATCGTCGTTCCTCTGGTTCCTTTCCCTGCCAAAAGAATGTGTAGTCCTGTTCTCTGAGGCTGCCATTTGAATGGAATCTGGTCTCCTGCAGCACGGCAATGTCACTGTTGAGCCTTTTGGCCTCTCGGTTGATGATAGCTGTTTTCCTGGAGTCATCAACCTGACATAAGTCATCGGACAGGCCAGGACACATTGTCCTTACATTCCAGCTTGCTAGTCACAAGAGTGATGGTTTTCTCTTTCTTTTTTCTTTGCCTTGTGCGAGGTTTACGGTCTGCTTGTTGGTTGTTATCCTTAGCTCCAAGCACCCAATAAAGCAGGCAGACTGTGGTGGGTCAGCACCTTACTGGCTGGGGGCTGCCCAGCTTGAGGCAGGCAATAGCTGACCAGTGAGACTATTCGTATGATAATCCCTTCCACTGTCAGAGACAGCCCATAGCACCTGAACCTATGCAAATCGGCCTGGACTGACAACTCGTAACTGCTGCCTCCCATGTTGTTTCTGATGCTGAGAACAGTGGCACTGGAGTGACCTCTCCAGGGCACATGCCTAGGCAAAGTGTATGGAGAGCCTGTGGTGCCCAGTCAACAAAATCCCCCTCTCGGCCTCACCTATGTGGTCCAAAGGAGAGCAGAGCAATACATTTGGCATCAGATTGGCTGCAGGAGCTGCCAGAAGGAGGTCGGGGTTGACAATCCAACCGCCTTAGGGGCCCCACTACAGATTTTTCCTTGAGGTTTGCTCCTGAAGCCTTTTCCATACCTGGATATGGCTGCAAGGCAGCGGAGATTTGAGATCAGCATTTACCTTCTCCTAGATGGACTGCCTTCCCAGGCTGATGCTCCACCTACCCGAAACAACTGGTTTTAAGGTACCAGAGACCCACACTCGCCCCTTCTCCTGTCAGTAGAAGCAGTTCCACCGGGCTTAGAGACTAAATTGCATGAGCAGGCTAGGAGTTGGACTTGGTTGTCAGAGCTGTTTGAGGCGCATGCCATGTGGGAGCATGTTTTAGGCAGTGGGGGCTTGTCCCCACTGCCAACCCTGGCTATGACAACCTTGGAACCAACATTGTATATTGGCCATACATTGTGTATGAATTTGTTATTAACTTTTTTTATTTTTAATAAAAGGATGTGTTTTAGTTAATAGGTGTTAATAGGCTGCTATATTTTACTCCAACACGTGCGTACATTATTACTGTTGATTTTTAAGAAAATGAAAGCTCTTTATAAATTTAACAAAATGAACATTTAAGCTGATAAAGAATAGGAAAATAATGCTGCATTTCATATAATGAAACTGATAATAAAATTTTCTTCATTTAATCTTTTTTTGAAAATAGTGTGGGAAAATCGAATCATGAACCCAATATGGTGAATTGAATTGAATTGTGAATTGGGTGAATTGTTACATGCCAAAATTTTTTTGCTTTATCACATCATACTTGATTTGTATAAAGTCAAGAAAATATTCATTCACATGTCACGTTATCGCTCTGTCTGATGCTGCTGTTGATGAACATGTGGGTTTGTGTTGTGTGCATGTACAGTATATCAAACAAACAGTCAGCAGATGATTTATCGCTTGCGTGAACACAGTTAGTAAGTGGCATTTCAAATTTGTTGATATTAAATCCCATTTTATCCCTTCGTCCATTGAGAAACTGACATCCTTCATGGTAATAACTAACCTGCTACAGCTCAGGCTGTTTGTGTGTGTGTGTGTGTGTGTAAAATGAGACCATGCCAGCCATCAGGTAAGCCTCTTCTCTGAAGTTTATAGAGCAGATGTTATGCTACTGTCTTCTGAATAATTACTCGCTTTCACACACACACACACACACACACACACACACACACACACACAAAGGGATTTACCTGTCCATAGTCGGTGCGGAAAACCACAATGCCACCTGAGCACGAGTCCACAGTGCTGGCCCAATACTGATCCTCCTCCCAGAGCCACACACGAGAACCCTGCAAAATACACACACACACACACACACACACACACTGCTATTTAATATAAACTTACAAAGAAATTGCTTGTATTGATATCATTTTCAGGCATTGTTGTATTATTCACGAGTGTCTCTGACATACATTTTCAATTATTGATTTCCATCTGCTGTGAATATTATGTTTATCTATTTTATCACACATTGCCTTCCTCAGCCTCTCTCACTAACAGCCTGTTTTCACTCAGATCACCCATTATTCAGTCACATTTATAAACACAGCCAAAGTGTTGATTCCATTTTATTCGCTAACTCACATATTACAAGTTCTGACCTGAAATATGGCCACTGCTCATTAACCAGCTGTTTACTCCTCTGTAACCTGAGACTTCTCTGGCAAATTTGCTTGTGAACTTCATTGCTCGAGAAAAAAGAAATATGGTGAAGAAGGTTCCAGTCTATTCACTTGTCATTTTAAGTTAGCTGCATCAGATTATTACGAAACCCACGTCCCAGCTGACTGTGTAACTTCACTGAAATTGATGTTGACTGTAGTCATTGGCCATCATTGGAAACTGATCTCTTGTGATCTCTTGCATTTGAACAGCATGTGAAATCAGTTTTTGTCATTGCTGAATTGAAGAAGCTTAACTTGATACAGATTACCTTGTCGTATGAGCACCAAACAAACCCTCAGAGAACAAGTCCATTTTTACAATATAGCATCTTTAAAAATCATCAAATCAACATGGCTGTGCACAGAATCACACAAACAAAGTAGCATTTCTTATCTTTAAGTCTTTTATACTGTATGTACGCAAATATTTGCTTTAGTTTACATCATAAATCAATAAATAATTTCTGATTTTATTTTGATTCCACATACAGACATACTGTACCAATCAAAAGTTTATATACCCCTACTCATTCATAGCTTTTTCTGTCTTTTGACTATCTTCTACATTGTAGAGCAACACTGACGACATCCAAATTATGAAATAACATATGGAACATATATGGAATTATGTGGTAAACAAAAACAAAGTGTTAAAAAACAAAATGTGTTTCATATTTTAGATTCTTCAAAGCAGCCAGCGTTTACCTTGATGACGCTTTGCACACTATTGGCATTATCTTAACCAGCTTCATTAGGTCATCACCTGGAATGCTTTTCAATTAACGGGTGTGCTTCATCAAAAGTTAATTAGTGCAATTTCTTGCCTTCTTAATGTGTCTGAGATAAAATTGTAAGTAGTAAATAATAAAAATACAGTAAACAGCCCTATTCTGCAACTGTAGTAATCCATATTATGGAATTGCTGAACTAAGGAAAAAGAAACAACAGTCCGTCATTACTTTAAGACATGAAGCGTCTTTTAATTAATAAGAATAAAGTAAAAACACTGAATTAGAAAATGTGTCCAAACATTTGACTGGTACTATATAATTACCTGTTAAATCAATAACACTAGTACACTATACTGCAGTGTTGTAGTCGAGTCACTAAACCTCGAGTCCGAGTCCAGTCTCGAGTCCCCAGTGTTCAAGTCTGAGTCAAGTCCAAGTCATTAAAAAAAATTAGAGTCAAGTCCGAGTCGAGTCGAGTCCAAGACTTCAACCGCACCATTTGACGGTGGCTGTTTTAGCGCCATTAACATGAGTTTGTTCCTGAACATGACATATGAACAGGTGAATGTGCATTCTCTTTGTCAGGGAGCGCAAAGTATTCTGTCAGAGATGGTTGGGAGACAGAGGTAAGTGTAAAAGGTGTGTTTATTAATACAAGTGAAGACAGGTAAACAATCCAGAATGGCAAACAAAATTGTAAAACGGTGAAGCAGGCAATAGGTAGAGCGAGGCACAAACAGGCTATCGTAGACTTGGTAGAATTAAAGACGAGAAACAGGAAATCAGGGCTCATTAACCCAAATAAGGAAATAAGGCTCGGTAATGTGTCAGCAACACAACTCAGTACTTCGCAAAGTAAGTGTGTTTTCACAGTTTTTATATAGGCACGCTGATTGCACCTTAATCCTGTGCAGATGCGAGTCATTTACGGAGTCCACTTGGTGTGTGCGCTGTCCAGAGTGCACCTGAGAGTCTATCTGATGCACGAGCATGACCTTGTGGGGACATGTGGCTGGTCCCCACAAGGAAAACTTGTTTTTTCCAGCTTTTATTTAAAAGAAATAACAATAAAAGAGCCTAATTGTTTCCTTTTGATGACTGAAGATAAGGTTACACGAAATTAGTGACACTCTTACACTCTGTGACAGGCTTACACAAAATTTGTACAAAATTAATGTAGATATAAATATCTTACGCCAAATTATTATGTCATGTTACCAAAAAAATAAAGAAAAAATCCGAGTCCTCGTCTCTACTTTCTGAGTCCTAATTCAGTTAATGCATGAGTCCGAGTCCAAGTCCGAGTCATCAGTGCTCAAGTCTGAGTCGATTCACAAGTCCTTAAAATTAGGGCATGAGTCGGACTCGAGTCTGAGTCCTGGACTCGAGTACTACAAGCCTACTATATTGTCTGCTGTTTGACAAAGAATATACTGTATACAGTACATCACTCATCAGTTAGATTGCTAGCTTGTAGATAACCAAAGATGAACATGGAGGCGTCCATATTTTTGCTGAATGTGCCGAGGTTGAAAATGTTGTCATAACAACCTGCAAATTACCACTTACAGAGTAAGTCAAATGCAGCATATGTCTACATCTAAGGCAGAAGCCATGGCCTAATGGTTAGAGAAGCAGCTTTGGGACCAAAAGGCTGCCAGTTTGATTCCCAGAACCACAGGAATGGCTGAAGTCCCCTTGAGTAAGGCACCTAACCCTGGGCTGCTCTGGGTATGTTGTACATTGCTCTGGATAAGAGCATCTGCTAATTGCCTGTAATGTAAGGAATTTGTCTTACTATTGTTGCGAAGACCATCGATTGACAAACATTAATGCAACTAATTAATGCCATTCTACAGATAAATTATAACCCTAACCTTATCTTCAGTCATCAAAAGGAAACAGTTAGGCTCTTTTATTATTATTTCTCTTAAATAAAAGCTGAAGAAAAAAAAGTTTTCCTTGTGGGGACCAGCCAAATGTCCCCATAAGGTCAAAACCACCCAATATAAAATATGCCTACAGACACACACACTTTTCCCATTGATGTACCTGCTGATGAGATAAACACATGGTGATTTGGACAGGCATGACTGGGTCTGAAGCCCACTACACAAGACAGCGTAATGAACTTTAACCCCATTTTCCTCCTCACACAAAGATGCCATTTCTCAGCTCTCTCTCTCTCTCTCTCATTTAACTAATTAGCTCTAACAAGTTTCAAACCTGGATCAGTTGTCAATACATTATAGTCCAGAACTGGGATAGGAACACCTCTTTGTAATGATTACACCAAAGGGAGTAAAATATGAAAGATTTCCCAACTGCAAATGTGCTCATTTTGAAAATCAGCTGTAGCAATGATTCTTTGTGTCTCTTCCAATTTGTTTGTCTCCATGTTCCCTCTCTTTCACCACACAGACAACCTACTGTGTTCCGCTGCTTCTCTCTCTCTCTCGCTCTCTCTCTCTCTCTCTGTCTCACGCATACACACACAGCTGCGCTGAATGATTAGCCTGGTCTGCTACACGACAGCTGTGCTCCTGGCCATCCGCACTGTCTCTGCAACAACAAAGCCTGACAAAGTGTGTGTTCAAAACCTTCCTCGCATAGCATACACTGTGTCAGTTGTGCCAGAAGGGTGTGAAAAGATTCAACTGCTTTCCTACAATAGATGTGAAATTTGGAAATCCTTTCAGCCTTGTTCTCCTCTGTTCCCTTCCTCCATTTCCCCAAACACAGTTTCTCAGTTGACTTCTCTTCATGCTAGGACGAGCCCAGTCCCAAACTTTACAACCAGTTCAGACAAGAGATGCAACAACAACACATTACTGAAATTCAGATTGCTGTTGAATACAATAACTAATGGAGCAATTTAGAGCAGTTATACTCCTCAAAAGGATTTCAACTTTAAAATCAAAAACAAAATCTGAGTTAGTGTTATATGCAGAATAGGAAAGCGTTTCTGTGTCATAATAAACATGAATCAATGGGTTTAAAATGTAAATGCAGACCTTGTGAAGGAGAGTATCTGAAACTTTACATATTTCCCAGGGAAGATAAATGCATGTGGGATTGGTGTATTTTCAGTTTGTGTATTTATACAATTTGGATTTCTTGACAGGATAAAAGTATAGC
>JAOEHJ010000016.1:16608526-16620724 GCA_025447855.1 Potamarius usumacintae
CTATACTTTTTTTTTTTTTTTGACTATTAAAATGTGTAAATTTTGAAATGGTTTCTACACGGGCACATTCCACAGCGCTGATGTTTGTGTTTTGGTGCATAATTGATATATATATTTTTTCTGTCGAATACACCAGTAATTGCCCGCTCCTTTGTCTCAGCGGCACGCATGCGCAGTACGCATAGGGTGTGGATAGAGTTTTTTTTTTTTTTTTTAAAGCAGCGCATTTAAAGCTTTAATTTATGCCATCCGAGTTTATATCGCCTCTTATGTCCATGTCTAAACAAGGGAAATGTGCATGTTGGTGAAAAGACTTAAAGAGATGCTGCAGGCGATGAACCGATTCTTGAGGAGCTGCACATTCCCGTGCGCGCGCGCTCTCACTTGCAGCAAACCCCACACAGAGCGCTGTATAGAGAAAGAAAGAAAGAGAAAAATCCATTGACCCATCTGTGCCTCCATATTGGCTCAAATAAAGCTGATGGGATCAAATCGTGTTTATTATTTGTGCAGAAGCGCATCAGTTGGCCGCAAAGCTCCGGCTGGATGAGTCACATGAGCGTCAACCTGCACGCGCTTAAACGCAACGCGATATAGTAAAGCAAGACATTCCTGGAACCGCATGCATTTGTCTGAGACGCTGTCAGGCAGACTTTGGGCATTTATACGTGTTCAGTTTGGCTGCCGCAGCAAAGCCAGCAGTAGAAAATAAAAGTGGGTTGTGTGTCATGTCTAAGTGTTGCATTCTGATTCAAGCTGCGCTTCCTGGCGCTTTAAAGAAAGTGAAATGGCGAATCAGACACAAATCAACAGTTGGTAGGCAAAATGGCGACTTTTCCCCCTCAATGCTGGAGAGATACTGAGAAGAAAATAAAGGGAGATAAGTGACATCATGTGAATGTCTAAAGTGCAGCGATTACAGTATGCATGTGTGTCTCGCTGGTAAATACATCTACACAGGTTTCCAACTTACCTTACAGGCTACTTGTACATATTGAGTCAGCCAAGGCGTGCTTTGTGTCCAGAATTTGCCTTGGCGTTCAATGTCGGTGGATGTTTATGATCACAGATTAGCATTGTACAAAATGCATTACAAAAAGTAGAAGAGCACTCGGTAGAGTCCATACCTCCGCCAAGCCACGTACAGTGTTGTCAACATCAAAAGCAAATCATTTGAACCTAGGAAGCTGTCCACCAACTTTCATTAAAATCTCGAAAAGTTTCATCCAATTGGTTGATTCCTGATACACAACTGAAGAAATTTTCACTTGCGAGCCAGCCGTCACAGATCATGCTGTTAGGGAAAACCATGTGATTGACTGGGAGGGGGTCAAAGTGATAGATAAGGAGGCAGACCAGATGGATAAGAGGCCCTATGGATCTGGAAGGCAGACTACTGCATGAATTGGGACATAGGTACATACCGACTCAGCCATACGTGGGATCAGCTGATTTCTAGGTCACATGCACCATCCGGCGGTGGCCAGAGACGCTGAGTGTTATGTGATCAAGATGTCAGCTAAGAAAGACATCGAAGTGTTATATGCAAGTGAAAATTTCTTCAGTTGTGTATAAGACGACTTTTCTTAAGATTGTTCGTCAACACCTGTTCACTACTTTGAGTTACATTGGGAACAGTCAAACAAACAAATGGAGGTGAAAACATGACCACCTTCAACAAAGTTGGTGGAGGTGACAACCAAAAACTGGCCTCATCTGTCCAAGTCACTAGTGGCTCCTGACACAAGACAAACTGTAGTACAGCAGTCAGTTGCAGTGGAATAGTAATATATTGCACAAATGATAACCGTTTTCAGCCTGGAACATTACTTGTATATTTAATCGTTTAGATACAACAGGGTGTCCCAAAAATTTCTATACAGTTAGTGGAAACTAACACTTTTTGAATCTGGTTTCTCAGATTCAAAGGTTTCTTCCTCATGTCATCTCAGAGTTTTTCCCTTGCTACTGTGGCCTCTGGCTTGCCCATGAGGGATAAAGTTAGAAGTTCGCATATGTAAAATGTATATCCAGAATTTATATATTTCTGTAAAGCTGCTTTGTGACCATGTGTATTGTTAAAAGTGCTATACAAATAAAACTGAATTGAATTTTTTAGCAAAATGCCTTCCTAGATTTTTCATTCTTTGTTTATATAATATATTTATTTCAGATAGCCTTTGACAAAATAAGGTTTCATTCTCATGGATACATAAAATGGAATGCAGTCGAAATGCAAGTACATGCATAACACCAGAAGTGTTAACACAAGTTCATCGTGAGTGCGAGCGATGACGCCGTGCGTGCTTATAAAGAAAAGGCAATAATGTAGAGGATGTTTTGTAAATAGTTGTATTTTACTAAAAAGTTTTAATTTCCTCTACGTATGGAGACCTTTATGACACCCTGTACTATATTAAGAAGTAGCGTTGTTGTCAAGACCACCTAAACCGAGACCAAGTCATGACCAAGACCAAAGTGTATCAAGACCGAGACTTTGAAGGGTTGAGATCAAGTCAAGACAAGGATCAGACCAGTGTGTGTGAAAGGGGGGCGGGGAGGGGTGATGGCCATTAACATGAAGAAAATTTTCAAACTAGCAATGAGTCACGTTACTGGTTGCATTTGAAATTTTATATCCAATCACAGTAACAGTGTTAACAAATAAATCAGACAATGCATGGGCAATTTAGTGAAATCCCCACAGTCATGGTCTTGACCGGTCTTAAAATAAAATCCCAAGCCCTCTGTGTCTGAGACCGAGTAAAAATGCGGTTGATTCTCAAGTACTGCAACACTATTAAGAAGTGCTTATGTAAGCATTATATTTGCACAAAAAGAGACAATTGTGGGTACATATGAATTCAGCATGCTGTTGCATGTTAATCTGGATGTTATAAGCTTGCATTACGTCTATTATTACCTACAGAGCATAGGCCAATCTTCCTAATTCTAACGCAAAACAACAGATGCAAAATTTGGACATCAGCCATATCTTGGCTACATTTGAGGTAAGTGCAGTGTTATTGTAAAAATACATACATGCATACATAAAGGTTCAGGAATTTCTATTGTACTCTCTAAAAACAACGTGATTTGTAAAAGTTGTTGATTTTATTTTAAAAGGATTAATGTTAGGTATTTGTTTGGAAAATCTACTCATCTCCTGACTCTCACTAGAGTTATGATGTGAGAGAATGAACAACTGCAGAGAAAGGTGTGTGTCACACTGTACTTGGAAGAGTTGTGGATGGCTTGTGATGTATGCGATGGCCCTTGCTTTGATAAATGAGAGAGAATTATCACACAATGCTGCCTGGTCCTCCTCCTGGCTAAACAGTACTGCGGAGGATTCGGTACATCCAGGTTAAACATTGGTACATTTGCGCTGAGGACAAATCAGTCTACACAGTACAGCATGTAATAATGAACAAGCTACAACAGATATATCAAAGTGTAATGGAGAAAACTGGAAAGATAGAATACAACCTTTTCTTATGACTCTTAGTCCATTTAGAGGTATTGCTGTAACTAGCTGTAAGCACACTGTAAGGGTAGTTTCAGGATGTTTGTTTTTTCCATTTGTCAAATTCAACATGGAAACAGCAACATCCTGATAATATGGTGACAAAATTTAGCCTACCATGCAGAAAGGCTTAAAAGAAAACTATAAAGGCTATCTTTTTGTTAAGTATTGAGAAAAATGGAAGATGAGCACAAAGTGAGCAAGATATCTGTAAACCAAAATATTTAACTCAATAAAATTAAACAGTCTGACTTTAATCTGTTGAGTTTATGGAAGAATAGAAGAACAGAGATTATAGTGTAGCATCTGGTGTAGTTACATATTCAGCATTGTGCGATACTAAATATGAAAAGGTTCACGTTCTGCATGTAGACCTCATGAAAAATTTTGATCTTGGTTACAGTTCTGTTTAGAATCCTGGGTACTGTTCACATTATTTCTGATGATTAGCACCTTAATGGATAAACCATTTTTCTAACTTCAACATTATCACTAATAACAAAAAGAGAGCTTTATAGCTTTCCAGCCAAAACTGGAATAAACAGTTAATATGATATTGTATAGGGCACCATGGTAGTGCAGCGGTTCGAGTTTGCATGTTCTCCTTGTGCCTGTATGGGTTTCTTCCACGTGCTCTGGTTCCCCACCACAGTACAATGACATGCGGATTAGGTCAACTGGCTACTCTGAATTACCCAGAGGTGTGAATGTCAGTGTGAATGGTTGTTTGTGTCTGTGTTAGCCCTGTGACAGACTGGCGACTTGCCCAGGCTGTACCCTGCCTCTCACCCGAAGACAGCTGGGACTGGCTCTAGCTAACCTGTGGCCCTCAGTAGGATAAGTGGTGTACACAGTGGATGGATGGATGATATTGCACATCTCCTTCCTCAGTGAATCTTGAGTATTTGACAGTATATGAGTCTTTACAAACATACATTTTATAGCCCTCTAATGTGTTGTGATGCACAAATAACAGATGATATGAACAAGATTAGTTGTTTCGACTCTGTCTACTCTTAATGACCAACTGCTAGTAAACTCTTTCCAATCAGATTGACAGTTTGTGGCTTCTCTATCCATTTAGAAGGAAGACTACCACTGTCCAGAAGAGAAAACAAAGTCATGTTCTCTTTTCATGTTTTACTTGCTGTAATACTACATTTTAAAGGGTTGGTTTGTTTTGCATGACTCTGAGCTTGCTTTGCTCTGGTCTGTTTTTATTTGTAACTAACAGGTTAATAAATGAATACCGCACAGCTAAATGCTGTTTTTGATCATTTTATTCCTGGGGAACTATACCTCCTGATCAAGCTGGCATTATGTCCCACATAGGTTGCTTAATAATTTCTATAGCATTTGTCTTTATCTAGCAATGTACTGAATCTGTTTTACATGTATTGCTAAGTATTCCGGAAGAGAGAGAGTTAATATTTTTAATAAACAGAATTTAAGTCCACAGTCCGTCAACTTGCCAGATGTGCATCAAATATTTATGCTAATATACACTTCCTGTCATGTATCTATTTGTAATTGAGTAAGTTCCAGCTACACCAGTCAAAGAATCTGACACTGGCACGATCCTTTAAACTGTTCAGGGAAAAGGATCAGCCAGTGTGTACAGGACAGAACATTCTAGATGTTCCACACCAGGCCAGTGTCCGAGTTTGCAGTCTGACTGCTGAGGCTTACTGAACTGGTAAACCTGTTCTGTTGGCTGTGCAATATCCTAGTGTTAAATCCACTCTTACAGAAATCCACTTTTACGGTGTTTAGTCTTGGACCCATAAGAACATGCAGTTAAGTGTTCAATATTGGGTTTTGTGCCAAATGTAATTATGCGAGTCTATCCACCATGAATCCTGCTGTAATTTCTCCTAAACCATATTAGAGACCAATAAAGTGAGTACGATTGGTTCTGTACATCATTATTAGAATCATGCTTGCTGAATATGCAGCACATGTATGCAATCTAATCATCAAACAAAATAAAAGAGGGATGGTGAAGGCCTACACTAGGGGATCTCTCTCACACACGCACACAGCATGCCTGGAAATGGTTGCTATGACTCCCCTTGAGGAGCTTTATTACTAAATGTAAAATGGTTGCCTGTTCCATATATTGCACAGTAAATAGTACTAATATATTTTGCACTCTATGAAGTTCACTATATGTCCAGTATGGAGCCAAATTAGACTCCTAATGTATTTGCACATCCTCTGCAGGATACAAAGAAACTACCTGTGGATATTAAAATATACACAATATATTGGCTTTTGTGGGTTTTGGTTTACGTTCAAGTGAAATATGTTCAGTGACTTTCAGTGTAAGTTTCCAGTGCAAGAATCGAGTAAGAAATTAGGGTGAAGTTACAGAAGAGAGAAGATCTGTGGTATGATTGATGCATAAAGCAAAAGGTGAATCAGAGGATGAGAGCTGAAGAGAGACAGTGTGAGTTAGAGTTGTGCTGACAGGTAGACACAGCCTGGATGAGAAGAGCGTTGTCTGTGTGCATTTGTTAATTTAGAGGAGTAACTAAAAAGGACAGTTAGGTCAAATGTGTCTTACAGACTCTCAGTCAAAGGACCTCAGTCATGTGTGAATGAATATGGGTGGGATATACAACATAGTAGGGTGTGTGTCATGGAATTTTTCTCTGCCAAGTTATGATGATGACCTGGATGATGAGCCAGAATGGCAGTTGTCTTATGGTTCCTACGGCAACAGCCAATGAGTGAGCAGTGCCCCACTGACCCCACCTATCCATCCACTCTGATGTGTGTGTGGGGGCTTTGGCCTTTTATTGGAGACAAAACATGTCCAGACAGTGGTGAGACCAGTCAAGGGCATTTCTCCGGTAACGCATAGGTCAATAATAAGGAAAAACAAAAAAAGCAACCCTGGCATTGAGATTATTTTTTTATAAATATAAAAGAAGTCGTAACAGATAATCAAGATCATGTTTAATAGATGCCCTAAACATGTCAGTCACCTTAAACAAATTCATTGACTCTCATGTATTTTGTTTATTGAAGAAATTCAACATCCCTCTGAAAGACAGGTTGAAATGAACACCCATCATTAATATTCATCATTGGCCAGGAAATGAATTAAAAACCAATAGCACTTGTAACAGGGCATTTTGACCTGTGCTGTGGGTTGTTGTAAAGGTTGTGCTTTACTGACCAATAAGTGATGGGAGCATCACGACTAACAGTATGCTAACTATCTTCATAAATGACTACACAGTTCCAGGAGGAGTGTCACTCGTCTATCTTTGGTCTGGTGTGTCATAGCAGAAACAACCAGCTGTAGCATGATAAGACTGCTCCTTGCTTCCTAAGAAGTGTATAAGACTGTATCTAATAATGCACATTTTGAGATGTTGCTCCCACCTGTTGTCTGTCCATCTGTTTCTGCATTTATTTTTGCAGAAAATGATGAACTTTCCAAATCTACAGGAAAAAAAAATTCCCCATTATTGTAGCTTTGAGAAAATTAATAGTTCTAATTTTAGGTTATATCATTTAAAAATTATAGAGGGGTGTGTGTGTGTGTGTGTGTGTGTGTGTGTGTGTGTGTGTCCTCAACTCCATGGCGATGCAAATTAAACATCAACAATGATTTACAACTCCTTTTTTTAATGATCACACATTGCAAGGCCAGACATGTACCTGTGTGTTCATTACTGAATATCTGTTTGTTTAATGCTATGTCTGATGGCCATCACGAGCATTAAGTGAATCATTAATTGAATGCACAACAGTGTCGCACAGTGAATATCTTTATGATGGTGAGCGATGCATATGTGCAATTGAGTATAGTGTGTGGGTGTGTGTTTCTTTGAGATAAGGTTTGTTCTGTCTAGAGAAGGTCAATACTGATGTCATTGCTTGGTGTAGTTTTGGAGGGTCATTTGTTTCTTCTACTCAGTAGGTATTCGTGTGTGTGTGTGGTTTTAGTTTCATTTATAAGAAAAATCCACGTTGTCACAATTAATGTTTTGTTGTGTGGAAACCCCCCAGCATTAATATCTAGCCATTCTAGGCTTTGTGCCATTTACGTTATATTCAGATCATTGCTATGCTCTTTAGTTTTCATTGATTTGTACCATGCTTCCAACACCAGAGCACAAATCAGTCAGTTATACCCACTTGAACACTTAATCATCTTGCTCAGTGATGACTTCCTTTTGGATTTTGCCAGCTCAAAGATTAGTTTCTGAACATGGTCATTATTCATGCTTGAAGGTGAGCTGGAAAAAATCTCTCTCTGGACAGTGGAGCTTCTATCATCACAGCATGGACTATAGATTCATTGCTGTGGTAATAAATACCCTCTGGAAGGAAATATTATCCTCCTAACACACATTAAGAGATGAAACTACTGCAAAGCAAAAAATATATATAGTGTTTATTTCAGTGTGTTCAAAGAGAAAACTGATAAGGATGGTCTTTCTTTATGTATCTTACATCTCTCTCTCGCGCACATCTGATAAAATCCATCCAGAGTCTGAGTTTGCACTTTCCATGGTTCCTGTGTAGCAGCATCCTGATTAGGAGACATTTCTACTGGCATTTCTTTGGCTTGGTCAGATGAGCTACATTTGGTGGCTCAAATGACAAGAACAACTACAATATAGGGAAAAGAAAAATGACAAAGAAATTGGAGTGATGGATTATCCACACTATAAGAGCCCACTATTCAACCAGCTTCTTCAATACATCAATAAACACAGAATATTGGTTATTATTATAGTTATATTGTCCATCATTCCATTCATCAAACATGCCTAGTAGCAGTATTTGCCAGCTGTCACTCATCCTGACAGCTTTTAAGCTGCATATATCATGTCACACTGTTCATGTACAAAAAGACCAAAACACATCACCTACAACAGATAAGGTAGCACAGTCTATATGTAGTCTAATTTTTGTTATGGCTACATCAAATGTTCTGGATTTATGGACACTTCATTGCACACATACTGGAAAGAAATTTACTCATATACTATACTGTATAATATTGTAATATTTTATGTAAGGTACTGAAATGTCTATGTAAGGTTATGTTTACATAATCTGATCTTACATGTCTGTACATTCATAAACGCTGCTACATTCAGTTATTATAATATCCTGAATTGCTTCATGCAAGAGAATTGCTTGTTGAAGAGAGAGGGAGAGCTTGTCTCTCTCTTTTGGTGTTTATATTCTGATCTCTGTGGTTTCTTTTCTATTACTAAACATCCAGCCAAAGTAAGTGTGTGTTTTAAAGCACTTTTGCTGATAATGCAGTACTCGTTCTTTTTGTTAAGAGTCTATCAACTTCACACAACTTGATTTGGCAATTTTATTCCAGTTTTCCATGCAAAAGTGCTCCAGATCTATCATATTGTGAGGGGCTCTCCTGTGCACAGCTCTCTTCAAGTCATTCCACAGGTTTCTGAGAGGCTTTAGATCTGTGCTCTGACTGGACCATTCCAAAACCATTCCTTTATTGACTTGGATTTGTGCTTAGGGTTGTTATTGTGCTGGAAGGTCAATTTTTTTTTCTTCAGCTGTCTAACAGAGATCTTCAGCTTTTGTGTGGAAATACATTGGTATTTGGAACTATCCATGATGCGCTCTACCTTGACTAGAGCCCCAGTCCCAGCTAAAGAGAAGCATCCCCATAGCATGATGCTACCACCACTATGCTTTGCTATAGGTTTGGTGATCTTTGGGTGATAAGCTGTCTAGTTTTTGTCCCATATCTTTTAGAATCATGCTTAAAAAGTTCTACCTTGGTCTCATCAGACCATAACATGTTTTGCCACGTGGTTTGGGGTGGAGGCGGCACGGTGGTGTAGTGGTTAGCACTGTCGCCTCACAGCAAGAAGGTTCTGAGTTTGAGCCCAGCAGCTGACGGGAGGCCTTTCTGTGTGGAGTTTGCATGTTCTCCCTGTGTCTGCATGGGTTTCCTCCAGGTACTCTGGTTTCCCCCACAGTCCAAAGACATGCAGTTAGGTTAACGTGGGGTGGCATTTGGCTGAAGTGCCCTTGAGCAAGGTACTTAACCCCTGACTGCTGCCCACTGCTCTGTGTGTGTGTTCACTGCTTCAGATGGGTTAAATGCAGAGGATGAATTTCACTGTGCTTGAAGTGTGCATGTGACAAATAAAGGTTTCTTCGTAATGTTCTGGTTTTAAATTTGCCAATGACTGTTTGAAAATAAATAAATGAATGAATGAATAAATAAAGCTATAGTTGATACATGTGATTGCTTGAGTGGGGTACTGTTTGTTTGCACTATTTTTTTTCCATTAAAATACTTATGAAAAATAAAGGTTAATGACATCAAGGACATGCTAAAGTTGCCTGAGCAATAGCCCATTTGTCCTCTTGGCTGAGTTGCCCCTCTGGAAAAAAAAAAAATGCTTGATTGTTTCCGCCAACTTTAGTGAAGGAGGTTATGTTTTTGCCTCCATTTGTTTGTTTGTTTGCTTATTCCCAAAGTAACTCAAAAAGTAGCAAATGGATTTTGATGAAATTTGGATGAAAGGTGAGCCATGGGCCAACCAACAATTGATTAGATTTTGATCCAACTCCAAATATGTGGCTTGGTGGAGGTATGTATTCCACCAAGGGCCTTTCTAGTTTTTGGTGCATAAATCTGAGTAGCCCATAATTGCTAAAGTTAAACCAAATTAAATTGCCATATAATCCAAACTTTTGATACCTTTTGATAGGCATGCCTATCAGAGTGACACAAAGCAATAAACTTGATATTGTTGATGTTGTGTGAGGGCTCTGGGTGAGTCTTTTGAACCTGTGGAAATGATAAAGGGCACATGCTACAACCATGTGGGATTCCCTTGAAATAAAGATCTCCACATATGTTTCCAAACAATGTGCAGCTTGTCATATTTGCATTACAGCACACGATATTTAAATAATATTGGCTGGCATTAAGTGGTATATCAGATATATTCCATTCAGCTAGCATGATATTGAGTGAGTCAAAAAAGAGTTCAGGTCTAGTTATAAGCCTTAAGGGGGTACATTACTGTAGATTGTACCTTGGGGGACAGAAATGGACTCCTACTATACCCCTATTTCTGACTGTATACCATTACAATATCAGAGAGTAGGATATTCTATCTGGGTGGTATGGTGGTGTAGTGGTTAGCACTGTCGCCTCACAGCAAGAAGGCTCTGGGTTCGAGCCCAGCAGTTGGCAAGGGCCTTTCTGTGTGGAGTCTGCATGCTCTCCCCGTGTCCGCGTGGGTTTCCTTCGGGTGCTCCGGTTTCCTCCACAGTCCAAAGGCATGCAGGTTAGGCTAATTAGTGGCTCTAAATTGACCATAGGCATGAATGGTTATGTGTCTCTATGTGCAATGACCTGGTGACTTGTCCAGGGTGTACCCCGCCCCTTGCCTGTAGTCAGCTGGGATAGGCTCCAGCTTGCCTGCGACCCTGTAGGACAGGATAAGCAGCTACAGATAATGGATGGATATTTATTTATTTGGACAAATTTTTATCTTAAACTAAGGGCGATAATCTTTCAAAAATATGCAACCACATAAAACAAATGTAATCGACGTTATTATATATCCAGATGTGTTGCATAGAGATACAGCTGAAAAACAGTGGCATATTCCTTTAACAGCTAGCTTCTATTTCCTGTCTATGTCTGTATCCTGTTGCTTATGTAAGTACGCTAAGCAATGAGATGCATCTGGAATCTCATCATTTGACGTCTCCATCACATCAAGTTGGATGTTCGTGGTCTTGCTGCTTATCGTTCATGATGTGATGAAGCTCTTTTATGGCAGTCTGCTCTGCCTGAACAGACTCCGGTTATGTTTCCGGAAGAATATTACTAGAAAACTTGAAAAAGAGCGTGCGAGAAATCATCTATTTTTGTGTTTAATTCTTAGGTAGTATAAACAATCAAGCTGCAACCAGAGACTGGTTTCGTTCACGCTCAATCAATAGTATCAACATAACGAGAAACCCGGCAAATCAGCACTCGTATACAAACTACGCCGGCACTACACACCTCTATACTTTACAATGCGTGTATGTGTTTTGATTTAGCAGTGTAAGTATGTGTGTGTGTGTGTGTGTGTGTGTTTGCTTAAGCATTGTAAGTATGTATTCAGTGCATATGTGTGTGTATGTGTGTGTTTGAATGATACCTTCTGGTCTGTGTAGGTGTGGGTATTTTTTTCAAATTTGACTAGTTGCATTTTAATTCTACACACACTACATGCTCATCTACAGCATTACCGCTTTCCAGGTCTTTCATTTTAGGTCTGTCCTGTCCTTCATATCCACTTTACACACACACACACACACACACACACACACACACACACACACAGACTGGCCACAGCCTTACGATCTTTGCTATGATAGCACATACACCTGCCCACACACCCACACATACACCCCTCTGGAATGTCGAAGCGCCCGGCTGCATTTCCATGTCATCGAGACGTGTCAAGCATCTCACCATCTTTTCATCCCTCCATCATCCTGGCTGGAGAAATTCTCCATCCGTTCCAAGAACATGTACAGAGAGCTCCAAACGTTTGTATAAGAAGTCCAGTATGTTTTGTAAAAGGCTGTAAACTCAGTGTAGTTCTCGTAGTCGTCGCGAATGAGGCATGGGAGGTAAAAGAGAGTTC
>JAOEHJ010000016.1:16917368-16927799 GCA_025447855.1 Potamarius usumacintae
TTTAAGAATATGTTAATGCTGTTAATTCGTCTCATGATGATGGTTTTCTGGGAATTGTATTCATGACGAGCTTAATTATTGCCAAACAGTTCTATTTTGTATATCGTATATTGCTGAAAAAAGACTTCTGATCCATTGAAATGTGATTAGTCGTGCACCTCTGTGCTTCTTGTTCAGCAGAAGGGTTTAGCGTGAGGTTGAGGAACGGAGAAGATTTCAGCGCAATTTAATTGCTTATTGTTTTGTGTGTAACTGTTGTTCTTGCTGCTTTCAGGTCGTCCTGCAACTCTTTTTCAAGTGACTGCTGGCTTCTTTCTTACCTTCCTTCTCATTAGTCTGGAAGCATGGTGTGAAAACTTCAATGGAAAACCTGTTCTGGGGCAATTAATTGTGGTTATGTGGTGAAATTTCCTCCTGTATACTGTACGATTGAAGCAGTTTTACAGACGTTCAAAATATTGTTTAATAATGTTGTCTTTGAGGACTTTAGAAGCTCATTCAGCTTCAGTATATTTGCTATTTGTTATGTGAAGTCTTCCTTACCAGTGACACCAGGTACAATTTGGATGGGAACATCTGGAATGTCATGAAAGACATTATGTGTGTAAATGTGAAGTGGATATACAGCATGGACTGGGCGTTCCCTTCAGTATCAGACTTTCTTTGGGGTTATAGAAATTAGAAATAATCACACTTAAAATTTGCTTACATTTATTTGGAGAAAGTATTATTTTGTTTTACTGCCCAACGAACCAGCTAACATTCCTGATCTCAGACTAAACCTTAGACTTAAATCTGAAGCAGTTAAGCATTAACCTGCACTGTCAGAAATAGGGGTACAGCAGGAGTCCATTTCTGTCCCCCAAGGTACAATCTACACTAATGTACCCCCAAGGGCTCATTATTGGACCTCAAGGCAACTATGTGTAGCTTTTGAGGGCCAAAAAATTACATATATGTTCCCAATCAGTATATAAATGGTCCAAATAAGTACTTTAGAGGGTCCTGCCCCAGAGACAAGCCATTGTACCCCTAAAAGTACAGTAATTAAATAAGATATATTCCATTTAGCTAGCATGATACTGAACGCATCGAAGACGAGTCGCTGAATGGAATATATCTGATAGACCACAAAAAACAGACATTATTATTATTATTATTATTATTATTATTATTATTATTATTATTATTATTAATACACATTCCTTTCGGGTGTTCAACGCGTCTTTCTCTTTCAAAATTCTCTCAAAAGCTTCCATATTTTTTTAATGAAGCAAACCTGGCGGCCATGTTTGTTTACAAATTGTCCCAGTCGCTCACTCGCTAGTGCAGAAGTTTTACGTCTCCGACGTGTAACGCCATGTTGTCTTGAATATTGAACCATGCAATATCGTAACCCATATTCAACGCTCATTCTCCATTGGGTAGAGTGACATAATACATGTAGGATAAGCGATATGCTAACAATACTGCATGCTATCAAACCAAATGAATGAAACTCGCTAGAAGGGAATAGAATACGTTTTTTTAATTCCATCGAAAAAGTGTCCTGTCTGTATAATTCCCAATATTTCACTCCAATGATGTCACTCCCAGTGTTTTTCTGCTGACTTGAGGTGCATTGTCAAAATGGTGAACAGGTTCAAAATTAAAATTATTTTGATTAACTTGCGATTTTTTAAATATATATTGCATTAATTAATTAATTTATTTATTTATTTATTTATTGTGGATGTGTCCATATAATATAAAGAACATTACACGGTGGCACAAAGATATGAAGTTTGTCTTCTGGTGTTGAAAATATTTTCACTTGTTAGCTTTCAGCTTCACTCCCTCATGAATATATATCTCATAACTTTGCCAATTCTCGTTCAATTGACCTCAAATTTTAACAGCATGTGTGGAAACAGGTCAAAATTGTATGTTTTTTTTTTAAATCTTTTTAGGTATAGAAATGCCATCCAATGGAAAAGAAAAGGCATTGCGTGTGTTAGAGTACGCTCGAACACAGTTGAACAAGACTGCAGCATGCATTTATGAAATAATTCTCTAAAAATGCACCAACTGCAATGCAGATTTGGACACGGCACAAAAAAGTTCAAAGAGGAAGGCTGTCTGTGTCTCAAGCGGCGCACATATTGAAAATTTGTGAAATTGTTCATGGAATCCACATTCCTTTGAATTTCTCATTCAAATTTTGAGGAATAAATCTTATATTGCTCAACATTAAACCTGTTCAGTTTCATTTGCCTAGACGATGTAGTTTCTGGGATATTTACATCTCAAATAATATCAAATTTTTTGAAACACCCAGTACTTCAGTATTATAGACCAGTTACTTTTGGGTTGGGTGGCATGATGACACCATGGGCAATGTGGCTGTCTCATAGCTCCTGGGTCCCCGGTTCAAACCTGAGTTCAAGGTTATTGTCTGTGGGTTTTCTTCCCTGTTCATTGGTTTTCCTCACACCTCTCAAAAACATGGTGATAAGTGGGTTGGCTATTCCCTTGATGGGCTCTGGATCCACCATGATCCTTCCAGTACGATGGTGTAGTGGTTAGCACTGTCGCCTTACAGCAAGAAAGTTCTGGGTTTGAGCCCAAGGGCCTTTCTGTGTGGAATTTGCATGTTCTCCCCCTGTCTGTGTGGGTTTCCTCCGGGTGCTCCAGTTTCTCCCACAGTTCAGAGACGTGCAGTTAGGTTAACACGGGGTGGCCTTGGGCTGAAGTGCCCTTGAGCAAGGTACCTAATCCCTAATTGCTCCCTGGGTGCTGTAGTATGGCTACACACACACACACACACACACACAGTGTGTGCGCGCGTGCGTGTATGTTCACTGCATCAGATGGGTTAAATGCAGAGGATAAATGAGTGTGCATGTTTAAAATAAAGGCTTCTTCTTCCCCCTGATCAGGATCATGTATTTGTGGGAGTTTGTATGTTTGTCCTTATGTGTAGGTGTGGTCACAGCAAGCAGAACATTTTAGTAGCAGCTGGAGAATTTGCCTCATACATTTGGCTGTTCCTGCAGAGAGAGAAACACAGCAGACGCCCCCCACCCCACCCACCCACACACACACACACGTGCGCGCACGCTACAACTAAAGTCAATGAACTCAATCTTGAAACAGTTCTCTTTGAATTCAAGCTGTCCCTAGCTTCTAAAGTGCACTTGGCTCACTTGTGGCCTCAGCCCACTTCCCATTCACACTTCCTCTTTTTCTTTTCAGAAAACTGTTCAAACAATTTCGTGATTTTGTGGCTCCTTATATAATCATCACTCCAAATGTCCAGGAGAGAAACTGTCTCTTCGCAACTCCATGCTTTAAAAATTCGAGTTCAGCTTAGCTCTAACATCACATCAGCAACGTAAAGGAAAACAGCAGAAAAAGCTATTATATTGAGAAGCACATCGTGCAAGCGTTGCATTCACATCATTGCATTGCATCAACAAATTAATCTGCAAAGTGGACTTGAAGCATATTCGGACCACCCTTCTGAAATGGTGTGAATTTGGGTTCCTTTTTGGAGGTCCATGTTCATTGAGGGCATTTACACACACTTCCCTCCAAAAGTATTGGAACAGCAAGCCCAGTTCTTTTGTATTTGATGTGCATTGCAGTCAGCGTGTGAGTTTGAGATCAAACGATGAATGAGATTATGGATCGGAATTTCATCTTTCATTTCCTGATATTTACATGTAGATGTGTTTAAACAATTTAAAACATGGAACCTTTTGTTTGAACCCACCCATTTTTCAAGTCATTAAAAAAATAGGAACATATGACTGAGAGGTGTATCTTGTTGCCCAGATTTGCCCTGTTTGATTGATTGATTGATTGATTCGTAGCTCTGAATGTGCACTCTTGGTCTTTTGAGTCCTTTGTTTCACCTGTGAAGATGGCATTTGTTGTTAAAATGGATAAACCAACATGAAGACCAGAGAGCTGTCTATAAGAGAAAAGCTAGTCAGCTAGGAAAAGAAAGTACAACCAGGCATCGAACAGGTTGGCCAAGGAAAACATTGATGACAAACATTGTGAAAGCTGTGAAGAAAAATCCAACAGTGAGTGACCAACAATTATTTCCATAAGGTAGGAGTGAAGGTATCGCAATCTACTGTTCAAAGAAGACTTGGAGATAAGAAATATAGAAACCATACCACAAGATGCAAACCACTTGTCAGCAGTAACCATCAGAAGGGCAGATTTGGATTTCACAAAGAAATATAGAGATGAGCCATTAAAGTTCTGGAACAAAGATTAACTTCTACCAAAGTAATGCAAAGGCCAATGTGTGGAAAAAGAAAGGGTCTGATCATGATCCAAAACAAACAAACACAGTGGAGGTCGTGTCATTGTTTGGGCTTGCATGGCTGCTTCTGAAATGGGTTCACTACATCATTGATGATGTAACTCATGACGGGAGCAGCAGAATTAATTCAGAAGTTTACAGATACATTCCATCTGCTGATTTACATAGAAATGTATCCAATCCAATTGGGAGGAACTTAAAGGAGGACTGAAAGCAAAAAAAATTTTTAAATCAAAATTCTATTTCTCATTTTATTAAATATAGGAATGCATTTTTGATAGCTGTTTTGTCACTGCTATAGCAAGTTATGAGAGTTTGAAATATGCTATGTAATATATCGGTCTATATGTCAAAGCAGTGGCCGTAAACAAGATTCGTTGAGACCTGTGCGAGACATCGTAGGACGGAAGTAAAATGTACGATGGAAGTAAAATGTACAACGGAAATCAAAGTGACCGACATCTGCCAATGTTGTCAAAAGATGCGCGCGTGCCCTCTTTCAAATGCTGATGTAATCAAGCCGGAAGTTTTGTTTGTTTTGATAGCAATCAGGAAAGTTTGAAAAAAGTAGGCAGTAATTGCCATTTAAACTTTGTGCAATATTTCGTTTGAAAAACAGTTTTCAAAATGGCGGCGCTGACACTTCACATTTCGAAGTCTCGTACAGATCGCATGGATAAGCGACACCTGCCGTGGACCAAATGAACTAAATTCAACATGGCTAAAAACCGAACAGGTAGATAAGTATAATAATTAATTGCAATTAGTTACCAATACGAGTCACGATATAAGGTTGCTAAAATCGAAAACATAATTGAATAATGTTTAATTAAGAAATAAAGTAAGTTTAAAAATGACTTCAGTTCTTTAATCCTGCAGCAAGACAATGACACAAAACGCACTTCCAACACAACAAAACTTCATCGGGGTGGAAGGTTTTAGATTGGACAAGTCAATCACCAGACCTTTAACCTAATTGAGCAGCATTTCACCTCCTGCAGAGGAGACTGAAGGGAGAAATTCCTCAAAACAAACATCTACTGAAAGAAGGAAGCTGCAGTACATGCCTGGAAAAACATCACAAAATAAAGTTCAACAGTTTGATGACCTGTGGTTTGCTGGTCTGATGCAGTCATTGCAAGCAAGAGATATGCACCCAAATATTAAGCATTATTTAGATTAAGATTAGCTGTTCAAATACTTTTGCTCACCTAAAAATTTGGCAGGCCTGACACCAATGGTGCAATGTTCTTGCCATGTGCCAAGTTGTTTAACAGATCTGGATGTAAATATCATGAACTGAAAGCTGAAATTTTGGTCCACCATCCCATATTCGTCTTTTGATCTCAATCCCAAATGTCTTCAGTGTATAGAGGGGGAAAAAACCCCAAAATAATTGATCTTGCTGTTCCAGTACTTTCAGAGGGGACTGTATGGCCCAGATCAAGGGGGGAAAAAAGGAACAGTCTACTTCATTTTGCTGAAACCAGGACAATTTCTTTCTCTCTCTCACTCTCTCTCACACACACACGCACACACAGGCTTGGGGTTATTAGCTGTGAGAAAAAAGACCTCCACTGGAAACAATAGTGGAGTTAGTGATAACATTAGTGTTATTAATGCACACCAGATTGTCTGTGTGTAAAAACTAGACTAACTCCAACATATAGCCTCTGTTGAGACAGGGAGATGGGAAAAGAGGAGTAGAAAGGGAGGGAGGGACAGTGGGTACAGAAGACCTGCAAGGTCAGAGACAGCGGAGTAGAGCGAGTTGCAAAGGGAGCAGAGTTAAAGAGATCACTGAACATCTATGGATGCTGAGTGCCATTATCCTGGTAAGACTATGGATGTGTGTGTGAGAGAGAGAGGGAGGGAGAATGAGAATTCTAGATAAGAGAACCTGCACATGACAAGAAAAAGTAAAGGGAAATAAATATCTCTTTCCCACTGTGGCAAACTAACATAAAAGAGAGAAGCAAAGGGACAGAATGAGTTCTGTCTCTTTGCTCTTGTTGGTAGCGTAAAATGTATACTACAATGTTGGCTCCTTCAAAGCTGATTTATTTGTAATTGCTTCACTGTGCCAAAAGCAGCACCATTCTCTGGCAGTGTGTGTGATTGGCCAGTTCACATGTCAGTTTCAGAGCCACAGAACATGTCACTCGCACGCAGTGCAGTTGATCTTGTTGTGCTTGGTAAGAGGTCATGTGATGTTACATCAGTGTTGGGTTTTTTAAAAAGATTTATTTAAATGTACACACATACATATGGGCATGAGGGGTACACAGTACCAGTAAAATGATTTTGTTCAACTCTTTATTTAGTTAAGTGGTTCTTGACAGATGGATTACTACAGTTGTGAATAGGGCTATTTACTGTGTTATTATTAACTATTTACTGTTTGATCTCAAACATGTTAAGAACGCAAGAAATTGCACCAATTAATTTTTCACAAGGCACACCTGTTAATTGAAAAACAAAGTGACTATCTCATGAAGCTGGTAAGATAATGCCAGTAGTGTGCAAAGTGTCATCAAGGTAAATGCTGGCTACTTTTAAAGAATCTAAAATAGGGAATATTTTTATGACACCTTTTTTTGGCTTATAAAAATTTTATATATATTTAAGTTATATTTATATAGCGCCTTTCTCAAACTCTCAAAAAATATATGTGCGTTTCCATGAGTATAGCCTGTGGATGGTGTGTGGCTGGGGCTAGAGTCAGGTTGTTTGGGAATGCAGCCCAAAGAGGGTGGTAAACTCCATCTAGGGCTAAATATCAGCACGAAACCAATAGTGAACAAGTACCGTAAGGGAAAGTTGAAAAGAACTTTGAAGAGAGAGTTCAATAGGGTGTGAAACCTTTAAAAGCTGCTGGATAGCTCAGCTGATAACATCAGCGGGGTTACATGCAAAGGATGTGGGACCAATGGATGATTTGATGCCCAACTGCTACAGTAACACCAAAACATCTTGACCATCACTGAGATCAACAAGCTGACATACATTACAGCAACAGATCCTGGAAATGCTTGGCTACAAGATTAACCATAAGGTGCAATATCCACTGTGGAAGAAAAGGTGCGAGGTTAAGATCAAGACAGCCTGGAGAGAAGTTAGCCAGCTATCAGAAACTTCAGAAAGAAACTTAAACAGCAAGCTGTCCTTACCTGAGGCCCTAGAGACTCTGGCTACCAGTCTAAGCAAAGCTGAAGCCAAGAGAATAAATGGGATGCTCTCCACTCAACCATCAAAGGTGTGCACTGAACAATACTGGAAAGGGATGTGGGAGAAGGAAAAATCACATAATGGCAATGCTCAGTGGCTAATAGACCTGAGAGCTAAATACAGCAATCTCCCTGAACAAGACCCAGTAACCATCACTGTGGCAGACATCCAAGTAAGGGTCTCAAAAATGAAGGTAGGAACATGAGAGGAGCAGTAGCTCGTGACTGCAGAACCAGACATACCAATCTGTACACCACCTGGACTGACTACAAGAAAGCCTATGGCTCAATGCCTGGAGTGGATTCTGGAATGCTTGAAACTGTACATCATCAACAGGACTCTCAGAACCTTCATCAAAAACTCAGTGAGGCTGTGGAAAACGACCCTAGAGGCCAACTTCATGCCATTAAGGTCACCATTAAGTGCAGCATATACCAAGGAGATGCCCTGTCCCTGCTGCTGTTCTGCATAGGACTGAACACCCTCAGCCAGATCATCACCAAGAGCGGCTAAGGATACAGACTATGAAATGGAGCATCCGTCGGCCACCTCCTCTATATGGATAACCTCAAGCTGTATGCCAGGTCTAAGCGAGACTCCCTGATCCACACCACCAGGATCTACAGCAATGACATTGGAAGGCAATTCCGATGAGATAAGCATGCTCAGATGGTAACAAGGAGAGGGAAAAGAGTCAGGACTGAGGGGGTGGTGCTGCCAGATGGCATAATGGGAGACGTAGAAGACAGCTACAAGTACCTTGGAGTCCTGCAGGCAAATGGCAACCATGAAGAGGTCACTCAGAAAGCAGCAGTAGTCAAATACCTACAGAGGGTAAGGCAACTCCCTGAGAAGTCAGCTGAATGGGAAGAACAAGGTCCAGGCCATCAAAACCTATGCCCTGCCAGTCATAAGATACCCTGCTGGCATAATAAGCTGGCCAAAGGAGGAGATGGAGGCCACAATGTCAGGACAAGAAAACTCCTGACAATGCACGGAGGGCTTCACCCCAAGTCCAGCATCCTGTATGCGAAGAGGAATGAAGGAGGCCGAGGACTAGTGAGCGCCAGAGCTACTATCCAGGATGAAACAACAAAGATCCACGGATACATCAAGAAGATGGCCCCGAATGATGAAGTGCTGAGTGAAGACCTCAGGCAGCAGAAATCCGAGAAGGAAATGCAAGAAGGAACCATCATAAAAGACACACCACTGCATGGGGTGTACCACCAGCAGATAGAAGTGGCTGATATTGAAAAATCATACCAGTGGCTGGATAAAGCTGGACTGAAATACGGCACAGAGGTACTAATCATAGCTACACAGGACCAGGCCCTAAACACAAGATTGATAGAGGCCAGGGTCAACTACACAAGGCAGGACCCCAGGTGCAGACTGTGCAAAGATGCCCCTGGGACAATCCAGCACATAAGGTGCTAGCAGGAAGAGCGTACATGGAACGCCATAACCAAGTGGCTGGCATAGTGTACAGAAACCTCTATGCCAAGTATGTACTGGAAGTCCGAAGGTCAAAGTGGGACACACTTCCGAAGGTGGTTGAGAATGACCAAGCTAAGATCCTGTGGGACTTCCAGATACAGACGGACAAACGGGAAAACCAGGCTGTGGTGATAGATGCAGCAATACCAAGTGACGACAACCTCAGGAAAAAGGAACCTGAGCAGCTTGAAGTGTCAAAGGCTGAAAGAAGAGCTAGAAAAGATGTGGAAGATGAAAACATTGGTCCCCGTGGTGATGGGATCCCTTGGTGAAGTGACCCCCAAACTCGTGGTTCGAACAGATTCCAGGAACGACACCCGAGATCTCTGTCCAGAAAAGTGCAGTCCAAGGAACAGCTAAGATACTGCACAGAACCCTCAAACTCCCAGGCCTCTGGTAGAGGACCCAAGCTTGGGGGTGGGGGAGACTGCCTGAAGGAGGAGTGAGTGAGAGAATTTTTATATATTATACTATACACATGTATGTGTGTGTCTACCACATAATTAAATGCATGTTCCATATGTTATTTCATAGTGTTGATGTCTTCAGTATTGTTCTACAATGTAGAAAATAGTCAGAATAGAGAAAAACCTATGAATGAGAGTAGGTGTGTCCAAACCTTAACTGGTAATGTAACCGAATACAAATACATTTATACAAACCATTTTAAAAGAGAGCTTGCCAGCTTCAGACTAGGTGTGTGCATCAGGATCAGGTGTAAAGGTATGTGCAGTTTTAAAGAACCACTGTGGTAGAAGCTTGTGGGAAGGGTTGCCAGATTTTAGCAAAATTCTCACCCTAGCTACAACTCAAACACTTCCCAAAAAGTCTTGAGACAGCCCACATTATTCAGAGATGGGGAAACTGTCAAAACACATTTTTCTTATGTTTCATTCTTTTTGTGGAAAAGTTAACAGTTGTGTGTGTTTACACATTGCAGTATCTGTTGTGTGGAACTTGTCACAGATCAAAGATCAAATTCATTAATAATATGATTCAGACATGCACCCTTGATTTTTTTCATCAGTGGTTTACGCCAGTTACCCAAACTAAACACTGCCTTATTGAGTGCCACAATAAAACCATTTTTCTACCATGTTTCTGGTTAAGCAGTATAAATTATTTTATTTATATAGCTGCTGCTGGGCTCATACAGTGCCTGCAGACTGTGCATCATACCACATGGCATTATACCTCTGCTGTGCTCTTCATAAATCATTTTATATTATTTTTAATAACTTCTATGTTTATTGCATGTGTTTTTCACCATTCTTAAATGATTGCTTTCCTAAGTTTTTAAAAGAATAGCTTCCTGGAAAGTCTTATGGCCATTATAATGAACTGATGCATGTCTGGTGTGTCCATGCTTTCTGATCTTTCTGGAA
>JAOEHJ010000016.1:17076992-17087402 GCA_025447855.1 Potamarius usumacintae
TCGCAGGCAAGCTGGAGCCTATCCCAGCTGACTACGGGCGAAAGGTGGGGTACACCCTGGACAAGTCGCCAGGTCATTACAGGTGGCTGGAAGTCGAGTGAGTAAATTTGGCCATGGTCTCTGGGTGGGAAGAATGATGATCTCTCTATCCTTTTATCACAGAGACTCTAGCCAATGTGTGAGTCCTTTCCTTTGTGTCTTATACTGCATGAGCAGCAGTTTGAAAAGTTATGCTTGGTTGACTTCTCATCTCTGGGAGGAAGCATGTGTTAGCCTTCATTCTTGGATTGATAGCTGTTGCATGATTGGGCAGTGCTTGCTGTTGGGTGGGAATTGGCAGATGATTAATACAAAAAATAAAATAAAAATAAATAAAAAAACCAACCACCTGGTGCATTTTTGTTAGTAGGTACAAGGAAACTTGGATGGTAGCTACTCAGTCAATAAGTTTATCTTGTTTGGTTTCGAGATGCACAAGCACCTGATGAGCAGATGCAAGCGGAGAGGGAGTGATATTTTAGTTGACCCAGCTCATAATTAACCTGTACTTAAATAGGTATAAACTTGTGTGTTTTAGTAGTAACTCTCGCGGTTACCAGAAGACCAGACCCCCACTGTAACCCTAGCTATGTAATAGGTGAGAGGCAGAGGACTATAGAAACGGAGATTGGTGCCGCCTAATGCACCATATGGTGCGGGAAGGACCTTTAGACTTAGTTTTAGTAGGATAAAACCAGAAGTGTTTATTAATTTTCTATTGTGCTTCTTTTACAATCTACAAAGATAATTTTTAAAATGTATTTGATTTGTTTCACATATTTCATTGACACAACTCCTTTAAATTTTACATTGTAAGAATCTTTTTTTTTTTAAACAGATAGCATTAACAATGTAATATGTATACATCAATAGTAGTTTTGTCTATATGTAACTGGTAATTGATATAAACTATAAGCTGAACACTCTATTAGTACAACCCTGTATATTTGCTCAGTAAATCCACTGTAAGCTGCTCCATTGGCATTAAGATCAGTTTCTCTCACCATCTGATTGTCATTGTAGCAGACTCTCAGACAGTCCTGCTGCCTCCAGCAGGGGCCAGGCGAAGAGCGGCATCGTTCGCTTTGCTCACTAAAAGAGGCTCTGGAAAACATACTGTATGTATGCACACTTTACAAATATTACATTATTACTGGTAAGAGGTGTCATTATAATAATGCTATAATACAGTATTAGTTTTAGAGAATTAGTAATTGTTAGTTCTCATGCTACTGAAAGAGAATAGGACAAATTAATGTCATGGGTTTGTGCAGAAACAATATTATATAATATTGTGCAGGAATTTTTTTTTTAATTTAAACTATGACAACAGTGACATCATCTAAGATCTTCTTATGATCCCCGTCATCTCTGAGCAAGGGTGGCTCTTCGGTGGCACCGGTGACGTCTCTCTTCCATGCGCCGTTGTAGCCTCGTCTCAGACAAGGTCTTTCCACTGTGAATGTGGTCTCTCCACACAGATCTGTTGGCTGTGGTGTTGTACAAGTTGTCACCAATGCCAAATATGGTTAAATCCTCTTTCACGCAGTCTTTCCACCATTTCTTGGGGCGTCCACAAGATCTAATTCCATGGGCAAGCTCTCCAAAGAGAAGCTGTTTTGGGATTCTGTAATCAGGCATCCTGCAGATGTGCCCTAACCAACGGAGGCGGTTGCTGCATACCATGGTCTCTATGGTTGTTGTCTTGGCTCTTTGTAGCACTTCTGTGTTGGTAATGTGATGCCACCATTGGATCCTCAGAATTTGCCTCAGTGACCTTTGATGGAACATTTCTAATAGATGGATGTGTAGGGTGAGGGTGCTCCATGTTTCGCTCCCATACAAAAGCCAGGGCAATATCATGGCTTTGTACACTGCCACTTTGGTTGTTATAGTCAAGCCTCTCCAGTTCCAACATCTGATTGTGAGTGACTTAAATGCAGCTGCTCTTCTGGCCAGTTGTCTCTTGATTTCTGCATCCAATGACGCATCAACAGTTAGTTCACCACTTAAGTGAGTGAAGCTCTTTGCCTGTGTTAGCTGATGATCGTCAGTGGTAATAGGTTGGACACCATCATTTTGCGGGAAGTGCTTCATTTCTGTTTTTGGCTTACTGATTTGTAAGACCAAAGTCGCTGCATGCCAGGTTGATGGCGGTGGCCACATTTTGAAGTGATTTGAGCTGTTCTTGTACTGTGGGCAGCATCATCTGCAAACAGGAAATCATCCAACCTCGCGACCTTGGTAGATTTGGTCTTTAGTCATCTGAGATTGAACAACTGGCCATCAAGTTTGTATCTGATATCTACTCCAAACTTCTCCATTGACTTGTGGGCGTGGTGTAACAAAGGAGAAGTAGAAGATAAACAGGGTTGGTACCAGGACACAGCCTTGTCTCAATCCAGATGAAACCTTGAAAGGTTCGGTCATATCCCCATCTGCTAAGACCTGGGCTTGCATTCCTTCATGGAAACTGCAGATGATGTTAACTACTTTCGGTGGTATTCCGATGCACAGTAATAGTTGCCACAACACCTCTCTGTTTACAGTGTCAAACGCCTTGACAAGATCGACAAATATCAGGTGCAATTCCTGGTGTTGTTCATGGCTTTTCTCATCTAAGATAGCAGGATATGAAAACAACTTTATATGATGGTACTTGATACTTAACATCTGTCATCTATAATAAAACTAGAACACAAAAATGAGCATGTGACTGTAGAGGAAAATTGCAGAGTAGTGACTTTAAGTCATGTTAAAGAGACACTGTGTTATGTTTATATAAGGTAAGATGTGTCGCACTGCTCTGTTCTGCAAGGTTATCGTAAGCATGTGTACGTGTAAGATAGCGAGGTAGAGGGAGAGAGAAAATGTCGAGGCCGAATACCCTGATGTTAAGAAGATATCTGATATGCAAGTCATGTTATCAGGTCATGTTATCGGGACTGTATTAAAGAGTGTGCATATTAACAGAAAGCGCTTTTCTGGGTGAAACGCTCTGGGTGATTCACTGCTGGAAGCCTGCTCTTGCGGGAGTATAATAAAGTCAGATTTCTGCTTGCTTTCTTCTAACCGTCTCAAGGTGTGTTACTTTTTTCCACCACATGACATAAGTTGTCATAACATTAAACATGATGGCAGCTATCATGATAATTACATTCAACAGCACTTTAGCACTCAGTGACAGTGTATGACTTGTCATGACATGTTCATGACATGTCTGTGTACCTGAGCATCTTTATTTTAGTCTTACTTTTTGACCTGGGAACTGTCCAACAGCTCTCTCTTTATCTCTTCATATTTCTCTTCTTCCTCCTCCTCCTGTTCTTCAGAATAGCCCAGTGTAGTGGTGGCTGATGAAGATGGTGCGGTGTTGGGTTTGGGTGCGTGAGAAAACCTGGGTGTGTGTCGTGGGTGAGGCTCAGTTTTGTGGTTGTACATCACAGGGACTCTCCATATGCTGCCAGGGCTTTGGTGCCTCGTCACTGAAGATTTGTGGGTAATCGTGGGCTTCATAAGTAGTGTCTGAAGTGGTGTGTGCAGTGATTTTGTGGAAGTTGTCTGTGTTTTTAATGTGCTTGTTGGGAAAGGCCTGGTAAGTGAAGTGAGTGTGGTGAGTTTCTGTGATGTTTGGTGTATTGTTTTTTGGAATAATGTTGAGGTCACTTGTGATGATGTGTCAACTTTCACCTCTGTTGCATAGGATTTTTAGGTGAGAGGTCATGGGTGTGATTGGTGATGGCATTCAGTGCAGTTGTGTGACCAGCAGTGCTATCCTGTATTTCTGCATTGGGGTATTCTTCATCCTGACTCTGTGTCTGTCACTTCCTCGTCTTCTGAGAGATGGTGTATGTGTGTGTCTGTGTGTATCTCAAACGATTTGGCCTGATCTTCAGTGATCTTGGTTGGTGCGGTGACCTGCAATATTTCTGTTATCTGTTCATCCCTGCTGCTTATCTTTTCCCTGCTTTCATCTCTATTATCCTCAAGAGACAACTGGGTAGGAGTGGGTGTAGCCTCAATGTTTTGTTTGGGTGGCAGGGACAGGGTTTCTGAGTGAAACAGTATTTGACTGGTTGCTGCCCAAGATGGAGTGGATACAAGAGGGATGTGATTGCCTTGAGATATTTTAGCTTTATTTTTCTCCTCAGAATGCCATCTCTCCACACACTCCCCATCTTCATCATTCTTTCCCATCTCTTTTGACTCATCCTTCCTCTCCATCTCTTGGCTGTCCATCCCTGATGTGTTCAAGTCCAAATATGCTGCAGTGTTGTCATAAGGGTTGCTTGATGTGTGTGGAGCTGTAGGGTCAAAGGTCGCTGCTGTAGTTTGAAGGAGCATCTTGTTCTTCTGGAGCTCCTCATGCTCACCATCTTTTTTCAGCTCTCTTGGTAGATCGTTTGGCCAGGTGTGTGACGCTGCAGGTGGAACTGCAGTGATGGAGTCCAGTGGATGTGTGTGTGCACACTCCGTCTCTGAGGGAGGTGTGCATGTTTGTGTTTCAGGATACACACAAAGTTTCTGTGGTTTTGTCATTGGTGTTAAATCTGTTATTTGCCTTGTCTGTCATTCACAACAGCAAACCATGTAAATGCATTAAATATAAAGCATAGTGCAACTCTGAAGCAGAATTCTGAACCAGGGCAAAATCTCATACAGGAAATTACTGTAATTATGATGAATTCTGCTGCAGTCACATGATTTACCTTCATTCTGGCAACGTGGTGATGTTAGCTAGCTGGCCTTTATTTTGGCCTTTGTAGGAGGCTCCTACAAAAAATATCAAAGCAGGAGCCTCCTGTGAATGCTGTATAATAATTAGCATTTCCTCTACTTTTAGCAGAAAGATCATAGACCTATCCTATTGTTTTTTGTATTGGCTTACCCATCTAAGGTTTGTGATTTATGCAGTTCATGGGTCAGATAGATGAATCTGACCTTACTGGCAGCTAATTCCTTTCAATTTTCTATTCATGTGAATTGTTTTTCTCCAGTTTTCAGTCTGACCTAAAGACTCCTGATGCAATTATATTTCACAAGCACGCACTTGCATAACATTTTGATGAACTTTGACACAAACACTTGCATCTTTGTCCAGTACCACAACTGCATGTCATTTTAGCATTTTTGTGATGCTTTCCGACCTGAATATAAATGAATACATGCAAACTCAATTAGAAGATTGTACTGAAAAAAGAGGATATGTGGTCAGATTTAAGAGACCATATTACATGTACAGTAGTTTACATAAAAATACACTCGTCTTCCACTTTATTAGGATCACTTGCACATTCATGCAGGTTATCTAATCAGGCGATCATGGCAGCAACGTGGTGCATAAAATCATGTGGATACAGGTCAAGAGCTTCAGTTAATGTTTACACATCAAACATCAGAATGAGGAAAAAAATGTGATCTCCGTGACTAACCATGGCATGGTTGACGTTATAAAATCTCACAATGATGTTGGCACTGGTGGTTAGAAATCATTATAATATTAAAATAAACTTATTAAAGTATTTGTGACATGATAGCACAGTGGGAAACGCTGTTTCATAATGCCAGCAATCTGGGTTTGAGCCTGCGCTCCAGTGACGATGCAGCTTTTGATTTTATTTTATTCAGAGATTTTAAAATACGTTACCAAATCATGTTGGATGTACAAAAAAAAAAGTTGTGTGAATGTAACTCAGTCCATTCACTTGGAACTGCTGTATGCATTTGAATTAAGTTCATCAAACAAATTCCTAGTGAGTTCACTGCACTTAGGTTTCAACCATCTAGCTGAAAGTTTGAAGTTATGCTGAAAAATTCTGAGGTTAAATATTCCATTCGCTTTGTGCAATGCACTAGTTCCACCTGCAGCAAAACAGCCCCAGAGAATGATGCTACCACCACTGTACTTAACAGTTGATAGTGTTCCTCTGATTGTGTCCAGTCAACTCGATCATTGTCTCATCTAACCATAAAACTTTCCTCTAGAAAGCTTTTTCTTTGTCTATGGGATCAGCTGCAAACTTTAGTCAAGCTTGAAGATGTTAATTTTGAAGCAGGGACTTCCTTCTTGGATGGCAGCACCTCAGTCCATGGTGATATAAACCTTGCTTGACCATAGTCAATGTTCCAGCAGCTTCCAGTTCATGGCAGACCTGTGCCTTGGTTCTTCCTAACCATCCAAACTAAGTTCCTCTTCGCTGAGGTTAAGAGTTTGGACCTTCTTCCTGCCAAGTGGCTTGGCAAAGTGGCTACACCTCCCAATAACTGATGATCTTGGAATCTGCAGTTGTTTAAAAATGGCTCCAAGAGACATTTCTGAGTTCTGTAAATCTTTGCTCCTCTTTCTCAGATCTGCACTGAACTCCTTGGTCTTTTCCATTGTACTGTGTGTTGGTCAATCCAATCAGTGCTGTCAAATGCCTTTTTATGTTGGCACAGAGAAGCTACCAGGCATAGTCAATCATGATCACTAACAGCAAGAAGCCTTGGCAAGTTGAGACATTTTGGAACTTTCAGCTAAGTCTTAATCCTGTATGTACTGTATTGACCCTGTGTTGATTTTAGAAAACCAAGAATTAAAACTTGTGCACCATATTTTTTTTTCTATTAAAGATGCATGTTGTATAATCATTCTGCCACAGAAAAAGAACAGTCCAAAGAAATAACTGAAAGCCCAATATTGCCATGACATTTATGTCCATGTTTGTAAACTTCTGACCGCAATTGTATACAGCTCTGGAAAAAATTAAGAGATCACTTTTAAAGGTGACTACTGTAAGAGCCATTTGAGTTAAAGATGAATTGTAATATGTGCTACAGGAGCTCCCTTACACCCTAGTTCTTTTATTTTGAAAAGGACCCTGAGTTTGATAGAGTTGGATAGAACCTTGAAGTTAAGATGGCCGCCACTCACCTTTATCTCAGAAGCAGAGAACAAAGGAATTTGTTTGGAGACTAGTGGCATATAGTTCTTTACAAGCCTTTGAATTTTGATATATTTAGTTTATTTTGATCTTTCCTTGGATATACTTTGTACCTTTTTTAACCACCTTGCCTACTGACCATTTTGTTTGGATTACGGGATTTGTTTGGAGCATTCTTTGCCCATTCAACTATCTGCCTGCCTTGCCTGACATTCATCCATCTATCCATCTCTCTGTTATCATCCATCTGAAAAGGTACAAGTTATACTTTAAGTGAAAGCTTGTCAAAGAAGTGATCAAAGTCAATTTTGAAATGTGGCACAACATACACACAGGAACAGAAATGTGTTTAAATCTTCAAGAAAACCAACAGATCAAACAGTGAAAGTGTAAAAACAGAAACGTACCCTCTTTAACACTTCCTCCCTTCATGAAAATAACACTGAGGATCACAAACAGTAACCCGGTCTTTGGGTTTGCAGGACACCTGACACATCACATCAGATTAGACTGGATCAGATTAGGCACAAATTATAACGTAAACAACATTCAGCGTGAGGTCACCGATACTCACATGCTGATTGGTTCCTCATGGGACGGCTCCAGTTTGTTGGTGAGGATGTAAATGTGATTCTTGGAGTCGATCTCCACCAGCTTCAGCCCAAACACCTGCAGAAGAACATCAGGACCATGTAAACTTCATCCACACCCTGAGTGATCCAGATACAGGTCATCCAGGTCCTATTAGACTAAAACATCACACCACATGCCAACAACAGTGACACACACCTTCCTGACATGTTCAATGACTTCTACTCATGGTCTGAAGCTCTGAACACTATGTGGGATGTAAGTCTATGCCCACCCCTGAAGAGCAGGTGCCCGGCCTGGCCCCAGCTGATGTGAGGAAAATGCTATCCAGAGTCCACCCACGGAAAGCAGCAGGTCCAAACAACACACAGGGAGAGTGCTCAGGGATGGTCCTGACCAGCTGGCAGGTGTCCTCACACACATCTCTAACATCAGGCTGTGAGCTTCAACAAGACCACCATCATCCCAGCCGAAGAAACCGATGGTAATGGGTCTCGGTGATCAGTAGCACCAAGTCCCATCATGATAAAGTGTTTTGAGCGTCTGGCCAAGAGACACATTCACTGCCCCCTCCCCCCTCACTGGACCCCCTGAAATTTGCATATTGCCCCAATCACTCCACTGATAACGCTATCTCCTACACCCTGCACTCTGATCTATCGCACCTGGACACAAAGGATACATGTTAGAATGCTGTTCATCATCTTCAGCTCAGCATTTAATCCACTCAGCTGGTGAGGAACCTCTGCTGGGCCTCGACCCTCCACTCTGCAGCTGGACTCTAGACTTCCTGAGGACACAGTCACTCTGAGCACAGGTGCCCCCCAGGGCTGTGCACTCAGCCCACTGCTGTTCCCGCTGCTCACCCACCACTGTTGGGATTCAACCTCATCGTCAAGTTTGCTGATGACATAACAGACGTGAACTTCATCAGCAACGACGACAAAACACCACACCAAAGTTTCCACTAAAGCATCACAGTGTAGCAGCTCCACTACGCTCAATTTATTGACCGATACGCTTAATGACACGCTGCTACCTTTTATGGTTTACAGTTTAAGCCGACAGTATGGGGCTAGAACCAACACACACACACACACACACACACACACGTGAGCTTTAAGCAGGTCATCAATGCTGTAAGCATGGCACACCCAGGGTCCCACCTGCTAATGTCAGAGAGGACTATCCTGTGTTGATTGGCTGAATGAAGTGCAATTAATATTCATAGGCAAGTTATGCAAAGAGGGCGGAGCCTTCATGCAGCGTTTGAGTGAGCAGAACACCGGTGGGTTGCAGCCTAATTACCACAAAGAAAACGACGGAAAACAACTCGGCACCAGTGTGAGACTGTAGTTGCGTGGCCGTAGGTGTGAGGCCGTGACGGTCAGATCACTGCGTGTTGCTGACCAACTCAAGTAAAAAAAATCAACTCTCGGTCACCAAAAGCCATGAAATGAACTCAAAAATTCTCGGGGAGGGCATGCCCCTGGACCCTCCTAGCTTGCATGCCGCCTTCCACACCTCGCTCTGCCCGGGGTGCCACCACGTGCAAACAGAGAGGAGGTGGAACCAACAGTGAGCTGGTGTCACTACCTCCATCTGTCTCTTCATGTCGACTAAAGGTTCTAGAACTGATTCCTTCCCCAAGCTGTCAGAACCCTGAACCCTCCGGTGCCACCCAACACCTCACTCCCCTATCCTACCCCCCCCACACAATCGACAATAAACATCCTGCTGTGTGCTCCATCACTCTGAAAGGGACAGTTGACACAAAACACACAAACTGTACAGGGCCACTTTAAACTGACGCTTTACTCTCCCCCTCACCACACCCGCCTGCAGCAGTGTGATTACCTTATGATGTGTGACATTGTGTTGTGATGTTGTGTTATGATGATGTGCACGCTAGCTCAGTTAGGTCACAGTGTGTTGTTAGATCATGTTGTGTTATGTTAGTGCAGCTCTTACACTATGTCATGTTTCCTGTTGTATGGTGAGATTTGTTGTTCACACTGTGTGCACCACGGGCTGTAAGAGCGCGAGGTTCTTTTCCCCTGTGTACTGCGGAAGTGGAAGGATGAATATAAAGGGGAGCTGCTCACCTGCTCAAAGGTTCGGGCCGCTCGCTTCATGATGTCCTGGTACAGAACCCGGTACTCCTTCATCACATGTTTAACAATGTCTAATATACACACACAGGAACCAGATACACACCGGGGGGTGTTGATGGAGAGTGTGTGTGTGTGGGGCAGGAAATGAAAACATAAAAAAGAGAAACATATTAAAAAATGAAAGATTATGATTTAACATAGTTTAATAATAAATACAGAGAGAGAAAGAGTACAGTGAAATGTGTGAGCAGTGAGACAGGTGTGTGTGTGGGATGGAAGTGTATCTCAGACCTGTTCTGCGGAGTGGAATCTTTTTCTGGTCTTTAATCAGAATAAACTGCACAACTTCAGCAACCTTCAAAAAAACAGCACAGATAAAACCAACACTTCATTCAGTTGAACACGACACAATAACAATTTCATCTCTGACTGATACACAGCACTGACACTGGAGACTCCTTCAGAAACATTGCACACAAAAAAAAAAAAAAAAACCCCACACAAACACTTCAATTGACAGTAAACTGAACTTTAATCTGTTCTCGGGAATTAATCAACACCTTCTGATCAATCACCACC
The DNA here is from genome assembly GCA_025447855.1 of Potamarius usumacintae. NCBI lineage: Eukaryota > Metazoa > Chordata > Actinopteri > Siluriformes > Ariidae > Potamarius > Potamarius usumacintae. The sequence goes on from JAOEHJ010000016.1 coordinate 17,087,239, forward strand.
ACAACACCGGGTGAAGAGATATGACTCAATTATTCCCAAATCAAGAATACTGGGTGGGGGAGAGAATGAGGGGGAGAGAGAGAGAGTGTGTGTGTGTGTGTATAAAAGTGACAGACAGACAGAGAGAGAGAGAGAGAGAGAGAGAGAGAGAGAGAGCGAGCACG
>JAOEHJ010000016.1:17210090-17221045 GCA_025447855.1 Potamarius usumacintae
TCAACTTCATTAAAGAAGTTCTTTTCTGTACACTGCCTGTTTTGAGTCTGCTCTTGGGTCCTCACTTCACCTCAGCTCGCCATTTCTGACAATTACCTTTTAAAAGGGCATGATGAGTTACACAAATCAGCCATAACATTATAAACACCTGCCTAGAACTGTGTAGGTTTCCCTTGTTCCATTAAAACAGCTCTGCCCCATAAAGGCATGGACTCTACAAGACCTCTGAAGGTGTGCTGTGGTAAAACCTTAGCAGCAGATCCTCTAAGTCCTGTAAGTTGTGAGGTGGGGCCATGGATCAGACTTGTTTGTCTAGCATATACCACAGATGCTTGATCAGCTTGATCTGGGGAATTTGGAGGCCAATTCAACACCTTGAACTCTGTCATTTTCTTCAAACAATTCCTGAACAATTTTTTGCAATGTGGCAGGGAGCATTATTCTGCTGAAGGAGGCCACTGCCATTAGGGAATACTGTTGCCATGAAGGGGTATCCTTAAAGTATGATGTATGTATGTAAAGGTGTATGTTAACGTACCATCCACATGAATGCCAGGACCCAACATTTCCCAGCAGAACACTGCCCAAAGCATCACACTGCCTACCCACAGCTTAACTTCCTCCCATAGTGCATCCTGGTGCCATCTCTTTCCCTGGTAAGTGACAGCCACACAGCCATCCACATGATGTAAAAGAAAACATGATTGTTCAAACCAGGCCACCTTCTTCCATTGCTTTATGGTCCAGTTCACATGCCCAATGTAGGTGCTTTCAGTGGTAGACAGGGATCAGCATAGGGCTCTGACTGGTCTCTGGCTATGCAGCCCCATATACAGCAAGCTGCAATGCACTGTGTTTTCTGACACCTTTCTATCATAGCCAGCATTAACTTTTTCAGCAGTTAGTGCTGTAGTAGTTCTTCTGTGGGATCGCAACAGACAGGCTAGTCTTTGCGCTATCATGCACATCAGTGAGCCAAAGGAGCCCATGACCCTGTCGCCGGTTCACTGGTTGTCATTCCTTGGACCACTTTTGGTAGGTACTAAGTACTGCATGCTGAGAACACACTAAGAACTGCTTTTTTGGAGATGCTCTGACACAGTCTAGCTATCACAATTTGTATTCATCGAGTGGATATAGTCACATTTGTTGTCTTCTTCTAGAGTTCATTCACAGTGTATTCCTTCCTGCCAGTGTTGCTGGGATAGACTCTGGATGCACTACAACTCCGACCAGGACAAAGTGATTATTGAAGATAAAGGAGTGTAATCCCAACCTTCAATAATAGTTGGGCACATTAAAACTTTTTTGAAGTGTACTTTTTCAATAAAAACATTTATGATGCCATCCACTTTCTATAGTACACGAGTCATTTTTCCAGGAAAACACCACTGCTTCCACATGCATGCTTCATAGTTGAGATTGTGTTCTTTGGATTAAAAGCCTCACCCTTTTCCCTCCATACATAGCAGTGATCAATGTGGCCAAACAGTTAATATTTTATTTCATCTGACCAGAGAACTCTCTTCCAAAAACCTGCTGATCACCTGCAAACTTCAGTCTGACTTTTTAATGCCAGTCTTGGAGTAGGGGTTTCTTCCTTGTGTTACAGAATTTCAGGTCATAGAGAATGAATCCTGAATGATGCAGGGCTCCAAGATTTTTTTCTATTTGCATGCAGGTGTTTGTACAGATGTTCATAGCATCTAAGGTTGTTTGAAAATTGCTCCTAAGGAGTAAGTGGATTTGTGGAGGGCCACAATTTAATAAGTTTAATAAAGCATGTTTGTGCTTATAAAGTTTGCTTTCCAATCTTACCAGTCCCCACCACAATGCATCAGCATAGGTATCAAAGTCCTGGCTGGGTGCTGGGGTACCATCTTCATCATTGGGTAGAGTCATCAAGACAACATCTTTCTCCACCAGGTAGACCAGGAAGGAGGACAGGATAAGAGACAGGAAGCCAATATACCATGCAGTGATCAGTTCCTGACAGACACACATGTAGAACCAGTCAATAGTCTTCTGATCTTTTTTCTTTTTAAGGGGAAATATGTGAAGCAATGTACACTGTATGTCATAATTTGCATTAACCTTGTAATTGTAATCTGTAACCTTAAATTGTATTCTGCACATTTACTAATGTTTTTATAATGAGCCTTGGTCGATGCTACAATTTGCCACTGCTGCATGAATAATATGATCCAGTGAACAAAGTCACAGTTGCTGTGGCAAGAGTATATCAACAAATTGTAGCCAAACTGAAAGTTGACTATGTGTCACGTCAGGACTGGAGTCTGTTCCAGAATCCAGTTCCCAGAACACACCACAGCCAACAGACATGGTTGTCATGGACTACAGTTCCCAACTGCTATCACTCTGTTGTGCTCACTCTCTCCATCATACTGATGACACACACCTGAACACAATTCATTCATTACACACAGTATATAAGGACTCAAGTTTCCACAGCCAAGTTGCGAAGTTCTTGCAAACGTTCTGCATTGCTTAAGCTACAGTACATTACCAAGCCTGTTTACTGTCACAATTGTTATCCTAATTTTGATTCTTGTTCTGGTTTCCTGGTTTTTGCTTACTGCTTTGCCTAGTTCACATTGGCTGATTACTGCCTGCTTACTGACTACGATTCTGGATCATGTTTTTGATTTGTTGAGCTGTTTAATAAAGAACTGTTAAACTGCACTTACATCTTCCTCCAGCATCTGCCTGACACTATGCAGCTGTGAGACTGATAACTGATATCCTAGCTCTGGCTAAGCAAGCTAAGTACCTACAGGTGAAATGTATTCACTGTAATTTTTTTTTTTTTTTTAACAAGGTGCTGTTTCTTGACTTATAACTTCTCCCATAGACATCAACCCAACAGGGAAAGATAAATGTCACAAATCCTGGCAGACAATAGCATTAATTTAGTGTGGGTGACTGTACAAACAATGATTACTTATAAAATTAATTACAAGGTGTTAGTGTTAAACATTTCCATGTAATGATTTCTGCAAGGATGTATTTATAGACATGTACATTCCAGGCTTCACAGAAAGATAAACACTTGACTGTAGCAATGAAAACAAGTGACACTACAGTACGTTCTCCAAATTGCCAATTTAGAAGCTGTGTGTGTGTGTGTGTTTGTTTACCTTGCTGTGAGCATATATTGCAGACCCCAGCAGTTTCCAGGTGCCACCTCGCCGGTCCATGCGAAGCATACGCAGAATCTGCAGAAAGCGCAGACTCCGAAGAGATGTAGCCAAAACATTTCCCTGGTTACCCAAAGCAACAACTGGCACTGATGCTATCAGCACAAAGATATCTGTCCAAACACACACCTGTTTTTCATGAATGAGGGAAAGTGCAAGTATGTGTTTTTGTATTAGGGGTTAAATGACTAATGACTAAACATTCATTAAAATAATTGTGAACCAGTCATCTTTTCTGGTGATTATGATTAATTCTATGATTGAAGACATCGCTATATTTATGCAGCTTTATTTCGGCCGTTTTAACAGCAAAGAACACATCAAACCACACTTCAATTAGCAGCCATAAACAAGCTACAAATTAGACTTCCAGCGTCAACATTTTAAATCACATTACACCATATGGGCGTGCCTGTTCTTAAACTTCACATGTGAAGATGACATTGCAGCTCAGCTGAAATCATTGGTTGCAAAACTGAGAATGCACAGCATGGAAGCTCATTTATGATATTAGTTTTCTTTATAGCTCAATAACTGGCCTTCTTTGGATGGAGGATGCTAGTTGCATCTGGGAGGTTTTTCCAGACCAGTGGAACATTGTGGTTCAACTCTGGCCTCAGTAGCAACTGAAACTGGGCCTATAAATTGGGGTCTAAATTAGCTGAATAGGATTTGATAGTGATGAGCAACCTGGAATAATGAATGCACACTTTCACACAGTGCTGATCACGATGGAAAATACAACAAAACTAACTGTGGGAGTGGGTGGGATTTCTCATAATTCTATAAGAAGCAGGCAGGAATGGAATTAAAAATCATGTGGACACATCTACAGTTAATCATAAGCATGATATGAAATTGACAACATTCCAGTAAAGTAAAATAAAAGCTTAAAAAATAAAATTAATAAATACTCTGAAATATTTTCAGATTACCAAAGTACAAGTCTGTTTTTTTGCGGTCTGCCTTCTAGGATTTTTTTTTCACTCTGACTACTCAAACAGCTCCTCACAGCAGTTACTAATAAATGTATTAATTGACTAGTCAGATGTTGCATAGTCATTTATGCAACCTCTAAAATGTACAGTAAGAATAGTGGCATGCAAAGTTATTTATTTCTCAGGTCATTTTGACAGTCCTCACATGTATAATGTTAATTTTCATGATGTAAAAAACTAAAGAGTAAAAATATGCCATTTTCCTTGATGTGCTCACAGTCATAGATTTCTTTGTAAATCATTTTGCTACAGTATTACTGTAGACCTAAGTACAGCATTACATAATGTATGTGTCAGTGTGTATCACTGTGTATCTGTGACACTTGCCCAGTATACACAGTGGTTTGCGAGCGAATTTGAGACGTCCTCTCCAACCTTTATATCTACAACGGCATCCTGCTGCCCAGATCCTCAGCACATACTCACTTCCAAAAATAAAAATAGTGAATGTCTCCTACAGGGAGAGTGAGAGAGATGAGAGAGGTGAGATAGAGAGAAGAAAAAACAGAAAATATTTAATAAATGTGCCAATTTTTCCAGCATTTTTTTACTCAGCACCCCACATGCGTAACTGTGTATTTCTCAACTCTGTGTGTGTGTCTCATATGAAGTCATGTCCTGCACTAACCTTTCCTCTCCAGAGGTGAATTATCAGTCAATCAGAATGTTTACATGCACACAAATATTCAACTATCATTATGACTATGACAATCATGTAAACAGCATATTCTATTTGACTATTACAAATTTGGCCTTATTGCAAATTTAGCATTTTCTGATTAACACGTGAGATATGTTGATATTATTCGGGTTTTAAGAGCATTCTTCGGACATGTATACAGTGCATTCAGAATATGCGTCTCAATTGGGGGTTTTCATGGCAATTTGCAATACACAGCCTCTTGCTTGTTTACCCTCCGTAACGCAATAAATTTAGAATATTCATTTTCAATAGACATGTAAACAGCTTAGTAGGAATATTCTATTTTTTGGAAGAAAGACAAAAATCAGAATATTTTGTATACTCACTACATTTGTAAATGTAGTGATAGTAACAATCTATAATTTAGTTCGGATATATCTTCAATATATAAACACTGTTGACCACAGAGTTGCCTTCTCTGTTACTGAACACACTAGGGTACTGTATATATACACACACACACACACACTCATACCGGTATATACACATACACATACATACATACAAGTTCACATGCACACACTTACCAGAACCACCAGCCAGTGACCTGAGTCATCCTCATACTCTTTAAACGTTGTTAGGATCGCCAAAATAAGACATGCCAGGACTATCAAAAACCTAGAAACAAGGAATAAAATGTGCAATAGGTTAATTATTTTGATTTCAATAAGGAACACAACAAAAATTAACCATCTGGCTCACAAGGAATCACTCTGTAGAATCAACTATTTTGGCAGAAGTTTATTGGATTTAATTGTTATGAAATGCAAAATTTAAAAAAAAAAACCTACAGCCTTCCCTTTAGTTTTCCCTCCAGCATCTAACCCACAAAACAGATGAATGCTTACTACCAAGCCAACACCATTTAAAAAAAAAAAAAAGCAAACCCTATAAACTTTCTGGCAGCAGAGTGGAATAAAGTATAAAACTATTTTACAGGACTAGATATTGCTAATTGTAATACTATAAAATAAAAAAGGAAGTGGAATTTTACACTTCTACTACTGTTTTGGCTCTTTTGTTAAAATGAAACTTCTTTTGGTTTCAGTGAAAACATACAGTACTGGCTGATTATATGGGTAAAATGGCACATGATCAAATATCCATGATATTATGTGGGAAGTATGAGGTCATTTAAATCATTGTTGAGTAACTGAGACCAAACTCAGACCAAAAAAACTGTACCAGTTCTCCCCTACTTGAACGACTATTATACTCAAACCAAACAGCGTTGGCACTTGAGCGATACTTATTCTCAAATAATAATTTTATAAGCACTTGAATGGATCTCTCCCTGAATAAGGATCAGCAGCACACTTAAATGACTATTATCCTCAAGAGGGAATAATATTGGCATGTTGATCATTATTCCCCATGCACAGTCTGGGGATATGCATCAGGGAATGTTACAAACCATCTCCACTAGTTCTGGAGGAAAACCCTGGCAGTCAAGAATGAAAGGAAGTATAAATAAGCTCTATAAATAAAGTTCTATAAATAAGTGGAAACCACCTGGGTCCCTTGAGTTAACGAGAATGACCAAGCAAGGACAGGCATGACAAAGCAGGGATAAGCTTCACACGTCATATCATGGTTCATGGTTTCAACTTGACAAATGCTATAAATTCTCAGCCAGACCACATGGGAAAACACTCAGAAGGAAACCACTGTGGATGTCCTAAACTGAGTTGTAGAACCACAATTCCATATCTACATGGTCACAGTCCTTTATCAAAAAAAAAAAAAGTATTGGTCATCTATTAAAAGTATTGGACTAGCTAGCAAATATTAGCTACCTAACTACCTAACAAGTTATACTTACTCTTCACTAAAATATTTGAAGTTATACACTTTCATTGCAACTTGATAAATTAATGAAATGAAATGAATCAAAGAAATGATAAATGGAAATATTTATGTATTTATATATGTTTTACTGTGTTATTACAATATTGTCAGAGTAAGGTCCTTGGACACAGAACTGTTAATATTTTCCCAGAATACCAGGCAAGCTACAATATCCAACTGAAAAACAAAGTATCACACTGTTCTTGATTGACTGCATGTTAATGGCCCACATCATTTGCTTTTCTCCCATTTTCAGAGCCTGGGATATATGGGAAATTCACCCAATATTACAAAAAGAAAGACTTAAAAATAGCCAAACTTACCTTTAAGTATAACTTTAAAACTTTCTTCATATTCCTTCAGAAGTAACTAACTTTGCTGCTTCCAATATGTGATTAATTTGCATGGGAAATACTAATACAGTACTGATAAATCCCAAAGAGAAACTATATAAGACTGAACCAGATGGGGGAGCTGTTCTGTCAAACTGAAATGAGTAAGAAACACTAATTTCTTCTTTTTACATCAGTTTCAGTAACTCACACTTCATCCCCCTTCTTCTTCTCTGAATCAGCCTGTCTTCCAGTCTTTCATAAGTCATAGTTGTGTTCAGCACAACTGGGTAAAAGAGCTGCAGTTCCTGAGAGATATGCTAACAAGCAATTTGCCCCAGAGAGCCAATGAAGAAATGAAGCATCAGCATATCAGAGCAACACACACACACACACACACACACACACTTTCCAGGCATATAATGCTCAAGTGACTAGAGACTGAACGTAAATCATATCATTCTGCAGTGATCCTGTCTTAGCCAGTACAGGTGAAGGACTTTTATAACTTACACAGTGACAAACAGGCAAATCTTGCTCATGTGACTGGACAAATATGTAACAGAACATCAAATAACTTGCCAAAAAAATGGAACACAGCAGCACTTACTTAAGGAACTTAACACGTTTGAAAAAAAACAAAGTGTGCATCATATTTAGTGCACTCACATACCACAGGGAAAGACAGAAAACAGTCATGGCATTCATAAGTGTGGATGACTCTGCTATGGCTATGTCCGCTGGTCCTTGTTTTCATGTGGGTTTGATTAGTCCACCTTCTTCTGATTTCACCAGGTCTGTGTAACAAAAGCACCCCAGTGTCCATTCCAAACCAGAGCAAAATTAGCCCAATAATCAATAAAACCAACCAAAAGCTAGCCCAATACTCAAAATAAAAACCCTTAACAACCCTGTGAACTTTTAAAGTTCAGCATCGTATCTATCATTGTCAGTGTATTGTGTTACTTGTCTTACATTTTTAACAAAACTGTATTAAACAGTTTTCCTAGAATTATTATTATTATTATTATTATTATTATGTAATACTATAATCAATAAAGGATAACTAGAAGAAGGAACAAACCAATTCACTGAGGGGAAACACAGTGCCTTGTACAGTACCATACAGAGGTATGCTGAGAATGAAAATAATCTAATGCCTGCACAAATTCCCAACTCCTGGGAAAAAAGTAAAATAAATAAAAATCCTGTGGTTTCAGTTCAAATGCATGTGTCTTACCAGAGAGTTCCACTGACCTCTAAACTTCCAACTCCTGGGGGAAAAAAAATAAAATAAAAATCCTGTGGTTTCAGTTCAAATGCATGTGTCTTACCAGAGAGTTCCACTGACCTCTAAACAGAACTTCAGCAAGTGTAAAACAAGGGCATTGCAACATGCAGGCTCAAATTAAAGTCTGGACATGGCTGTGAATGGTTTTTTTTTTTATTTTCTTTCTTTTTTCCATGCACCCATTTACACTTCCATTTTAACAAGTCAAGACATTAGGCTCTGGATCCACTACACCCTTGACAAGGACAAATTCTGAATGAATTAAGAATTAGCATTAATGAATAAATTATATTTTCCTTTACTTACAGCCTTTATTTACTTTAAAGTCAACAATTCAGTTACTCTTTGTATATTTCTACAGTACTTACAAATGAAGAAGTCACATTCAAATGTAATTGGGTGAAATGTTAACATACTATCTCAAACAGTGATTTCTAACTACTGGTGTTGCTTTTGCATTCATCTGCTAAATACACATTAGCTCTAACAGCTAATTAATGTGATTAGGTGATTGTGCGTTAGGGCAGTAGAATGCAACCACAGTTGCTACAGTATCCACTCTAAGTTTCATGTGCAAGAACAAACAGGAAAATGCAGAAGAAGAAGATGTACAAACAATGAGGAAAAAGAAATATTCACTTCTAGAAACATGTTGCATCTGAATTACAAAAGGGCACTGCCATTTGTGTCTTGGGATGTAATCAATATGAATACATCAGGACTGAATCGATCATGTGTTCTAAATGAATACAAATACAGGTGTGATTTTTTTTTTTAAAGAAAGCTCCACATTGAGATTATTGCATTAGGGGATCCCATAGGACGAAACAAAAAGTCACAGAAAAATTGTGCCTACTCCAAAAATTCCAACTATATCTGTCAGTAATGGCGTTGTGAGTCAAAACTCTAACAAACATGGCTTCCCAAGACTACAACACCCAAAGTTCACAGTGCCCCCGTCTCCCTCTTATTAAGTTCAGCTGACTGTTATTAAATGTTAATCAGCAGTGCTACTTAAGCCTCTCCCTCACACACCTTCAGTGCGAAGTATTGTTCTGTGTTTACCCAGTCGTACTGAGCCTTTCTTGTCTGCCTACCTCTAGTTTCCTGAACCTTTGCTATGTTTACCCATTTAACTCTTTAGTCTGCTCTCTACTATTCTGTTTGCCGACTGACCAACCCCTACATGCTTTCTGACTATAAGTTTGCTTACTGATTTGACCATGCTTCCTGTTTGCATCCCCACTCTCCCCTGCACTTACATCCATGAGTGCCTGCATTCTGACAGGATACTTCACCTCGTTATAGATGTAGTGGAGGAGGCGAAGCAAACAGCTTTAAATGCTCAGGGACGCCTCTTAGGAGAACATCAGCAGATGCTCGCCGACCTCTACACCAGGATGACACAGTTAACTGCTGTGATGTCGCAGGCTGTCCTAACACACACTGATGCCTCTTCAACTCCCGTGCAGCTTCTCCCAACTCCCAAGAAATATGCCGGTGACGCCCTTAACTGTAGGGGATTTCTGCTTCAGTGCTCCATGTACTTCGCTACCATGCCAAACTTCTCTGACGAACGTACGATTGCAAAGTTTCTCTCTTTTCTCACCGGTAAGGCGCTACAGTGGGCTAGCATGGTATGGAAGAGTGGAAAGGAGCATACCACCTCATATGAGTGTTTTCTAGAACTATTCAAATAAGTGTTCGATCACAAACCTGAAGGGATAGAAGTCAGTGAAAGTCTGCTCACCATCACCCAAGGGGCAGGAGGAGTAGCCGAGTATGCGCTGGATTTCTAAACTCTTGCAGCTGCTAGTGGATGGAATGAGCTGGCTCTGAAAGCAGTGCTTCACCAAGGTCTTCGTCCCGAAATATTGAGTGAACTGGCTTGTAGAGATGAACATCTCACTTTAGACTCCCTCATAAACCTCACTATTTGACTGGATCATCTACTTTCCAGCCAACCCTCCCTCAAGGAGGTGCACCAGACCAGCTCAGTCAGCTGAAGCATCCACACCCATGGGGGTTTCTCAGTCTAGGCTGAAATGCTCTGAACAACAGAGAAGGCGATGCGAGGGGCTATGGTTCTATTGTGAGAGTTCCAACCATCATATAACACAGTGTCCAGTCACAACAACTCTGAGCATGCTCTTGACGTGGTGAGTCCAGTGAGAAAATTTAACTCAGAATCATTGAAAGTACCTGTGTTGTTGAAACTGCCAGCCTCGACCCACGTGTTATCTGCATTTGTTGACTCAGGGGCGGAGGGGAACTTCATTGACAGTTCAATCATCCAGGAGTTCAACCTGTCCACAACCCCTCTGCAGAGTCCACTCAGCATCAGGACCATCGACAGAGGACCTATAGGAGATGGTTTCGTCACAACTAGAACCACTCCTGTTCACATCCAAGTAGGAGCTCTCCATTCTGAACTCATTTCACTTTTTGTGACTTCTACAGTTAACCACGATATCATCCTGGGTTACCATTGGTTACAGCTCCACGACCCTCTGATATCTTGGCAAAACAAGGAAATCCTCCAATGGTCCCCTACATGCTTTCAGA
>JAOEHJ010000016.1:17925952-17937232 GCA_025447855.1 Potamarius usumacintae
TGGTTCTACAGTTTCCTCCTGTGTGTCAAGGAAAAGTTTGTTGGGTACCCTCTTTCTCTTCTTGCTTTTTGGTAGGTCCTCTTGCAAGAGTTTCTGCTCAGCAGTCTTAAGTGTAGACTCCTTTTCTGTTGGTAAAACATAGTAGCAAGACAGAATTTAATGCCTAGAAACAAAACTATGTGGCTTACGTTACATCAAATACTGTATTTTACTGTTCACTTTTGTGCTCTTTTTACACTGTTTTTGTATTGTTTTTTCCCCTGCTTTTTTATAATAAGTTTCGTCTGTTCATTTTAACACGTTAAATTTTGCTGCCATGTACAGCTGCTAAACTGATTTTTACTGTACAATGTTGGCTGACAATGTTGACTGTGACAGTAAAGTATTCTTATTAACCCAAATCTAAGCTGACATTCTTCAATTTACGACTTTTTAAATGTGTTTAATTAGTGTTTCACTGCTAATTAAAAATTCAAATTAAGCAGGACTCATGTGACTAATGGCCGTCAGCTAGCTAATATTAGCGGCCGCTAGCTAACCACTAGCTAGCACTTAATTTGAATTTTAGCTAGCTAGTCACTGTCCCGGAGCTAATAGCCTACAGCAAATGTTACTTGGCCAATAATGCAAAAACCTCAACAGGATAATTGCTATCATGATTAATGTTACATGACTAATAAAGTAAAAAAAAAATTAAGCACTGTACTTGCCTGCCAACTGCACAATGTGGGCTGGTTCGACCAGCCACCCATTAGTAGACCTCTTGCCACCCATGCTGCGGCACTCGACAAGATACTCCTTTTGAGAGTTTTCAGGATCGAAGTCTACGATCCAGTGTATGGGGACTATACTCAACGCATCTTTATCTTTCCCCTTTGACCAGCTAACGAGCGCAAACTTCATTTTTTAAATTTTCTCTTCTCACCGCTGAGGGACAGACTCTGAGTGGCGTTGGCTTCTCGTTTGCGCCTATTCTGCCGTCCCATAAACCATTGCAGTTCAATGTGTCCATGGTAACAACTAGCTCCACCAATCAGAGACGTTGCTTTTACAGCGTAGGATTCTGAGTAGTGTTGCGAATGAAATCTGTTTTTTTAGGTTCTGTTGGTTAATTTAAAACAAAGTTTTGGTTCTGTATCATTGCTTTACAACGTGCTTACTTTAAAACAAAACGTCTATTGAAAAAATGGACGGGATATTTACCTCTGGCAACCGAGTTAACCTTTTCTGTTTTGTTAATAAACACTTTGATCTTTGATTAGAAATCTCAGTGAGTTTTTTGTTAGCGCATCTGACATCCGAGCCCATTCTTAGCCTCTCAGCAGCTCTTTAGGCTGAAGTTGCTACAATATGGATCAATACATAGCCATACCTGGTCCATCCGTATATGGCTATATAACGTAAAATATAATGAATGTCATGCAAAATGTGATTTGGACTATTGTTGATCAAGCTCTCTGTAAACCTATGCATGAGCTTGCTTAACTTATAAAAATACATTGTTTCAATAAACATACATACAATAATGTAATGCAGTTTTTGTTTGCACAGCAATGTATTTTACAATATACGGTATGAATCAATATCTAGCAATAGGTTGTTCATCCATATATTGCTATATATTTTCAAATATATGAGCAAGTTTCTCATATATTGAAATATATTTTCTAATGTATTGCAATATAAATTCTAGTAAATTGCAATATACTTTCATTTCGTAAGGGACTGTAAGGGTGGTAGAGCTGTGAGGTCCAATTTTGCCAGTCTGTGGGCGGTCTGAAAGAAAGTTTTGAAAGGGATCTTCCTACAGATTTCTCAAACTTATTTGAAGTAAAAGTAGTCGCAGATTTCAAAAATCAAACTTTCATTTTCGAAGACCAAGTAGTGTTTGAGAAAAATAAATTAAAATGCCAGATGGGCTTCCTGCGGTGGTGACGTCTGTGATGACATCAGTTAGTGGTCACTTGGAGCAACTCAGCTGTTTATATTCTCTGTTTACATCATAGTTTTGCTAGTCTTACAAGTATTTTTACTGAATTTATCAGTTTTTAAATAAGTATACCTCATTGTGTAGCATATAAATGCCACAATGATGCTAAAACGAAAGCACAAGCTGGAACTAGACTTGATTTCTGCAAAGAAAATGCAAAGTGTGCTTGCTCAGCTGTAGCAGAGGGTCAGCTGCAGAAACTGGATCAGACATGAGACCTTGTGCTTTAAAATCTTTTTTTTTCACATGATCTACAGAAAGTGTGTGTGGCAAAGTGTATAGTATGTGTGTAATGTGTGTGGCTGTGCACTCTAAAATCTCAGTTTAAAATGGCTCAACTTGCAGGCCTTTCTTGCATCACACTCCTATTAGTACCCAGCCAACCCAGTCTCGCATGCCTATGGAAGTTTCCAACACTCGCATGCCCCGCTCTGAAAGGGAGAAAAGGTGCCAGGAGGGGCTATGTTTATATTGTGGTGAACCTGGTCATCTGTTAGCCCAGTGTCCTGTTCAACCACCCAACCCCAGAAAACAGAACAATCTCCATAAGGAACCTAGCTCCACTACCCCAGTGAGTCACAAAGCCTCTTCTCCACACCAATTCCGTAAACTCAACGTATCGTTAACCTCTCAGATTTGTCTCATGTTCTTTCTGCTCTAATAGACTCCAGGGCAAAGGGCAATTTCACTGATCACGAAGTCGTTCAGAGGCTCGAGTGGCCTACTGAAGAGCTCCAATGACCTACGAGTCTGAAGGTGATAGATGGCGGACCTATTGGGGGAAGAGCTCGTCACTACTTGCACCGCACCACTGGAGACTCCGGTTGGGGCACTTTAAGAAACTCTGTAGTGAATCCCTGAAGTGGGTCGAATACTGAAGCGCGGCAGGCGGGAAATGCTGTTCACACAGACTTTTATTTTCAACATTTTCTTTGCTTTTCAGCTTTTTACACACACACACGGGTTGGGAGATCCCCCCTCTTCGCGCTCTCCCTCCTTTTTACTCTCTGTAGTCACTGCAAAATACACAGACAATGTTAATTGGGAACAGGTGTACTGACTTTGCTACTCACTTTCCCTGGCTCCACCCTCCATTCACAAACCGATGCTCAGCCATGCCCCTGCTGCCACATACCCCCACTGCCTGACTCAGACCAGAGAGCCATCCAGCCTGCAGTGGACTCCCCCCCCCCCCAACGGGACAGGAAGTCTGCCATGACCATCTGCACCCCTGGCCTGTGGACCACCTCGAATTTAAATGGCTGGAGGGCAAGATACCAACGGGTGATACGCGCATTGGCATCCTTCATGCGGTGGAGCCACTGGACAGGCGCATGGTCTGAACAGAGGGTGAATGGGCACCACAGCAGGTAGTATCAGAGGGTGAGGACCACCCACTTAATGGCCAGGCACTCCTTCTCAATGGTGCTGTACTTACTTTTACGCATCAAGAGTTTACAGCTGATGTACGCCACTGGACGTTCCTCACCCTTCATCTTCTGGAACGGAAAGGCCCCCAGCCCCCTGTCTGATGAGTCGGTCTGCAAAATAAAAGGGAGAGAGAAGTCAGGAGAGTGTAGAAGTGGCCCACCACACAGTGCAGCTTTTACCTTAGTGAATGACTGTTGGCACTGCTCCGTCCACTGGACCTGATCTGGTGCCCCCTTTTTAGTGACATCAGTCAGCATGCTGGTGATGTCTGAATAATTAGGTATAAATCTGCAATAATAGCCAGCCAGCCCCAGGAACTGTCGCGCCCCCTTTTTTGGTCTTGGGCCTCAGGCAGGCCACAATCCTTGCAGTCTTGTCAATCTGGGGACGCACCTGCCCGTGACCCAAGTGGAAACCCAGATATCATACTTCTACACCACCCAATTGCACTCTCTTTTGGGTTAGCTGTGAGACCCGCCCACCTCAGTGACTCTAGGATGGCCCTAAGGTATTCTAGATGCCGCAGCCAGCTGTTGCTGTATATAATAATGTCGACGAGGTAAGCCGCAGCTTGGGGGGCGGAGGATCTTGTCCATGAGCCTTTGGAACATAGCAGGAGCCCCAAATAACCCAAAAAGGAGCATGACAAATTGGTGTAATCCGAACAATGTGGAAAAGGCCATTTTCTCTCTGAATAGAGGAGTCAAGGGGATCTGCCAATATCCCTTTGTCAAATCCAGTGTTGAATAAAATCAAGCAGCACCTAATTGATTGAGCAACTCATCAGTGTGAGACATTGGGTATGCGTCAAATTTAGACACCGCATTGACTTTTCTGTAGTTCACACAGAACCGGACCAACCCATCAGTCTTGGGAACCAGGACCACCAGGCTGCTCCAGTCACTGTGGGACTCCTTGATTATGCCCATTTCAAGCATGGCCTTGAGTTTGTCCTGAACCACCTTTTTTTTTGTGTTCGGGTAAGTGGTTGGGGTGGCTACGCACCACCACCACCGGGGGCATTTCAATGTGGTGTTCTATGAGGTGGGTGTAACCGGGAAGGGGTGAGAACATGTCGGAAAATTCCTTTTGCAACCTGGTGACCTCTGTGAGTTGGGCTGGTGACAGGTGGTCTCCACAGGAGACTGGAGCGGTTTGAGGAGTTATTTTACCTCTGGCCCCAGCTCTGCCTTCTCTGGGACTACCGATGCCAATGCCACAGGGACCCCCTCATTCCAGTGTTTTAGCAGGTTGAGGTGGTATATTTGCAGTGCCCCTCCCCTATCCATTCACCTTACCTCATAGTTAATGTCCTTGATTTGCCACGTGACCTCAAAGGGCCCTTTCCACTTGGCGACTAATTTGGAGTGCAAAGTGGCCAATAATATGAGCACTATCTCCTGGCGTGAACTCTCTAAGGTGCGCACCCCTGTTGTGCAGCTGGGTTTGGTGTTCTTGTGCCTGTCATAAATTCTCCTGGGTTAAGTGCATGAGGGTGTGGAGTTCTGCGCGCAGGTCAAGAACGTAGTGAATTTTGTTTTCACTTGTTGAAGGTCCCTCCTCCCAATTTTCCCGCAGCACATCTAAAATGCCACGTGGCTTTTGCCCGTATAATAATTCAAATGGTGAACATCCTGTGGAGGCTTGCGAGACCTCTCGTACTGTAAATAACAGGTGCTCGAGCCATTTATCCCAGTTATGTGTATTTTTGCTTACAAACTTCTAAATTAAATTTGAGTGTCTGATTGAATCATTCCACTAAGTCATCAGTTTGTGGGTGATAGACGCTCATGTGGATTGATTTAATCCCCAATAACCCATACAGTTCGTGCAGTGTGTATGACAAATGTAGTGCCTTGGTCAGTCAGGATTTCTTTCGGAATCCCAACCTGGAAGATAAGACTGAAGAGCGCCTCCACAATACCATGTGCTGAAATATTGCGGAGAGGCACTCCTTCCGGATATCATGTTGCATAGTCCACCAGAACTAAAATAAAGTGATATCCTTGTGCTGACCGATTTAATGGGCCAATGAGATCCATGCCAATTCTCTTGAAGGGGGTCTCGATTAGAGGGAGAGGGTGCAAAGGCACTTTTGGAGTGGCTGTAGGATTTACTAATTGGCATTTGTGGCACGCCACACACCACTGATGGGCATCCCCGTGAATCCCTGGCCATTAGAACTGGGCCATTATTCAGGCTCGTGTTTTATCCTGCCTTAAGTGTCCGTCTATTGGATTAGTGAGCCGTGTGGAATACGAGTTCCCTACGGCTCTTTGGGATTAACAACCGGGTTAACTGTTCGCTGGTTTGAGTGTCCTGCGTCACTCAATACAGCCTATCCTTAATAATAGCGAAATATGGGAAGGGGGGGTGTCGCATTTGCCTGGAGAGTTTGACCATTGATCACTCTCACTTGGTCAAACACATGATGTAGAGTCTTGTCTTGCGACTGCTCTAACGGAAAATCCTCGAGGGAATCCCTGAGAGAGGGAGGAGGGGTGAGCTGCTCCTCACTCCTTGTATTGCCCCGACATGGTGCTGACATAGATGGCTCTGTGACAGCTTCCCCATTCAATGCCAAACTGGGATCCCCCCCATGATGTTCTATCACAGGACCCACCCCTTACTATGTGTTCCATTAAGCCTCTGAACCCCAACCAATCAGTCGCCAAAATCAGCGGGTGGGTGAGATGAAGATTAACCGCCGACTTTATGCTATGATTTTCTCCCTGAAATAAAACGTGGCCAGACACTAATGGATAATTGTGAACATCCCCGTGCCCACACAAAACCTTCACCACTTATGCTCTCACCAGTGCCTCACCTTGCACCAGGCTTTGGTGGATTGAAGTCTGATTGCAGTTGGAATCCACCAACACGTGATATGTATCCCCCTTGAACACTCACCGGTGTATGATATGCTTTGGCCCGATCGAGGGTGGTCTCTGGTGCATCAGGGGTCCAGGGTGGGAATGAGGAGGAGAGAGAAGAGGTGGAATGTCCAGATAAATTCAACCACGTAGAGGTGACATACCTGGTAGAAGGTCGATGGCACAGTCATATGGTCTCTGAGGTGGTAGTTCACAAGCTTTCCCTTTACTGAAAACCTCCTGCAGGTCAAGGTAACACTCTGGGACATTTTCAATGGAGTCTGGCTGCGGACTTTCCACTGACGTGGAAGAGATACATAGTTGGGGACATACAAGACAATGTTGGAAGCAAGTGGGCAACCATTGCAGAATTTATTATGCCAAGAGATCAATGGGTTGTGTAGCCAAGGATACCCCAGAATTATGTCGTGATGTTCAGTGATGGTCACATAGAGAGAAATTTGCTCTGAATGGAATGCTCCCACCTGAATGAGAACGGGAGCGGTCCTGGCGGTAACCTGGCCATCACCTATGGGTCCTCTATCAATAGTTTGGATGCTGAATGGACTCTGCAGAGGGATTGTGGGCAGGTCATACTTCTGGACGATTGTGCTGTTAATGAAATTCCCCTCTGTCCCCGAGTCTATGAAGGCAGACAGGACGTGTGTGGAGGACACCAGCTTTAACAATACAGGCACTTTAAATGATTGTGCATTAAATTTTTAATCTGGACACACCGCCTGAGTAGTGGGTTCCACTGGCTTGGAGCATGATGGACGGATGGGACACTGGTTTATCTTGTGTGCTGAACTCCCACAGTAAAAACAGAGACCTTCTCTCTTCTTCCTTTCTTGCTCAGATCTTTTCAGGTGAGTGTGGGACACTTCCATGGGTGCACTTTCTTCAGTGCGACAAGCACGCTCTGAGGTTTCCTTGAGAGATGGCCGGGTGGTGAGCAAACGATCCAGCCAGATTGCCAGGTCAGCGAGGGAGTCTAGTGTCATGCTTTCATCCCTACAAGCCATTTCGCTGAACATCTCCGGACAAAGGCCCTGATGGAACACTGCTTTCAAAGCTGGTTCCATCAGTGGTTCCATCCACTGGCTGCAGCAAGGGTCCGAAAGTCCAAGGCATATTCTGCAACTTTTCTTGAGCTTTGCTTCATGGTGAGGAGACACTCTCCAGCTTCAATGCCCTCAGGTTCATGATCAAACACTCGTTTGAAGAGCTTGAGGAAACGCTCAGGAAGTCATGTGCTCGCCTTCTTTACTCTATACAGTGCTAGCCAATTGCAGTGCCTTGCCAGTGAGGAAGGATAAAAATTTGGCGATCTTGTGTTCATCCAAGAGATGTGGCATAGTGGAAAAGTACAGGGAGCACTGTAGCAGAAACCCCTTACAAGCAATCGTATCTCCGGCATATTTTTCGGGAACAGGGAGCTGTAGTACGGCACTAGAAGATGCTTCAGGGTGTGGAAGGAGGGCCTGCAACATCACAGTTGCAAGTTGCGTCATCTGTGTGTTGAGGTCAGCAAGCATCTATTGTTCTCCTAACAACCGCCCGAGTGTTCAGGTCAGTTTGTTTTGTTTCCTCCATTACATCCATTGTAGGTGAAGTATCCTGTCAGAATGCAGGCACTTACAGATGTGTAATTACAGGAAGAAGTGGCAAGCAAAGTGTACTGAGCCAAATTGTGAAGCAAAAGTCATAGTCAGAAGACAGGCGAGGGTCGGTCGATTGGCAATCAGAGTGATGTAGGCAAAACAGGAAGCGAAAACAGTGAAAGGATAGCGAGAGTCAAAGAACAGCAAACCAGGCAGAGAATAACAAAAGCTCAGCATGGACTAGGAACTCAGAACGATACTTCACATTGACACTGTGTTAGGGAGAGGTTTAAGTAGCGTGGTGATGATGAGTAAATGAGCAACAGCTGAGTTCAATACTCCAGTGACAGGGGGCGTTGTGAATCTTGGTTGTTGTAGTTCTAAGTGGCCATGTTTGTAGTTTGGTTAGTGCTGCTGGTTTCAGTGCTCTTACTGACAGTGATTTTTAATTTTTTTAAATAATCACCTGTGTATTTATACTAAAACAATTATCCACCATAGCCTCAGTGAATGTCAGTGAATAATAACCTCAACTTCATCTTGGTTATTATTCACCTATGTTCACTTCGCCTTCAGAACCAGTTAAATATTAGTTCTGAATTAAACTATTTGAATTTCAGTTTTTAAAAAATTGGGTGAGAAAATTCAAGGAGTCAAATTCAAGGAGTCAAAAATTCTGGGATACTTGGAAAGAGCAAGCAAACTAGGCCATAATCAAACTTTGTGATGGCCAGTCACAACACATTTCTGAGCTCATGGAAGTGGGACTTCATTTATTAGTCATATTTTATGGCAATGCATGGTGCCATGAAGGAGCACTCCTTTTTCCAAATTTTAAGTTGCTTGTGATACATTTCTGCCAGTCAAATTAAATGCCAGTGTCATCTTTTAACCTTCTTAAAGGTTAACAAATACTTGAAGTAACTTGAAGGATATAGCTGTTATATATACTTATTTTTCATCAGTGAATCCAGCTATTCTTTAACATATGGCACAACCTTTTAACTAAACCAGACAAGCAGCAGTTATTTTCCAGCAAGCTTCTTTTGGATACAATAAGAAAAAACAAAACAAAACATAAATACACATACGGTACACACAAGTTTCTGCAGCTGTTATGTAAACCATGGCTGGATTCACTGCTAAAAATAAACCCACTAGAAATCAAGATGGTTATCTCTTTTAAGCTCTTTTCTAACAAATCAAATTAAAGTGAATTTAATTACTTTTGACAATAATGTCTCAGAAATCAGGAAGAATCTGTGTGGTTCTATGCTGCTTCAACAGCTGTGGTAAATTCAGCTTTGGAAAAAACTGAATAAGAAATACACAAGTCTTTACTTTATGAAGAACGCCCATGTGTGAGACCATAAACTTTACATAGATTCCCTGGGTGTGCAGAGAACCAAGTTGTTGGTTCATGTGACTCATCACATGCCAGGTGATTAATGAAATAATCTTGAATGCATATTTAAAAAAAAACACATTTTTAAGTAATGCCACTTGTCTGTAATGGTTAAATGGAAACTGTGAATGATTATGCTAGCTAGCTATTACAGTGACTTTAGTACAGTATATTACACTTGATCCCCTGAAATGTGGTTGATGGTCATCAAGTGGTCCATTTTTTTCCCCTCAATTTCTCCATTCTCTATTTCTAGCTATTGTCGGAATGTCTAACTAATATGTAAAATTTGAATAACATTAAGATGGGAATAAAGTATCATTATCAGTAACTGAGGATCACTGCCCAACGTAGTCAATCCAACTACCCATGTTGCTGTCACTGTCAGCCACCATCAGCAGGCAGCAATAGAAACAGTCACTACAACTTGCCAGTGCAGTAATGGTGGTGCTGCTACGGTAGATGGTGGAAAACACAAATTACTGGATTCATCTATATCCTGTGGTGGATTTCATGTTCATCTCTACAGCTGTTATTATTCTGCAGTGTCCTTTCTATGTTTATCCTGTCGTCAAGTCAAATCATTTTATTTGGATAGTGCTTTTAACAACAGACAATGAGCAAAGTAGTTTTATAGAAAAATAAAGCCTTTAAACAAATGAGCTAATTTTAA
The DNA here is from genome assembly GCA_025447855.1 of Potamarius usumacintae. Classification (NCBI taxonomy): domain Eukaryota; kingdom Metazoa; phylum Chordata; class Actinopteri; order Siluriformes; family Ariidae; genus Potamarius; species Potamarius usumacintae. Next base: position 17,935,929 of record JAOEHJ010000016.1, read on the forward strand.
TCCCAAAATTTTTTATTTATCCCTGATGAGCAAGCCTGTGGCAAAGGTGGCAAGGAAAAACTTCCTCAGACGACATGAGGAAGAAACCTTAAGAGGAACCAGACTCAAAAGAGAACCCATCCATGTTTGGGTGATAAAAGATAGCATGATTATAAATAACTTCCTTCTATAACCAAGTCCTATATAGTTACAAAGTACAACTGTGTAACCAGGAAATTCATTAGAGTTTTTGCATGAAGTCTACTTTGTTGAAGTCATCATCTTCATTGATGGAGACTTGAGTGCAAGACTACTCATGACAACTGCAGTCCTAAAGTTATCATGTCAATTGTAGTCCTCAGCCATCAGAGTAAAACTAAATGTCCAGAGCCATCTTCTAATTGTGTCTTCTAAGACTGTCCATATGGGGCCATCCTCCACAGGAGCGATGTGATGAGACTCCAGCCAGATGTAGGGCATCAGGATGGATCAGGCAGGTCCAAAGAGCAGGAGAGGTCAGTATCACTGGTGTCTGAGAATCGACATGTAACTCGACAGAGAGAAACAGACAGAGGGAGACACAGAGAGAGGGAGAGTGGGGGAAGAAAGTAAAAACAGGTTGTAAGGTATGCTCGGTGTCACCTAATGGTTAAGAACAGTATAGATTTTGTGCCAAGCAGAGATTCCAGCAAGACTAACTCTGACAGCATAACTAAAAGGGAGAACCAGAAGATATGAGGTAACACAGACATGAGGGAGCTCTGGGACATAAAGCAGACAGCCACTACACCGTCAACAAACCTGAGTGAATGTGTGAGAGTGGGGGGCAGCATCATCCATACATCCCAGTTTACCAAAACACTCTATGCCTGCGGACTTTCCAGATCTACTCCTTTACCTGATAAAAAGCTATTAACAAAAGGCTTGACTAAAAAGATATGTTTTCAGCTTAGACTTAAACGTTGACACTGTGTCTGAGTCCCGAACATGACTTGGAAGGCTGTTCCATAACTGTGAGACTTCTTAAGAAAAGGTTCTGCCCCCGATGTAGCCTTCACTATATGAGGTACCAACAGATAGCCGGCACCTTTTGATCTAAGTAGGCGTGGCATAAAGGACCAAAAGTTCACTCAGGTACTGTGGTACAAGACCATTCAGTGCTTTATAGGCCAGTAGTAGTATTTTATTTTCAAAGCAAAATTTGATTGGGAGCCATTGCAATGTGGAAAAGATAGGGGTGATGTGGTGATATCTCCTAGTTCTAATAAGGACTCTCGCTGCTGCATTTTGAACTAACTGGAGCTTGTTTATGCACTTATTGGAAC
>JAOEHJ010000016.1:18106513-18122402 GCA_025447855.1 Potamarius usumacintae
TAATGAATCAAAAAGAAATTTGACAATACAAAACTTTATATATTTTTGATGTTTACAAAATCAAGTAACAGTTACAATAACTTGATTTTGTACACATCAAAAATATATTTGTATCGTCAAATTTCTTTTTGATTCATATATTCAATTTCTGAACAATCGGAGTATTGATCTAACCTAGCTTCTATAACAGCAGGTACTAAACTTGATTCAGTTTTTTTTTTTTAACATGCTCTATCTTCCCCTTTATCCTTCTTTTCTTTGAAAGGAACCACTCTGTTGCCTTTTGCACAAGTCTATTCACTTCAGATATCCCCTTTATATTAAGGAGGTTTAGAGTTCAAAAGATTTTTCAGATATTTTGAAAAAAAATATGAATTAATATATCACAGTATTTTCATTTGGCATTGCACTACATAAGTTATAATAATTGCATCTATATTCATCTGACAGCGAGTGACAGTTCTTGCAACAGCAACTGTACAAAAAAAATACATATAAATTCATCTATTTATAATTTTAACAATTAAATTAGTTAACATTAACTGCATGACAGATGTCAAGTCTCAAGATGTGACTCCCCTACAAGGATACATTGCATTCCGTCGCAAGTCAAAATGTAAACAATGTCGATGTACCAAGCATGCTGAGTGGGCAGGTTTGACCCAAAACAAGCTGTATACAATAATGGGATAGCGATTGATATTTATAATTTAATATTTAGCCTACCAGCATTTATACATGGACCCATGCACAGACGCATTTCACTTGGTAATCATAGTGATGGCTAAAATTACAGACTTACCTGTGGTTCAAGGCCTTTTTTAAAACCAGGCATCTAACATGTCGCTCCGCTTCTTAGTCGCCATTTCTAGCCATGTGGTAGTGCAGCTCAATCACAGTACACGAAACATTGTCAACACCTTGTCAGCCAATCAGATTACATCTTAGTTACAGCACATGGCAGCATAATGGCTGCCTCTATTTCCTATGGACGTGTTAGTATTTGGCCATTATTTAGTTGAATAAAACTTAGTTTCACATTGCATGCTGCTCAGTTTTGTACAGATATGTAAACAAAAATATTTTTTGTTACTCAGTGAAAAATAGACGGTGGCAAATCCTACTACAGACGGCGATTTGCCGCCGCCGACCGGCTACTTTTGAGACCTCTGTCTATATGGGTGCCGTAAATTAAAATGCTTTTGACTTGAGTCAGATATAAAAAGGTGTTTACATGTTGGGATGTTTATTTTTCAGTGCTGGTGGCTGTGTAAATGTCTGTGAGGACATTTAAATGGTTGTCTTTGGACTTATTTTGTTTTCAAGAGTGCTTTTTTTCTCCTTTTTTTCTTGTGTAATCCTTTGAGAATCCCAGGCCTAAATTATTACTTCTACTACTACTACTACTACTAATAATAATAATAATAATAGCAGTGGCAACATCATCTGCACATAAATCAACTTTTACTGGCGCAATGAGAAAAAATCCTGCGGGTTTTGACCCTTGGCTTGGCATACTTCACTTACTTTGACCCATGGGGAAAACTAATCGGGGAACCCCGACCTAGGGACACTGTAATAAGGAAAACATGTTCTATTTCATCTTTCCTGACCACCAGAGGCAGTGCATAAGCACTGAATGTCTCCATCTCGCACATGTGCAGGTTTCCCAGTATTCCTTTTCATCTTCTCACTCACAGATAGACTGCACGTCACAGAGTTTTACAAAAAGAAAGCTGATAGTATTCACATGCTTTCAACTGTTTGTTGTTGGTAGCCTTGTGACAACTTGTCGAGGTTGCAAGCATCTCGCCCTCCAAAGACTGCAACAAGTGAACTCTCCAGTGAAAGGATAGCTGCGGTTTGTCGTGTTTGTTCCTTTTGCTTGGATCATTATCCTTGGCTGGTCTACAGCTGTTTATGTACCTGCTGATTGGTTGAATTATTGGTAACAATGTTGGTTATAAGTTACCCGTTTTGTTGCTGAAGGCAATATGTGCGCTCCCACTCCCAGTATTATTTACTTGTTTATTCTGTTAGCGGCTACACTTACTTTGTTTTGACTGGCACTTTCACTCAGTTTATCTTGATCTGCATATTATAGAGAACTCAGTTGTGCCCGTTTTCTGTGGTTGTAATTACAGCAAGTTAAGATTGTTGGTGAAGGCAGTGTGTGCACTCCCACTCCCAGTGTTATGTATTTGATTTTTCTGTTTCAACCGGCGCTTTTGCTCTGCTTACCCTAACTAGCATACTTTCGAGACAACTCAGGTGGGCCTGTTTTCTGTTTATGGTTTGATTACAATGTAACAACATTGGCTATACCCATTTTTGTTGGTGAAGGCAGTGTGTGTGTGCCCACTCCCAATATTATTCACTGGAATCTATCTGTGGAAAGCAACAACTTTGGCTACACTGCTTGTTTTGACTGGTGGGTTTGCTCAGTTTACCTTAATTCATGTATTCTGCAAACAACTCGGTTGTGCACATTTTCTGTCTTTGTAACTACAGCAAGCTCACCTTTGATGGTGAAGGTGGTGCTGTTGCTCCCACTCCCAGCATAGGTGTGTTATATTGACTTTCCTTCTTGCAATTGGTGACAGTGCTCTGTTTGAGCTAACTTGCTACTTTGGTATCAACTGAACTGTACCCATACTGTGTTGTGGTATCTCTACTGGTCAAGGTAGTGCTCTAGCTCCCACCCCAAGCATAGGTGTGTTAAATTGACTTTGCTTCTTGCATTTGGCAACAGTACACTGTGTGAGCTAACTTGCTACTTCGGGATCAACTAAACTGTACCTGTATGGTGTTGTGGCATCTCTGCTGTTGAAGGCATTGCTCTCACTCCCTCTCCCAGCGTAGGTATGTTAAATTGACTTTCCTTTTTGCAGTTGGTGACAGAATTCTGTCGAGTCAACTTGCTATTTTGGTACCAACTAAGCTGTACCTGTACTGTGGTGTGGCATCTCTGCCGGTGAAGGCAGTGGTTTTGCTCCCACTCCCAGCGTAGATGTATTGTGAACCATTGACTATCATAGTTAGCAGAGGTGTTTTCACTTACGCTAACCTGCTATACATCAGTGGCAACCCAGTTGGTGAAGGCAGTGCTCTTGCTCCCACTCCCAGCGTTATATTGGGACTTTATACATTATATTGACTTGCTTCAAACAGTTGGTGTAGTATGTCCCTGGGTGGGTGGAATACTGACGTGTGGACAGGCAGGGGATGATGTTAATACAGACTTTATTTTCTCTAATCTTTAGCTTTTCAGCTTCACTAAAGTTGTTAGCTCTCACACGCATGCACGTACGTATACACACACACACACACACACACACACACACGTGTTCTGGTCAGGAGAGACTTCACCTGTTCGCTTTTCTCCACTACGGCATCATTGAAACAGACACACACACACACACACACAACATAAATTGACAACAGGTGTGATCATTTTGTCACTCACCATCCCTGGCCCCGCCCTTGATTCACAAACCAACACCTGACCACGCCCCCACTGCTACATACCCCCACTACCTGACTCAGGCAAGGGAACCATCTGGCCGGCAGCAGACTCCCCCCGACAGGACAGGAAGTCCGCCACCTCCATCTGTTTCCCCGGCCTGTGGACCACGTCGAATTTGAAAGGCTGGAGGGTTGGATACCAATGGGTGATCTGCACATTGGCATCCTTCATGTGGTGGAGCCACTGGAGCAGGGCGTGATCCAAGCAGAGGGTGAAAGGGCACCCCAGCAGGTAGTATTGGAGGGTGGGGACCACCCACTTGATGGCCAGGCACTCTTTCTTGATGGTGCTGTACTTACTTTCTCACATCAAGAGCTTGTGGCTGATGTACAGCACCGGACATTCCTCGCCCTCTACCTCCTGGGACAGAACGGCTCCCAGCCTCTGTCCGACGTGTTGGTCTGCAAAATAAAAGAGAAAGAGATAAGTTAGAGGAGTGTAAAAGTGGCCCCCCGCACAGTGCAGCGTTTACCTTGGTGAAGGCCTGTTGGTACTGCTCCATCCACTGGACCGGATCTGGTGCTCTTTTTTTAGTGAGATCAGTGAGTGGGCTGGTGACATCAAAATAATTAGGTATGAATCTGTGATAGTAGGTTCCCAGCCCCGGGAACTGTCTCATCCCCTTTTTGGTCTTGGGCAGGTCACAATCGCTGCAGTCTAGTCAATTTGGGGACGCACCTGCCCATGACCCAAGTGGAAATCCAGATACTGTACTTCCACTCACCCAATTGGACACTTTTTCGGGTTAGCTGTGATGCCTGCATGCCTCAGTGACTTCAGGACAGCCCAAAGGTGTTCTAGGTACTGCAGCCGATCGTTGCTATATATAACAATGTTGTCTAAGTAGGCTATGGCATAGGCGGCATGGGGCGGAGGATTTTGTCCATGAGCGGGACATAGTATAGTGGACGTAGAACATAGCAGGAGCACCAAATAACCTGAAAGGATGAGTGATGAATTGGTGCAAGCCAAATGGTGTGGAAAAGGCCGTTTTCTCTCGGGATAGAGGAGTCAAGGGGATCTGTCAATATCCCTTTGTCAAATCCAGTGTTGAGTTAAACCAAGCAGCGCCTAATCGATCGAGAAACTTACCAAAGTGAGGCATTAGGGATGCATCGAATTTAGACACTATGTTGACTTTTCTATAGTCTACACAGAACCAGACTGACCCGTCAGTCTTGGGGACCAGGACCACCGGGCTACTCCAATCACTGTGGGACTACTTAATTATTCCCATTTCGAGCATGGCTTTGAGTTCGTCCCAAATCGCCGCTTTCTTGTGTTCAAGCAAGCAGTATGGGAGGCTACGCACTACCACCCCTGGGGGCGTCTCAGTGTGATGTTCTATGAGGTGAGTGCGGACGGGAAGGGGCGAGAACACGTCTGAAAACTCCGCTTGCAACCTGACAACTTCCATAAGTTGGGCCGGTGAGAGGTGGTCTCCACAAGGGACCGGATTGGATTGGCTTGGCTTGAGTAGTTACTTTTGTTTGTACCTCTGGCGTGAGCTCTGCCCTCTCCGGAACTACCGACACCAATGCCACAGGGACCCCCTTGTTCCAATGTTTTAACAGGTTGAGGTGGAATATTTGTAGTGCCCCGCCCCATCTGTTTGCCTCACCTCATAGTCGATGTCCCCGATTCGCTGTGTGACCTTCAAAGGGCCCTTGTCACTTGGCGATCAATTTTGAGCTCGAAGAATGGCAATAATATGAGTACTTTATCTCCCAGTGTGAACTCTCGAAGGTGCGCGCCCCTGTTGTACAGGAGGGCTTGACGTTTTTGTGCCTGCCATAAATTCTCCTGGGTTAAGTGACTGAGCGTGTGGAGCTTTGCATGCAAGTTGAGAACATACTGAACTTTGTTCTTACGATTCGAAGGTCCCTCTTCCCAGTTTTCCTGTAGCATGTTCAAAATGCCATGAGCTTAAGCCTGTATTATAATTCGATTGTGGAGAATCCCATGGAGGCTTGCGGGACCTCTCCATACTGCGAATAACAGGGGCTTGAGCTATTTATCCCAATTACATGCAACCTCACTCACAAACTTCCAAATTAAGTTTTGAAGTGTTTGGTTGAATCGTTCTACCAAACCGTCTGTGGGTGATAAATGCTGGTGCAGATGGTTTTAATCCCCAGTAACTCAAAGATTGTGATGTGTGCGTGACATGAATGTAGTGCCTTGGTCAGTCAGGATTTCTTTGGTAATCCTGACTCAGGAGATAATTTTAAACAGTGCGTCTACCACATTGCATATGGAAATGTTACACAGCGGGACTGCTTCCAGATATCTCATTGCATAGTCCACTAGGACTAAAATAAAGTGATATCCTTGTGCCAACCATTCTAATGGCTTGACGAGGTCCATGCCAATTTTTTCGAAGGGGGTCTCGATTGGAGGGAGAGGGCACAAGGGCGGTTTTGGAGTGGCTGCTGGATTCACCAGCTGGCATTCGTGGCAAGCCGCACACCACCAACAGACATCCCCATGATTCCCTGGCCAATAGAACCGGGCCATTATTCAGGCTAGTGTATTATCTTGACCAAAGTGTCCAGCCATCAGATTAAAGTGAGCTGCATGGAATACGAGTTCCCTGCGGCTCTTTGTTCACGGGTTTGAGTGTCCTGGGTCACTTGGTACAACCTGTCCTTAATAATTGCAAAGTACAGGAAGGAGGATGTTGCATTTGGCTGTAGAGTTTCGATTACTCTCATTGATTACTCTCACTTGGTTAAAGGCATAACACAGAGTCTCGTGTCACATTTGTTCTAATGGGAACTCCTCAAGGGAATCCCCAAGAGAGAGAGGGGGGCGGGCCACTCCTAATATCGCTCTGACATGGTGCTGACGTGGATGGCTCTGAGATGGCTTCCCCAGTCAGTGCCACACTGGAATTCTCCCATAACGTGTTACTGCAGGACCCACGCACTACTACATGCTCCATTAAATCTTTAAACCCCGGCCAGTCTGTCCCCAGAATTCATGGGTGGGTGAGGCGCTGGCTAACCGCCGCCTCTACACTATACTTTTTGCCCCGAAATGGAATATGGACTAGTGGATATTCATGAACATCCCCGTGTACACACACAACTTTCACCACTTGTGCTCTCCCCAGTGCTTCATCTTGAACCAGGCTTTGGTGGATTGAGGTCTGATTACAGCCGGAATCCACCAACATGTGATATGTATCCCCTCGTATACTTACTGGTATGTGATACACTCCGGCCCAATTGAAGGTGGTCTCTGGCGTGTTGGGGATCCGGACCACAGCTCCCATCTCCATCACAGAGTACTGGCCCTGGACATGCCCGGGTTCCCCGCAGCACCAGCATACTTGCCCAGGCTTCACCTCTGCACTGGTGATTTGGGGATCACTCACCTGGGAGGGGAGACAGATACAGAAGGGAAAGAAGGGAAGGGGACACCACAGGCGTGAAAAGCAGGCTGTGGGGGGGCCGGCCTCCGTTTCTGTGGTGGGGGAACAGGGCAGGGACAGGAAGAGGTGAGGGGGGAAAGGGAGAAGGGAAGAGAGAGAAGAGGCAGGATATCTGGCTCCTGCTGGAACTGCCGCTAAATGTTCCTCTACCAACTCGATTGCTCAATCCAGCGATGGCACTGGACCCACTCCGCTGTCCCTTCTGGCAGCTGCGTGATGAACTGCTCCAGCACCACCACACTGATGATCCCCTCTGCATTGTGGTCTTCTGCTTTTGGCCGAAACCAAACGGCTGGCCAACTTCCTCCAGTGTCAGCATGTGGAAGCGCTGACAGTGTTGGTTCTGGGGAGTGGCCGACACGCTGCAGGATGGCTTGCTTCTAGTCGGCGCAATTGAGCTGACTGTTAATGGGGAGCTGTTGCATGGCAAACTGGGCTTCTCCGGACAGCAGTGGTAGTAGACGAGCCACACGTTGTTCAACCAGATACCCCCACACCTCAGCCGCTTGCTCAAATAGGGCAATGAAGGCTTCCAGGTTGTCATGAAGCCCCAAATTCACGAATGTGACATGGGATGGGTCCACAGTGGTGGCGGTCGAGGATCCCACCAACGTGAGAAGGTGCCAGAACGCCTGGCAATCTTCCTGCTGGGCCAGCAGAAAGGCTTCAAAGAGCTTTTTTTGCTCCTTTCGGAGGGTGATCAGCACTTTGTGCTGGCTCTGTTGGGTAGCAGTGAGGGCATGGATGAGTTCCTTGAGCGGGGAGGACTTCATGGGTGGTTCCCTTCAGTATCCCAGGTATTCAGCATTACTGTAGTACGTCCCTGGGTGGGTGGAATACTGAAGTGCAGACAGCCAGAGGATGATGTCAACACAGACTTTATTTTCTCTAATCTTTAGCTTTTCAGCTAAATTCATTAGCTGACACCCCCACCACACACACATGCGCGTGCACACACGGGTTCTGGTCGGGAGATACTTCGCCTGTTTGCTCTCTGCCTCCTTTTCTCTGCTTTGTCAACACTGAAACAGAAACACAACATTAATTGACAACAGGTGTGATCATTTTGCCACTCACCTTCCCTAGCCCCGCCCTCAATTCACAAACTGACCCTTGACCACGCTCCTGCTGCCACAGTTGGCTATAATACTCTGTTTGAACTAACTTGCTACTTTGGTACAAACTAGGCAGTACCGGTACTGTGTTGTGGCATCTCTGCTGGTAAAGGCAGTGGTTTCGCTCCCACTCCCAGCATAGGGGTATTGTGAACCATTGGCATTATAGTTAGCTCAGGAGGTTTCTGCTTAAGCTAACTTAATATATATTTGTTGCAACTCTTGTTGGTAACCTGAGTTATTCCTGGTGTTTTGTATTTTGCTGGTTGCCACTATGTTGAGCAGCCATTATTGTGTGGCCTGTATGGCTTCTCTGCAGCCAGAAGATGGCCATGACGTGTCTCTTGTGCCTTGGCCTTGAGCGTATGAGGGAGGGTCTCTCAGAAGATCCCTGCATGAACTGCAGCTTCATGCCTCGGGCAGTGAGGGCTGCTAGACTGGCTGAAGTGGAACAGCTGTTGGGACATGGTCCATCACCAGAACAGTTGGCCCAGTGATCGAATCCAGCCCAGTCTGGCTGGTCAAAGTGCGGGCTGTTGAGACTGAGGGCGCCTCCTCCAGGAAGAAGGCCAAGGAATCCAAACTTGCCTCCAAAGTGAACCAGCTGACTGAGGAGCTTAATCAGATGAAATCCCTCTTCCTAGCCTTCCAGTCTGGAGCCGGTGCAGGGGATGTAGAGGTTCCTGCTCCTCCTGCGGCCGTGCTGGCTCAGGAGAATGAGGTACTCTCAATGGCGGCTTTGGCCACTGAGTTTGAATATGGGGCAGATGAGTTCTCCCAAAATGCAGCCTCCTGTGCCTCTGAGGTGAGCTCACATTCTTAGGCCCGCAGTTCTGGGGCTGGTTCAGAGGATAGCTCTATGGGAGCCATCATTCCTTTGGCCCTGGCCCGTTTGCAGCTGGATGCTCCACAAGTTCAGCCAGCTCCTACTAGTGCTGCTTTTTTTTCCCCAATGTAGTCTAACCCCTGCTACCTTTACTGTGCCTCCATCAGATGAATACTTAAGGGAGTTGCATGCATGCTGGAGGGATTCTAGAGCCCTCTCTCATTCAACATCTGATGGCCAAACCCTGGCAGCCATGCAGGATGCAGCCAAGTTTAGCTTGGGCCGCATGCCAGCGATTGAGCGGACTATAGCTGCTCTCATTGTCTCTCCTGATGAAAAACTGAGGCCAGATGCAAGGTGTCCTCGCCCCCAGTGTCGGGTTACGCATGAACTGGTCTCCAAGGCCTATGATGCAGTGGCATGCATGGGGCGCATAGGTAACTCATTATCACACCTAATGCTCACTTTTTCAGCATCCCTGCAGGAGGCCATGCTGGATGATTCCGTACACAATTTTAGTGATGCATCTCTGCATATTTTTGCACTTGTGTCCAGAGTGGTGGGACGGTTGATTTCCACCCTTGTCCAGGCTTGCCACCAGGTTTAGCTGGCACAGGTGTCCCTCACTGAGAAATGCAGGAGGACCCTCCACAGTGTTCTGGTGGAACCTGGTGAGCTGTTTGGGTCTGCTGCCTTACAGGCACTCGAGTACACGGTTTAAGCCAGGCAAACTAGACAGCAGTTTTCTGGGTTTCATAGGAGTGTGCCTCCTCTCAGCAGGCCTAGGGGTTCCTTAGCCCAGCACTGCTCTCACCCACCAACTTACCCCAGTGGTTACCCTAGGTAGCGCCCAGCTCAGCAGCCTGTTCAGCTGGTGGCCCAGGACTTTCAGGCTTCTGGGTGCCTGCCCTCTAGAAGACCTCAGGCCTTGGCTGCTACCCATCATCCCCCTAGGGCAGGGGTGCCAGACAGTGAGGTTCTGGGGCCGGTTGTTGGCTGTTTTTCCCAGCAGCAGCTCAGTTACTGGGCTACTTCCACCACAGATCCCTGAGTGATTTCAACCTTAACCCATGGGTACAAACTTCAGTTCCGATGCCGGCCCCCCAACCTGTGGCTGGGTCAAGATGTCCATCATACATGACCTGTCAAAAGTCCTAGCCTTGAATCAGGAGTTTTCTGTACTCCTGGACAAGGGTGCCATCAAGCCAGTAGATCCCCTGTCAGTACCCCCCAGTTGTATTCGGCCTACTTCCACATAAAAAAGAAAGATGGTGGACTCCACCCTGTCCTTGATGAAAGGGGACTCAACAGGTTCCTGAAAATCATGAAGTTCCATATGCTCAGTATTGCAGAGGTTCTGCATACTGTTGCCAGAGGGGAGTGGTTACATCAGTCGACCTGAAGGACTTCATGTGTCCATTGTACCACACCACAGGGCAGTTCCTGCGGTTTGCTTTTCAGGGCCATCATTTTCAGTTCAGAGTGCTCCTGTTCAGCCTCTCACTCTCCCCATGGGTGTTCATCAGGTGTGTAGCAGCAGTCCTCTCACTACTGTAGTCACAGGGCATGAAGGTCCTGCCTTACCTGGACGACTGGCTCATCTGTGCGCTGTCCCGGTCTCAGGTGGCCCAGGACATGGCGCTTCTTCTCACACAGCCCAGCTGGGTCTCAGGGTGAATCTCAAAAAGAGTTGTCTGGTTCCTACACAGAGCATAATTTTCTTAGGGGTGGCTCTGAACGTGGCCACCATGAAAGCTTGCTTGCCACCTCAGTGGCTGGACAACATTCTCTGCCTCCTTCCCCTCTTCCGAGAGGGCAGATGGTTACCCTATATCCAGTGTATGTGTCTTCTGGGCAAATTGACAGCTGCCGCAACTGTGGTCCTCTTAGGCTTGCTGTTGCTGCCTCCCCTTCAGAGGTGGCTGAACAGTTTCCACTTGGATCCCAAGTGGCACCGGCACAGGAAACTCGAGGTATCACAGCATTCCCTCCTTGCTCTAGCTCTGTGGAGAGAGGTCATTTCTGCTCCAGGGTGTACCCATGGGCTCATTTCCATCCTGTCGGGAGACCATTGTTATGGATGCCTCACTCTCAGGATGGGGTGCGGTGTGACAGAGCCAGACAGCTCAGGGGCTGTGATCTGCTCAGGACAGCACAGAGCATATCAGTGTACTGGAACAATGGGCTGTGCACATGGCACACAACCACTTTTTACCATTTCTGAGAGGGAGGCATGTGCTTGCACAGTCAGACAACATCTCAGCTGTCATTCAAATAAACCACCAGGGGAGCACCAGGTCTGCACGGTTGTTACAGGTGTCTCAGGACCTCCTGATGTGGGTGGCCCCCTGCCTAGCCAACCTGAGGGTGATGTATTTGCCCGGGGAGCAGAACCAGGCTGCAGACTTCCTCTCCCATTGCAAACCTTCTAGGCAAGGATGAAGGGAGGGAGTGGTGGCTTCATCCAGAAGTGGTGCTCAACATCTGGGACATCTTTGGTGAAGCAGAGGTTGATCTCTTTGCCACAGTGGAATCAACCCATTGCCCCCTCTGGTTCTCCTGGATAGAGGAGACCAGCCCTCTGGGCTAGGATGCTCTTGCCCACAATTGGACAGAGGGTCTCCTTTATACATTTCCACCAATCTCTCTCTGATTCTTCCAATACTGCAGAGGGTTCTCCAGCAGGGCCACAGACTGCTGCTGGCAGCCCCCTTCTAGCCAGGGAAGACATGGTTTCCTGTGCTGCACAGGCTCTGTCGCAGCTCACCATGGCACCTCCACAAAAGTAAGGATCTCCTGTCTCAATTGGGGGCCAGATTTGGCATCCCAATCCTTGCCACCTGCAGCTATGGGTCTAGCAGCTGCAGGGCCCAACCCGCTGCTGAACAAATGTATAGACACCATCCGCAATACTGTGCTGAATGCCAGGGCACCCTTTACCCGGGTCCAGTACGAGAACAGGTGGCAACTGTTCTCTGCATGGTGTTCCAGCAGGTATGAGTACTCACTGCACTGTTCAGTTCCCACAACTCTGGAATTCCTTCAGTCACCCTAAGAGGATGGTTGGTTCCTGTGTGGTGGAGATGGTGAGGGTATATGTGGCAGCCGTTTTGTTTTGATATGCTCAAGTCTCTAACAAAATGGTGGGGTGCCATAGACTTGTGTCCCTCTTTCTGAAGGGAACTTTGAGACTATGTCCCCCACAAGCGCTGAGAGTTCCAGCATGGGATCTGCCCCTGGTGCTGGATGTCCTATGTTTACCTCCCTTTGAGCCTCTGGCTCAGGTAGAACTGAAATGGATGTCTGCAAAGACTGCTTTTTCCTTGCCATCACTTCAGCAAAGCATGTTGGTGAGCTACATGCCTTGTCTGAGTGACTCATGTTTGAGGTGGAACTCTGCTGGCTCAGGGCTCACTCTGTGGCCAAATACAGAATTTCTTCCCAAGGTTCTGTCATGTTCAAACCTTAACCAACTGATCCATCTGGCACAATTTAACCCCCCAGAAGGTGAAGGGGAGGATAACCTGAGATTGCTGTGCCCCGTGCAGGCTTTAAGATGTATGTAAATGCGACCGTGAGTATGCGGCAGTCTGAACAGCTGTTTGGTCAGGTATGGTGATCCTAAGAAAGGCTTTGCTCTCTCCAAACAGCAACTGCCTCACTGGATTGTGGATGTCATCACCCACACACATAAAACAGGTGGTCATCCCCTGCCATCCAGGGTGAGGTGCCACTCTACTCAGGCTGTCTCCACATCATGGGCAGCCTTGCGACGCGTGCCCCTGGAGGCCATATGTGCTGCAGCATCATGGGCATATCCTACACTGTAAAAAACTGAAAACTGAATTTGAGGAGAAAATTCCTGAATACTAGTGAAATTATCTTGCTGCATGGACAGATATTTTTACTTGATAAGACATCTTAGAATAATCTGGTTGCAATCTAGAACTAAGTTTAATAATCTCAGAATTTGTGTCTTGTATTTTTCTAATGGGAAATGCAAGATCGTTTCAATTATTTTCAAGATATTTTCACTTGCTAAGATATCATTTTTTGCAGTGTAGCACCTTCTCCAGATTCTATCGGGTAAATGTTGCCACTCCCACCCACTGAGTGTGGTCTTATTGCCTGGGTCTGCTGCTTCCTCTCAATGAGGGTTGTGTTGGGATTCCTCATGACTTTGTTGTCATGGGTCATCCAGTGCTTATTACACCGCCTCTGGCAGTCAGGAAGGATGAAATAGAACAGAAGTTATGGATGTAACTACAGTTCTGGATGACCACCAGAGCGCGCTGTCACACAGAATCCTTGTGATTTTGTGAAAAGATTCTGCAAGAATAGATCTTCTGATGTCACAGGAACATACAAGTTCACCAGGGTCATAGGTGACTTCGTTGGAATTGGTACTTGAACCCATGCATGTGCAAGATGGAGACATTCAGTGCTTACGCACTGCCTCTGGCAGTCATCCAGGATTCATAGAACCATAGTTACATACATAACTTTCATTTTAGGCATTACTCTTCATGTCTTTGGTCGAACAATCTGCTTGTTTTTTGTTGGTTTGTCCCCCCCCAAAGTCAGGCCTTTTGTGATCCTGAGGTCATAACATGTTGCCATTTCCATATGTCATGGCAAAGCCATGAACATGAAGTGAGCTCATATCTTGGGCAATCCTTGGTCAGTTTACATGAAACTTGCTGTGTGTGAATAAATCCAAGCCTTTGGCAAAATGACGTTAATTTTCCATGGCAACTATACCCTGCTGGTTTGCTTGGCCCCCTCATTGCTGCTCACAGCTATATTTTTCTGAATGTTATAAATTTTAATGGCAAAATACTAAGTCCATAGGATCTTTGTAAAATTTACAATTTTGTATAATAAATGTTCTGAGTTTGAGTCTTTTTCTTACTTTCTATATTTATTGGCAGCATTCTGGTGAGCCATTTGAAATTGTGCTGCTTTTCTTGTGATTTGCCAGATGC
Source organism: Potamarius usumacintae (assembly GCA_025447855.1). Lineage (NCBI taxonomy): Eukaryota > Metazoa > Chordata > Actinopteri > Siluriformes > Ariidae > Potamarius > Potamarius usumacintae. The sequence continues at coordinate 18,120,402 of JAOEHJ010000016.1, forward strand.
AATAAGGGACGTATTGGAAGGGTTTGTGAATGTAGCAAAGATGATGTCAGGGCAGAGGATCTGAATGCAAACTGCCGCATGGACAATAGCACAGAGATCTGTAGCAAAAACGGAGACTGTATCTGTGGAACGTGTGAATGCAAGAAACGAGACAACCCAGAAGAGTGGTATGAAGGGAAGTACTGTGAATGTGACAACTTCAACTGCGACCGATCCAACAACAAACTGTGCGGAGGTGAGACTGCACTCGAATTCTATCATGTATTTCAACATCTGTATTGAATCAGCCATATTAATATAGTTGTCCTTTGTCCATTAAATATGTAATTTCATCCGTTCATGTGAGCAGTGATATTTCACCTTTGGTGAGCACAAAGAGCCGTACGCCAGTCACTGGTGGGTTCAGTTTAATTTACTGCCAATTGCCATCACTGCAGAGGCATAGTACATGGCTGAGAAAACCCATTTGTAATAGAACTTTATGGTCCAGAGTGCCTGTTTGTGCTCGAATAAGCTGCTTGTCAGCCATTCTGTCGAAACTCCGCAATGCTCCTTCCCAGGCTCAGTCCCATCCCAGGCTGAAATCCCATATGATTCTCCTGTGAGATTTGGGAACAACTGGATGACAAGAAATGCACTAAAACCAAAATAAACACTTACTGCAGTTTTCCAAATTTTGCAATCGAATATAAGACACAGTGTAACACACTAGCAATATACTCAATAAGAAGAAATGTTACTTTTTCTCCCATGTGGTTTTTTACTGGTACAAAGGATGAAGCTGGACACAAAATGAATGATGTTTCAGCCTACTCTCTTTGCATTGCTTACAGTTGCTTTTACTCCGATTTCTCCAGTTTCATTCCACCTCCCAAAAATATGTTGGTAGTTGTTTGCCTACACTAGGTTGCCCCTAGCTATGAATGTGTGTGTGCATGGTGCCCTGCGATGGAATGACATCCTCTCTGTGTTGAATTCTTCAGCTTCACACTCACTTTTCTGAATAAATCCATTTTTTCCCTGATCCACAATGGACCTGTACAGTATATAACCTGTACTGTATATAACAGTTACTGAAGATGAATGAAGGAATGACATCAGGCCGTACATTTTGCAAATCATTTTCCACTTATGCATCAAAATATTTTTTCCAGTTGGGGTGCATCAGTGTTCTTAATATAGTTATTTCTATTTTTAACAGGTCATGGTCAGTGTGTATGCAGAGTGTGTGTGTGTGAAGCAAATTACACAGGCAGTGCATGTGACTGCCCTCTGGACAAGCAACCTTGTGTGGCCAGTAATGGGCAGCTCTGTAACGGTCGTGGCACCTGTGACTGTGGAGTGTGTAAATGCACCAACCCAAAGTTCCAGGGTCCCACGTGTGAGATTTGCCCCACTTGTCCTGGAGTCTGCACAGAGCACAAGTGAGTGTAGAGTACAATAATATACTTCCAAAACTAAACTGTCAAGAGTGAATGTTGCATACGTGTAATCAAGTTATTCAACACCTTACAGTCTTTTTATATTGTGATTTTTCTCTAATGTAGAACAATTAGTTTAATTATGATTTCACATGTGCAAATTTACCTTGTCACCCTGTGCTGTATACAGACCCTGTGTTCAGTGCCGTGCATTTAAAACTGGAGAGATGGTGGATAAATGTGAAGAGAAATGCAACTACTTTAGTCTACATAAGGTGAAGGAAAAGGAGGAACTTCCGCAGCCGAACAGCCAGCCCTACCTCACTCACTGCAAAGAGCGTGACGCCAATGACTGCTGGTTCTTCTTCACTTATGCCACTAAGAATGACACTGCTGAGGTCTATGTGGTTGAGAAGCTTGGTAAGTATAATATAGCCTAATATTTGCACTAATATGTAAGGATGGGCATTAGTGCTTGTAAGTCGCAACAAAGATCATCTCATGTCATTATCTCTAGCCGCTTTATCCTGTTCTACAGGGTCGCAGGCAAGCTGGAGCCTATCCCAGCTGACTACGGGCG
>JAOEHJ010000016.1:18672048-18684237 GCA_025447855.1 Potamarius usumacintae
CATATGACTTTGAAAATACTGCTTAGATTTGTTGAAATTGACAACAAAATCAGAGCATGCCAAAATCATTAGAGTGCTAGAAAATACCCTCAGACCCCAGAGGGTTAATTTGGCATATGACCTGCTTTTCAGAGGAACTGTACCAACAGCAACATTAAAAAAGTAAATAACAATGCTGTCTAAACTTTCCAACTCCACGTGAACTAAGCAAAGGCACGATTGGTTGTAAAACAATTAGGACAATGCTCAATGGACACTTTAGACAATGCTTTTTATTCCACCAGACAGGCCACAGCGCATTTCAGTCCTAGAAGCTGTTCTCCCCTCTGCAAAAAAAAAATACGTGCCTAGTCTATTTTGACAGAAGCCACAGAATGTGAAAAATCAAGGAATGAATGAATGAAATGAGCAAGCCAACAAAATCAGAAAAAAGACTCTGCTTTTGAGACACTCCTGATGGGGTATCAAGCTGTGCAGAGGCTGGAACAAAACGGCATCACAGACGTGATGTCATAGACCTGTGCCCAGTTTAATCCAGGGGTAACTTATTTTGTAAAGAGCAGACAGCATGGTGGAGGAAGAATAGTGGCAAGTGGACCAACATCCTGAAAGAAGAGTTAAAAAAGCCAAGATACACATCACTTCCGGTCAGAACTTTCAGAATAAAATCAAAGTGAATGCATGATGCAGAGATCTGAGAGTTGGGCCTTTAGCCCACATGTGAGCCAGATACAAAACCTGTCACTTTATCTCAAGTTAAAGTGACAGGTTTTGTATCTGGGCAACCATATGTACAACTAATCATGTGATCACAAAGGGTCATAGTTAGCAATAGCCATCATGCAATGTAAACTCTGGAATTGTTCAAGAGTAAAAGGAGTCATGAGTGTAGAAGCTGAGTGCTAGGGAAATGCAGAGACAACTCCTTGAAGAGTTAAAAAGATCACCCTTTGTTTAATTCATAGACAGTAAATATAGTGGACAGTCACTCTACAGGGTTTGAACAGAGAGCAGTGAAGATGGATTGGGACTGCTTCCTTTTGAGCTTTTTGCCGCACAGCATGTGCCTCAGTTTGGTGAGGTAAACCACAAGAACAACACCTGGAAACATGGTACTCATCTAATAGCTGTCTCCCCCTCACGCTGTTCACTCAGGTTTGTTGACAGTGGAGTGGCTGGCCACTTTATGTCCCAGAACACCCTCATGTCTGTGTTACCTTCTGGCTCTCCCTTTTAGTTATGCAGTCATTGTTAGTCCTACTCAACCAACTTCTTCCCATTGCTGAACAAATTCTTCTAGGAGTCTCAGTATGGCTTTCATTCAAACAAAGGCATTGATGTGATTTTTGTGGCCAGACAACTGCAGGAAAAAGCCAAGGAATACAGTGTTCCTCTGCATTTCATCTTCACCTGGAAAAAGCTTTTGACAGCATCTGCAGAGAGACCCTATGGAAGATCCTAGCCAAGTTCAGAATCCCTACCCGCTACATCATCATCCAAGCACTCCATGATGAAAGGAACAGCCAAGTTCTCCACAACAGCGCTGCCTCTCCTGTTTTTCCCATCCAGACAGGCATGAAACAAGGCTGTGTTTTGGCACCAGTGCTCTTCTCCCTCTATCTGGCAGCCTTGCACCAGACACTACCAGACACAACATCTGATGTCAGTATTTCAACAAGACTTGATGGAAACATATTCAGTCTCAGCTGTCTTCAAGCAAAGACTAAATGTCTGACCATTCCTACCAGCGAGCTCCAATACACAGATGATAATGCTGTTCTCAGTCATGAGATTGACCAGCTCCAGGAAATGAACAACTGGGTCTCTACGTATGAAGCCTTCAGCCTCAGAGTGAGCAAGACGACGATGCAAACCCTCCATCAAATCCCTCCTGCAGCAGCTGATGAATCATCGAATCCCATCTTCATAAATGAGTCACCCCTTGAACAGTTCACCAACTTCCCGTACCTCGGCAGCATTCTGTCTTCCAATGGCACAACAGACGAAGAAATCCAACATCAACTTCATCAGGCTCACATTGGCTATGGCAGGCTTGCACGCAGTATTCAACAACCAGAATCTTTGACCATCCACCAAACTGGCTGTCTAGCGAGCTGTTATCAGCATCCTCCTTTATGCTTGTGAGACATGGACAACTTACCGTCACCATCTGAGAACCCTTGAATGGCTCCATCAAAGCAAACTCTGACAAATCCTTAACATCTCATGAAAGGAAAGAAGAACAGATGTCAAAGTACTAGAAATATCATGTATGATGAGCATAGAAGCAACCATCTTTCGACAACATCTTCGATGGTCTGGCCATGTGGTCAGGATAAGTGACATAAGGCTCCCAAAACAAGTCTTCTACAGGGAGCTTCTGATTGGCTTGAGACACCATGGATGCCTGTTTAAGAGGTTCAAGGACTCTCTCAAGGCAAACCTCCTGGCAGGCCAGCTGACCTCAAAAGACCTAGAAGAACTGACCAGCAACAGACCACGCTGGAGGGCCATTTCAAATAAAGCCTGTGAAGTCTTTGAAACAAACTTGAACCACAAGAAAGAGAAAAGGAGATGCAGAAAGGAAAGACTGGCTACCGGCCATAAGAAGGAAACTACCATCCAATGCTCTTGATGCCCATGAAAGTTACATTCTCGTCTCGGCCTGCTCAGTCATCTGTGGCCACATGAGAGGAAGGAGAGAAGATTTTGAAGGAGACCCATCATCATTAATAAGGGGATAGACGAAGACATGGTTAGTCTTGCTGGAGTCCCTGCTTGCACGATGTACACTGTTCTTAACCATTAGGTTACAAGAGGCATAACCCAACAACCTGTTTTCTCTCTTTCTCTGTCTGTGTTTGTTGAGTTACATGTCAATCCTGAGATACCAGTGATACTGGCATCACCTGCTCTTTGGACCTGCCTGATTCATCCTGATGCCCTACCTCTGGCTGGAGTTCTCATCATATCATTCCTACGAAGGATGGCCCCATATGGACAGTCTAAAGATCCACTTAGAAGACGGTTCTGGACACTTACAGTTTTGCTACAATGGCTTATGGACTACAACTGTCAGATAACTTTGGGACTGCGGTGGTCATGAACAGTCTTACATTCAAGTCTCCATCAATGAACAGTTGATAACTTCAACAAAATAGACTTCATGTTCAAATTATAATAAATTTCCTGGTTACACAATTGCAATTTTTGACCTGATAGGACAATTATAGCAGCAAGTTATTTATAATCACACTATCTGTTATCACCCAAATAAGGATGGGTTCCCTTTTGAGTCTGTTTCCTCTCAAGGTTTCATCATGTCATCTCAAGGAGTTTTTCCCCTTGCCACCATCACCACAGGCTTGCTCATTCAGGATAAACTTATTAGTTCATATGTTTAAAATCTTGATTTTTCTGTAAAGCTGCATTGCAAAAATGACTATTGTTAAATGTGCTATACAAATTAATTGACTTGACATGGTAGCTGTACCACAAAAATTCTTTAGGCTCACTTTCTGATTTTGACTCCCCCCCGCCAAGTGAAGCAAAAACACAATCCAACAAAATGTCACTGATGCTACTATCTATGCACTGATGGCTGAATAAGTTTGCCAGATTCTCAGACAGCCTCTTATCCAACCTGGTTATTCCTGTGTGCAGGCTTGCAACATCATTTTTAGCATAGTTGGAGAAAAATGCATTATGCGGCCATAAAGTGAGTTACAGTACAAGGTTATTGAGCCAGTGATACTGTGTAATGTTTCTATTAAAAAATAAATAATAATAATGGTCATAAAGTGACAGAATGCGGACTTCCGGTATGACGCTGTGGGGGTAGGACGCGCTCTACAGAGCTCCCAGTGAACTTGAGAAATATCTTTGGTTTAGTGTCGCATTTGTCTAAAATATTGTTGTTTACAAGATCATACATATGTGGAAAAACCTTCTGGCGTGCTTGGTGTGACTAAAATGAGTGGGAAGCAGAAATCCTCGCAACAAACATCTTCCACGAGGTTGGCTAGTAAACTTTCGGCTATGGCGGAGGAGAAAGCTAGCAGTGAAGACAATGTCTCCATGGCTCAACTGGTGACTGAACTGGCTAAACAGAGATCTGTTCTTAAAGATGACATCTCCACTCTGATTCACGAGTCACTTAAACCTCTTCAAACTGCTGTGGACGGCATTAAAGAGACTGTCAATTCGTTTCAGGCTAGACTGGTGTCGACTGAAGCGACAGCTGGTGAGAACTTCGAGCGCTTAAACGCGGCCGAGGCAATGATTAAAGCTCTGACAGCAGTTAACCAGGGCTTGTTAGCTCGGGTGGAGGATCTTGAAAACAGATCGCGCAGGTCGTATCTGCGGATTTTGAACATCCCAGAGGGAAGCGAGGATGGCAAAGACCCTGTCAAATTCATGGAAGAGCTGTTGATGGAGTCCATGGGGTCGGAGGTTTTCACCGAGCCGCCTGAGTTGGAGAGAGCACATCGCTCCCTTAATATGAAACCGAAGCCTGAGGATCCAGCAAGAGCATTCGTGGTGTGCTTTCGGAAATATCCACAGAAGGAAGCCGCGCTGCACTGGGCACGAAACCATGAGGTTATGTTCCATGACGCCAGCCTTCGAATTTATCCTGACCTGAGCCCGTCACTGGCGAAGAAACGCAAGGCTTTCAGCAAAGTAAAAAAAGCTTTGTATGCGAGCAAGGTGAAGTTTCGTCTGCTTTACCCAGCCCGCTTGAAAGTGATGTTGGGAGGGGAGGAGTACTTCTTCGACACAGCAGACGACGCGCAAGAATTCTACAACACGCGCATTAGATCCAGAAGGCTGGAAACGGACGCAACAGACACAGCGGACACTCAGGAGTAATCCTGTAAAACGGTATCTTCTTTATGGTGTTCATAGGTACAAAAAGAAGTTGTGTATGCTTGCAAAATGTATGATAATATCACACTGACGCAATTAGGCAGATGCTGGGACTCCTGTAGATGACACAGGTCATAACTCTTAACGATGCTCACCGGCAGGACATCAGTAGCGAGCCTGCAGTTTATCTCTAGGGATTTAAACATAGGCAGTTCACGCGCTATGGGTTTTGGGGTTTGTTGTTCAAGGGGAGGGTTGGATGTGCGTCATGGGTTTTCACTTTTGCCATCGTGAGTCCTTTTCTGTTTGTTTGTACATGTAGCCTGCCAATTTTATTTCTATCTTTATGAGTGGCCTCAATTCTAATGTAGGTGAGGCTGTCAGGTTTATAAGCTGGAACGTGAAAGGGATGAATGGACCAGTGAAGCGGGCAAGAATCTTTGCGCATTTAAAATTGTTAAAATGTGAAATTGCTTTTTTGCAAGAAACTCATTTACTGGTGAAAGATCATCTCAGATTAAGAAAAGCATGGGTGGGTCAGTCATTTCATTCAAAGTTTGATCATAAGTCTAGAGGGGTGGCTATCTTGGTACATAAAAAAGTTCCTTTTAATCCAACTAAGGTAATAGAAGACTCACAAGGACGATATGTGCTCATAGTGGGAACTTTATATTTTAAACCTGTTGTGCTGGTGAATGTGTATGCGCCTAATTGGGACGATGAGAGATTTATGGACAGAGTGATAGCATCCATTCCAAATCTCAATTCCCACCATTTAATTTTTGGAGGAGATTTGAACTGCACTATTAACCCCTCTTTGGATCGCTCTAATCCAAGATCTAATTCTCCCTCCAAAATGGCAAAAAAACTGTCACTGTTCATGGCTCAGGTAGGCTGTACCGATCCATGGCGCTTTCGTTTCCCCCTGAGTAAGACTTACTCTTATTTTTCTCATGTACATCATACGTATAGTAGAATTGATTACTTCTTTATTGATAGTACATTACTACCATTGGTTAAAAAAATTGAATATTCATTTATAGTCGAATCCGATCACGCCCCAGTACTTCTGGACCTTTCTTTGACCCACAAAAACCAGGAATACACTCCCTGGAGGTTGGATACTTATTTATTAAAAGATAAGCAGTTTTGCCAAATGATATCATCAGCCATTGAAGAATTCCTTGAGTTCAATGAAAGTGATGAAGTATCTTCTTCAGTGTTATGGGAGACACTTAAAGTGGTTATTAGGGGGAAAATTATCTCTTACAAATCAATGGTGAATAAAAACAGACGTAAAGAGTTAGAAAGGTTGATAAAAAATATTCAGGAAATAGATAGCCAATATGCAGAGTCTCCTAGCCCAGAACTCTATAAGGAAAGAGTAGAACTTCAAGCTAAATATGAGTTACTGGTATCTGAAAAAACTGAGAGGATGCTATTGAAATTACAGGGCTTTATGTATGAACATGGGGAAAAGTCAGGCCGCCTGTTATCTCACCAGTTAAAACGCAAATCATCTGAGCAACATATTTCAAGTATTAAGAACAACAATGGCGAACTCACAGCTGATCCTGTGGAAATTAATCATACTTTTCAGACTTTTTATTCAAACCTGTATTCATCTGAAGTGCCCTCAGACAAAACAAATATGTCAGATTTTTTTAGTCAGTTGGATATGCCTAAAATAAATGAGGTCAGTAGAGCAGAATTAGAATTCCCTATTTCATCGACTGAAATTGAGGATGCTATTCGGGCAATGCAGAATGGGAAGGCGCCAGGCCCAGATGGTTACCCAGTTGAATTCTTTAAAAAATTTTCCAGGCAATTAATTCCACTGTTACAGGATATGTTTCATGAATCAAAAGATACCAAAACTTTACCAGAAACATTAACAGAGGCCTCTATAATTTTACTTTTAAAACCAGGGAAAGACGAAAAGGAATGTGGGTCATATCGCCCTATTTCACTTCTTAATTGTGATGTGAAGATTTTGGCAAAAGTGCTTGCACGCCGTATGGAAAAAGTAATGGCAGAGGTAATTTCCCCGGACCAAACAGGTTTTATTTTGGGACGTCAGTCCTTTTCTAATGTGTGACGTCTTCTAAATATTTTATACACACCATCATCCAATACTGTACCGGAGGTGGTTATTTCTTTGGATTCAAAAATGGCGTTTGACATGGTAGAATGGGGTTTTCTGTTTGAGTGTTTGAGGAGATTTGGTTTTGGCCCTAATTTTAGAGAGTGGATTGAGCTCTTGTATTTCAATCCTAAAGCGTCTGTAGTTACCAATAGAAATCACTCAGAGTTTTTTCCATTAACAAGAGGTACACGACAGGGATCACCAATCAGTCCTCTTCTGTTTGCTTTGGTTATAGAACCTCTTTCTATTGTGCTTAAGTCAAAGCCAGAAATATGTGGGATTCATAGAGGCGGGTTGACCCACAACTTGTCCTTATATGCAGATGATTTATTATTATACATCTCAGACCCTATTCATAGTCTACCACATGTGTTGAAAATTTTGCAAACGTTTGGTGTTTTTTCTGGCTATAAGTTGAATTTTACTAAAAGTGAGTGTTTTCCTATAAATGCCAAGGCTCGTTCTCTTCAGGATTCTGACATTCCATTTTCTATGTCCAGAGATGGGTTTAAGTATTTAGGGATTAACCTAACTCCAACTTTTTCAGAACTGTTTGGTAAAAATTTCACCCCATTGGTGGATAGGCTAAAGTCTGATTTTCAGAGATGGTCTGCCATTAATTTGACATTGGTCGGTAGAATTAACTGTATAAAAATGAATGTTCTTCCTAGATTTCTTTATCTTTTCCAGTGTCTTCCAATTTGTTTGCCGAAATCATTTTTTCAGTCTATTGATAGGTGTATTACATCATTTATATGGGCAGGTAAAATTCCCAGAATACAGAAAACATTTCTTCAAAAGCATCGCTCTGATGGAGGCTTGGGATTGCCAAATTTACAAATATATTATTGGGCAGCTAATTGCCAGAAAATACTATACTGGTATCAGTCATCAGATTATGTCTGGTGTGAAGCTGAAAATAATTCATGCCTTTCAACGTCGCTCCCAGCATTAATAACCTCCAGAGTCCCATTATCCATTTCATCATATTCTTCAAATCCTGTAGTGACTCATACTTTACGTATTTGGCATCAATTCAGAAAATATATGGGTCTATCTCAATTTTCCATACAGGCGCCCATTTGCCATAATCAGGCATTTATTCCAGCTAACATAGATGCAACCTTCTTGAGATGGAAAAGACAAGGCCTTGTCAGGTTTAAAGATTTTTATAAGGAAGGGGTTTTCACAAGTTTCAATGACCTTTGTGTAATATTTAATCTTACCAATTCAGACTATTTTAGGTATTTACAGGTTCGCCACTTTATTTCTACCAATACACCAAACTTTCCAAATGAACCAGAGTCTACTGTTTTGGATGATATGTTTGCACTTTCTCCTGATCTAAAGGGACTCATTTCTAGAATCTACTCCATAAATCACCTCACAAGGGGAGAATATTCACGATAAGTTGAAAGTTAAGTGGGATAATGAAATGGGAGAGGCAATTCCAGATAGTATATGGGAGGAGGCTGTGCGTAGGGTGAATGGGACTACATCCTGTGCACGTTTAGCCTTAATCCAGTTTAAAATCTTACACAGGATGCATTACTCTAAAGCTAGACTGGCAAAGATATTTGACAATGTGGATGAAAATTGTAGTAGATGCCATAGTGCCCCTGGAACTTTAACACACATGTTTTGGACATGTCCATCCTTGAACTCATTTTGGTTTGGAGTGTATAAAACAATATCTGAAGTAATAGGAATAGAATGTCAGCCTAATATGTATACCTCAATTTTCGGAACCATGCCACTTGATAGTATAAGTATCTCTAGGTTCAAAGATATAATAGCCTTTTCAACGTTGATAGCTAGGAGACAAATTATTTTACACTGGAAATCTTCCTGCCCACCAAAATTATCTGTATGGATGACTGATCTAATGTTGTACCTAAAATTAGAAAAGATAAGATACACACTAAGAGGGTCCAATGACCGTTTTTATGGTATTTGGAACCCATTAATAAAATATTTTGAAAAGCTCAAGACACTTCCTGAGAGTCCCTAAGAGTAAAGCATTGAGATCTGATAGCCAAGACCTACAGAAGTCAAGCACATAAATTGTGTAAGCCTTTTTTTTCTTCTTCTCTGTAAGGTAGGAATATGTGTACATATATGCATATACATTGTTACTGTTGTGTTGTTACTCTTTAATGGTTGTATTTTTATTTGTCATGATAACTATTATTTTTTGTTTCCACTTTTTTGGTGTAAGATGTATATGTGTATATAAATGACTCACTAATGTTTTATTGCTGATTGATCATGTGGGAAGACGCACAGAGGTTCTGAGGGGTGGGGGGGTGCAATTTGAAATGTATTAAAGGACAAAAATCTGTATCTTAAGCCAAGAATGTAACTCTGTTTTGTGTTTAATAAAAAGAGATTTCAAAAAAAAAAAATAAAGTGACAGAATGCTTCAGAAATAAAAGTTTTTGACGTGAAAAAAAAGACAAAATAAATGGAAGTCAATGGAAGGCTAATGCTAAATGGTCATCTCACCCTCCCATTACTGCTAGGCATTTCGAATACTCTATTATCCCCTTGGTTTATTACACCACTCCACTTCCTAGTTGTCATAGAACATGCAACATAATCACCCCCTTTCTCACCAGTAGACTGACCTCTGGCTGTGCACTACATCACCCCGAATACAGCATCTCATTAACAGTTTAAAAGAAAGAGAAGTGTCTGTATTTCTGACTGTATTGAAAATCATACCATTGGGATTTCTAAATACCATAATACTGCCCAAACCTACTGGCAGATTCACCAGCTGACATGTGCAACATACCCATCCAATAGAAATGGGCCATGTGAGGGTTTAGTGTTTTATCCTTCCCCAAATGTCCAGCCAAGGGATTATGACAAGTCACATGGAACAGGAGTTTCCTAAGACTCTTTGGTCCCAACACTTGGGTCATCTCCTTGGTTTGACTATACTGAGTCACTTGACGTAACCTATATAACAGTAGGCTGGATTTATTGAACAATGACTCGCTTGTCCAAAGGCATGCCTCAAGGTCTCTTAGCATGACTATTCCAAAGGGAGATCCCCAAGGGGAATTCGTGCAAAAGGTGGAGGGCCAGAACCCTCCCCACCCTCCATGTCCCCCTGACGTGGAGCTGATATCAATAGCCCCAACATCATCTCTCCAGCCAACTCTGTGCACCTTCTGTACATTACCTTGCTCCTGCAAAACCCATCCACAAAGAGTTCTCTTACTAAATGCTTGAAACCCTGGCCAATTTGTCCCAGGAATTACTGAACGGTTGAGGCAAGGACGAAATACCACCGCTACTTTATACTTTTGCACCCAGAATTACTCATGAACATCCCTGTGCGCACACCTCACCTGCACCAATCATGCATTTCCTCAATGCCCTGCACTGGATCAAGTGGAGATGGGCAGTGGTCTGGTTACACCCCGAGTCCACCAAGGCCTGATGAGTTCTCCTTTGTATGCTCACTGACACACAGTACATTCCTGCTCAATTTGGGGGGGGGGGCAGGTGCTGCAGCATGTCAGAAATCCAGAACGGTGTTCTTGCTTACATGAAGAAATGCTAATTCTGGAAATGCCCGGCTTCCCCCAATGCTAACAAACCTACTCTAGCTTTGGCCAGGTCCTGGTGGGCAAATAAAATTCTACTTGTGTGGAGAGAGAGGTATCTGGGGGGAAAATTAGAGAAGGAAGAGGAAAATGCATGTGGAAAAGCAGGGAGAAAACTGGGTTCAAGGAGGGTGGGGTAATTTTGAGGCCTAGGTACCCCAGATCCAGGGAGCTGGGATCAGGGGAGGAGTAGGGAAAAGAAAGAGCAATGCCTGGATCAGGAACCATCGCCAACTGATCCTTCACCAGTTGGCCAGCTTCATCCAGGGGTGTGGGCTGGTGACATAACAGGGGGGTGGGAACAACCACTCGTGATTGGTTGGTAGATCCATCACTATTGCTGGGTAGCATCTGACATCACATCCGCCTCATTAGATATGCAAGACGTTCAGCCAAGCTCACTGTTCACAAAGCCTTTGCTAGTTACTTAAAACGCCCAACGCTTGCATTGTTTCTGGCTGCTCAAATTAAGCAAACCATGAAACCGATTAAAAAAAAAAAAAGTTTCTTCCCGGTTCCCCGTAAAGTGATAAAGGGTAAAAGAGCAAAGGATTTTACCAAAAAAAGGAAAAAAAAGAAAATATAGCTCTTTTGAACCTTTCACTGTGATCAAAAGGAATCGAGTCGAAGAACACTCGAGTTTGCAGTGATCACTTTGTGATCAAAGTCCTTCCCATACCACATTCAACTTCTCACCTATTACATAGCTAGGGTTACAGTGGAGGACGAGTCCTCTGGTAGCCACAAGAGCTTGACTCCCGACTCACATCTGTATTGCAGCATAACTTGCCAGATAGCAGTAGGTACCATTTTTATGATGGTCTCTGGTATGACCCAACCGCAAGTAGAACTCGTGATCTCCCGGTTGAGAGCCAGACATGCTAACCACTAGGCCAACTTGCGGTAATCACTTTGTGAAAGGTTTGTAAATTCCTCCAAGTTATTTCGTTTGGATCTGCAAATTAATTTTCTCACCATTTTCCATTATTTCATGATGTTTTGAAGTAGTAGAGATGCTTAAGTCCTCAGATGTGTTTTTGTTACTGTTTGACTGTGTTTGCCATATTGTAAACGAATGCATATATAAGACACATAATACCCAGGTCTTTAAATGTGTTTCTGTGGACCTTTGTGAACTGTTTACCTGGAAGACAAGACCAGGGAGGACTGAGAATTGAGTGGCTGTGGTTTGTTTATAGTTGATACTAAAACTTGTAGTGTCCTAGCAACCATAGTGAAGACACATACAAAAAGCCCCAAAACACCTACTTACCTGGGCAAAAACGATACAGGATTTATCTTGTATTGTCTTGGTCCCCAGATCTTTAACCCAGCCACATATTTAATAAATAAATAAATAAATAAATAAATAAAGGTTTGCCTACAGTGGTGCTTGAAAGTTTTTAAACCCCTTAGAATTTTCTACATTTCTGCATGAATATGACCTAAAGCATCATCAGATTTTCACACAAGTCCTAAAAACAGATAAAGAGAACCCAGTTAAACAAACAAGACAAAAATATTATACTTGGTCATTTATTTATTGAGGAAAATGATCCA
>JAOEHJ010000016.1:18699413-18710174 GCA_025447855.1 Potamarius usumacintae
TTTATCATTTTCGTTTCACTTCACAATTATGTGCTACTCTGTGTTGGTCTATCACATAAAATCTCAATAAAAAACTTAAGTTCGTGGTTGTAAGGTGGAAAAATGTGAAAAAGTTCAAGGGGTATGAATACTTTTGCAAGGCACTGTATATAGATACCTAACAAAATTAATTTTTTATTTTAGTAATAATAAAAGGTCTGCAACTCTACATAAATTTTAACATAACTTAAAATATTATAAATACTGTAGTTATAGTAATAAACGTAATAAAGTATACTATGTACATTTCTGGCAAATTTTGATTTTGTTTTAATTTATAAATTTAAAATTTTAATTTAACTGCAGTTTATCAAAATTTTAACAGAAAGTTTTAAGCCTGTGCCTATAAGGTTTTAAAAAAAATCCAAATTAAAAAAAAAAAAACAAACTGAATTTTATTTAAAAAGGCCCTAAAACACCTTTTACTTCCAGGTGAGGTATTCCAGCACTGGAAGGACTTTAGTTACATGACAACACTGGTCAGTCTGGTTACCTCTGCTCTCCACAAAAAGCCTGGCAGGAAGACAAGATACTTGGAGTACCTTGCACAGTATGTTGCCAGGGAAGTGGTCACCCTTCCTCCACTTCCATCAGCCACTTGATGGAAGTCCTGGTTTAAGGATGTTATGTATCATGCTTCACATGTTCACCTGTATGAAGGGTTCTTCAAAACCAAAAAAAGCAAAGGTCCAGCAGCTGACAGAATTTTGGAGATTTTAAGAAACAAAAGAAGTATATGCCAGCCTGATGCTTCATCTGCATTTTATCTCTGAAAACTGCCAGAGGTTGATCTCCACCCTAACCGCCTTTGAAGACACCCACAAACCAATTGCCGTGCAAGCCTATAATCTTGTGGAAGACCTCCACCAGTTTTCAGCTGCTGGATGTTTAAAAAAAAAAAAAAAAACATCCTCTGGCTCAGAGATAAATAGGCTATTACAGAAGTTATCTGGCCCAGAAAAGGCAAAGGTCACTAAATCATTCGATGATGTATTTGACAAGGCTATGAAAAAACTGGAACTTTACATTGATGAGCACCCTGCCCTACAGCTTTACAAGGCTTTGTGGCTTTTTGATCCCAAGACTGCTTGGGAGCCTTTGTGACAGAACTGACAATTATTCAGAAATCTTTGCCAAGTCACCATCCACAGAGCTGGCCCAAGAGTTTGATACTTATTACAAGCTACAGTATATTCCAGTCCAACTAGATCTTCCTACCCGAGCAAAGTTTTGGAAGTCTATGGGTGAAAGATTTTCCACTGCTGTCGTTGGTTGCCCAAGATGTTATCAATGCCTGTGTCAGGTGTAGATGTTGAAAGATCACTTTCCAAATGCAAACATATCCTGAATGATAGAAGAGAAAACCTAATGGAGAAAACCACTAAACACTTGTGTTATATCATAATGATGATGTAGAAGGAAGATTCCAGAGGTATAGTATGGACTCGGTCACCAAGTCTAGGTCTACACAGAAAGTGACCTTGGGAGTTCTGGGAGCATGGATCAATTTAATGTATTTTGGAGTCTTTAGACAGGAATAGTATTATTCTTTCACTACTCACTTAAATTAGTTGCAGATACTCAGTTTATGATACTCTTCAGTCAACATGTGCCAATACACAGTCATTTTACTCGTCATTTAGATTACTTGAAATTAGTTCACTAGTCATTATATTCTTTCTTTTGTGGAAAATTTAAGAAACTGTTAATCATTTTTTTAAGTGACACTTAAATTTGTTAAATATATTTTTATTAATTTCCTGTAATATTACTCTAAACTTCTAAAGTTGAATGACTTGAGTGAAGTTGAGCCTAAACAGTTGGTGGCATCTGTAAAGGGGGACAACAGACAAGATGATTGCTAAAGTTAATTGTTAAAGTTTTAAATCTAACAAAGAGATACAAATTTTCATATAATGAGTAGTGCATCAAAACAACTCCTTGAAAATCAATAAATTTACAAAAATAAGTACTGTTTGTTGAATTTTTGAATGTGCTATTTTAAAAATTTATAATTTTTATGAATTCAGCATTTATTAAACTTCACAAATATAAATTAAATGTAATTTATAAGTATATTTCTTTGTTTTATATCAACCACACATAAACAGTGTTTTAAAGCAGTCTTAAGTCCTTAAAATTTGTGTGTCATACAAGAAAACCTAAAATCGGTGTTGAAATGGAATTTAGTAAAACTGAAACAGAAAGATCCTGAATTACGAAGCGGAAAACCACTGTCTCTATATTAGTCACCAAAGTGCAATGTGGAAGACTGGTGGAGAGCATGCCAAAAACACATGAAAGCTGTGATTAAATGTCAGGGTTTTTCCAACAAATATTGATTTCTGAACTCATCCCAAGTTCAAACATTAGTACTGTGTTGTTTAAAATTGAACAGAATCTTGATTTCTATACATTATTCAAGGTCTGAAAACACTTGATCTTCGTTATTTTGACCAGTTGTAATTTTCTGCAATTAAATGCTCTAAATGGCAATACTTTTATATTTCAATGGGAACCTCGACGGCACAGTCTTCTGCCGTCAACCACCACTGGCAGGCGTCTTGCAGCTACTGTCCGTAGGCAAAGGCCAGCCAACTTCCTCCAGTGTCAGCACGCAGAAGCGCTGACCATGTTGTTTGGGGGTGCAGCTGACTTGCTGCAGGATCACACGCTTCAAGTCCGCATACTCCAGCTTGTTGTTTGCAGGCAGCTGCTGGGTCGCGAGCTGCGCTTTGCCGGAAAGGAGCGGCAGAAGACGGGCCGCTAGCTGCTCATCTGACCACCCCCACGCCTCTGTGGCTCACTCAAAGAGCTCCAGAAAGGCCTCAGGGTCATCAAGCTGCCCCACCTTCGTGAGTGTGATGTGGGGGAAGCCCACTGACTCTGGGCTGGGGCACCTGCATGTGTGATGAGTTGCAGGAGTGCCTGGCGGTCCTCCTGCTGAGCCTGTCGCAGGGCCTCGAAGTACCACTCCTGCTCAATCTGCATTGCGACCAGTGCCTAATGCTGGTTTTGTTGGGCAGCAGCGAGGGCATAGACAAGCTCCTTGAATGAGGAGGACTCCATGGAGATGGTTCCCTTCAGTGTCCGGGTTTCACATCAGTAACACTTCCCTGACTGGGGAGGACGCTGAAATAGACAGGCAGGCGGGTTTGGTTCAGACTCTATTTTATTTCGGTCAATGCCAACTCACTTTCCAGCAGTTGAAACAGAAAACACACACACACACACACACACACCCCCAAGACTCTGACTCAGAAAAAGCGCTTCTCTCCTTTCCCCACTTTTATCCACTTTCCGTCACTACAACGGACACAGCACATTAATTAACAGGTGCCATCACTCTGCCACTCACCTTCCCCGGCACTGCTGTCTATTCACAAACCAGAGCTCGACTGTGCCCCTGCTGCCGCAGTCTACTATAGGGTTCCCCAATTAGTTTTCCACAAAGGCCAAATTATGTCAAGGTTGCCAAGCCAAGAGCCAAAAACACCCTGCGTTAACACACACTGAAAAATAAACATCCTGGCACACGCACACACCTTTTTATAACTGACTCAAACCAAAAAATATTTGCGCATCAAATAGCAAAAAACAATAACTAATAACAGCACTACAAGTGGCAGACAGTGGGAAACGACTGAGTATCCTGAGGCAAAGATAACTTTGTCAACATTTCAACATATGCCTGACATATGTCTGCATAACAATTACATTAATGGTGATTGTTAAACAGTGCAAACATCTGCAAAATATCCAAATAGTTTTCCACATAGGCAGCTATCAGCAGCATCTCTACAACCACATTCACCTCAAGAAAAACCAAGTGACACTGTGAGCAAAGAGTAGGACTAGAGGACATATTTATACATGCATGCACACACAAAGACAATGAGATTTTCTGTTTGTCACTTTTAAAAGATATACTGCAACCCCACTACAACAAACTCTTTCTACAAACTTTTGCATATAACAAACTAAGTTAATGTCACCCGCTTTTAATGACAATAAGTCAGTCTTTTAAATAAATAAATAAATAAATAAATAACTGAGGCATGTGCTCCTCTTCCCACCAAAGACAAATAATTAATTATAAAGTATTCAAGTCCGCAGTCAAGTTAACAATATTGTACATATTAATGCCATAAAACAAAAGTTTAACAAGCCTCACTTAGGTGTCAATCACTAACAATTCTCAAGAATGGTGATCAATAAAAGGAAGAAATGACTGCTGACAGTGATTTGCAACACATGAATGAACTGAATGGTGAAGATTTAGAAAAAACAGTGAGCTCAGGCTACAAACTCAATGACGAAAAGTGAGCTGTTTCCTCTAAATGTAGCTGCTCGTAAATCTCCACTACACAAACTACCATTTAAAATAGTCCTTGATAAATTCACATATCTAAGTGTCCTTTAAAAATATTTTTAGGGCAAACTTTGAGCCTCTCCTTACTAGAACCAAATAAGATCTGAAGTGCTGGTTGCTACTTCTTTTATCTCTAGCTGGACATGTTAATTCAATTAAAATGAACATTCTCCCCAAATTTTCATTTCTTTCAATGTATACCAGTTTATTTAACAAAATAATTTTTACGTACATTAGACAGCAACTCAGATATTAGGGGTAATATCTGAGGTCCTTTGACAAGGACGGGTTCCAAGACTTCATATAACATACTTAGAAAGACCAAAGAACCTAGGAGGACTTGCGCTTCTCAACTTTCAGTACTACTACTGGGCTACAAATCTATGCATGTTACATCATTGGTTACAGGTTGACAACTCAAACAATACTGGGTCTGGCTGAACATTGAGTCCGTCTCTTGTAAACCATCCTCCCTCCCAGCACTTTTATATTCTTCAGGAAACTCTCTTACTATACTCATCCATCCATCCTTTTTCTGCCACTTATCCAGGTCCGGATCGTGGGGGTGGCAGCCTAAGCAGAGCAGCCTAGACTTCCCTCTCCCCGGCCATCTCCACCAGCTCTTCCGGGGGAATACCGAGGCATTCCCAGGTCAGCCGAGAGATGTAATCTCTCCAGTATGTCCTGGGTCTGCCCCGGGGTCTCCTCCCGGTGGGGCATGCCCAGAGAACCTCCCCTGGGAGGCATCCAGGGGGCATCCTAACAAGGTGCCCGAACCACCTCAACTGATTCCTTTCGATGTGGAGGAGCAGCGGTTCTACTCGGAGTCTCTCCCGAATGACCAAGCTTCTCACCCTGTCTCTAAGCGAGAGCCCAGCCACCCTGCAGAGAAAACTCATTTCGACCGCTTGTATCCACGATCTCATGCTTTCTTTCACAACCCAGAGCTTGTAGCCATAGGTGAGGGTGGGAATGTAGATGGACCAGTAAATTGAGAGCTTTACCTTTTGGCTCGACTCTCTCTTTACCACAACAGACCGGTTTAGTGTCTGCATCACTGCTGATGCTGCCCCGATCCGCCTGTCTAACTCCCGCTCCCCACTACCCTCACTCGTGAACAAGACCCCGAGATACTTAAACTCCTCCACTTGAGGTAGCAACTCCTCCCTGACCCGAAGCAGGCACTCCACCCGTTTCCAGCTGAGCGCCATAGCCACGGACTTTGAGGTGCTGATCCTCATCCTAGCCGCTTCACACTCTGCTGCAAACCATCCCAGCACATGCTGTAGGTCACAGGTTGATGAAGCTAAACAGGACTACATCATCCACAAAAAGCAGGGACACGGTACTGATGCCACCAAACCAGACACCCTCCACCCCTTGGCTGCGCCTAGAAATTCTGTCCATAAAAGTTACAAACAGAACCAGTGACAAAGGGCAGCCCCTGGTGGAGTCCCACATGCACCAGGAACGAGTCCGACTTACTGCCAGTAATGCGAACCAAACTCCTGCTCTTCCTGCTAGGTTCAACTATTGACCAGACTCTACTCACCAGCACCCCAGCACAGGCTTTCCCAGGGAGGCTGAGAAGTGTGAGCCCCCTATAGTTGGAACACACTCTCCAGTCCCCCTTTTTAAAAAAAAAGGGGACCACCACCCTCGTCTGCCAATCCAGAAGCACTGTCCCTGACCTCCACGCAATGCTGAAGAGGCGTGTCAGCCAAGGCAGCCCAACAACATCCAGCACCTTCAGGAACTCAGGACGAATCTCATCCACCCCCGGAGCCCGGCCACCAAGGAGCTTTTAAACCACCTTGGCAACCTCAGCCCCTGTGATGGGCGAGTCCTTCCAAGCACCCTCAGACTCTGTCCTCCTCGGACAACATGAAGGTGGGATTGAGGAGATCCTCGAAGTATTCCTTGCACCACCGGACAACGTCCCCAGTTGAGGTCAACAGCATTCCATCCCCACTGTAAACAGTCGGGACAGAGCACTGCTTCTCCTTCCTGAGCTGCCGGATGGTTTGCCAGGATCTCTTCAAGGCTGACCAAAAGATTTTTTCCATGGCCTCACTGAACTCCTCCCACACCAGAGTTTTTGCTTCAGCAACCTCCAGAGCCGCATTCCGCTTGGCCCGTCAGTATCTGTCAGCTGCATCTGGAGACCCACCAGCTAACTAAGTCTGACAGGACTCCTCCTTCAGCTTGACAGCTCCCCTCACTGCAGGTGTCCACCACCGGATTCAGGGATTACTGCCATGACAGGCACCAACAACCTTGCAGCCACAGCTCTGCACAGCCACCTCAGCAATGGAGTTATGGAACATGGTCCACTCAGACCCAATGTCCCCATCCTCCCCCGGTATGCAGTTGAAGTTCTGCCGGAGGTGGCAGTTGAAGATCATTGCAGACGTTCCCAGCATACCCTCACTACACGTTTGGGCCTACCAGGTCTGTCCAGCCTCCTCCCCCACCATCTGATCCAGCTCACCCCCAGGTAGTGATCAGTTGACAGCTCTGTTCATCTCTTCACCTGAGTGTCCAAGACATACGGTCGCAGATCAGATGAAATGACTACAAAGTCAATCAATCATCGACCTACGGTCTAGGGTGTCCTCATGCCGTGTGCATTTATGGACACCCTTATGCTCGAACATGGTGTTCGTTATGGCCAAACCGTGCATGGCACAGAAGTCCAACAACAGAACACTGTTCAGGTTCAGATCGGGCAGGCCATTCCTTCCAATCACACCCCTCCAGGTCTCACCATCATTGCCTATGTGAGCATTGAAGTCCCCCAGTAAAACAATAGAGTCCCCTCATGGTGCACTGTCTAGTACCCCACTCAAGGACTCCAAGAAAGCAGAGTACACTGAAGTACCATTTGGTGCATAAGTGCAAATAACAGTCAGAGACTGTTCCCTGCCTCAAAGGTGCATGGAAACAACCCTCTCATTTACTGGGGAGAACTCCGATGTTAGCACGCCAAACTGAGGGGTTACCAATAGCCCCACCCTTGCCTGGCACTGCTCACCCTTGGCAACTCCAGCACATGGAAGAGAGTCCAACCCTTCTCCAGGAAATTGGTTCCAGAGCCCAAGCTATGCATTGAGGTGAGCCCAACTAAATCTAGTCAGTACCTCTCAACCTCATGCACAAGCTCAGGCTCCTTCCCCACCAGAGAGGTGACATTCTATGTCCCAAAATCCAATTTTGTCAGTCGGGGGATCAGTACACCAGGGCCTCCACCTTTGGCTGCCACCCGATCCATAATGCACCGGACCCTTACAGTACCTCCTGTGGGTGGTGGGTCCACAAGAGAGTGGTTCCATGTTGCTCATTCAGGCTAGGCCCAGCCAGGCCCCATGTACATAGGCCCAGCCACCAGGCACTTGCTGATGAGCCCCTCTCCCAGGCCTGGCTCCAGGGTGGGGCCCTGGTATCCCTGGTCTGGGCAAGGGCACTCGGATCCTTGCTGTTTCTCTCATAAGGGTCTTCAGAACCGCTCTTTGTCTGACCTCTCATCTAGGACCTGTTTGCCTTGGGAGACCCTACCAAGGGCAAATGCCCCTGACAACATAGCTTCTAGAATCACTGAGGCATTCAAACCGAGTCAGTTGCACCACATTAAGGTGGTGATTCAAGGAGGGGCCTTTAATCATATCAAGGGGCCTATATTTTTTAAATAAATTGAATTTGTTAAAGTGAAAAAAATTCTTTCCACTGACGAGATTTACATAAAAATATTTGAGTATTTTTTTAGGGGATGACATGATAATACTTTTAGCCACAGAACTTGTCTATTAAGTTTGTTAGCTAGCTAACTTACTATTACATTACAGGCATTGAGCAGACACTCTCATCCAGAGCGACATACGGTTTTTACCTAATCTGCATGTCTTTGAAGTGGGAGGAAACCCATGCAGACATGGGGAGAACATGCAAGCTCCACACAAAAAGGTCCCTGTCAGCCATGAGGTTTGAACCTAGAACCTTCTTGCTGAGTGGTGACAATGCTAATCACTGCACCACTGTGCTGTTAATAATGACAGCACTCTATGGACACTGCATTCTGTGTCATGGAATGGTCATAGTTTTAAGGATTATGTAATGTCTAAAAAATACTTTCAGTCTTTAAGAAGAACCAAAATTAAAATACCTACAAAGCTAGAAAACTAGGAAGATACACCCTTGTGTCAGGCAGATGCTTAAAGTGCATGCGATTGCAGTTGAACAGTCTTTTTATTAAACAATACAACAAATTCAAATTGTGGTACAGGAATGTAGTCAAGGGCAAAACAAGAAAACTAGAACAAAATCAAAACCAGATAGACTATGGCAGCAAATATGGCTGTGGCTTGGTATAGACTAGTGCAAGACACCGAGCATGGACTTCATGCTGAGCTGTGGTAGTGTGTGTTTAAATGCAGTGGCTGTAATTGTGTGAGTGAGTCCAGGTGTGCATGATTAGTATGACGGTAAACATGAGCGACAAAAAGTTCATCCCCCCAGCTCCCCCCCCCCCGCCCCAATCATGACCTTTGCACGCTGACCTTTTTACTGACACCTCAATTAACCCAATAGCAGCTTCCATGTCCTGTTGACAGACTAAAATAGCCACTGAGAGTGCATTGAAAGGAAGTACCTGCCCTCTTCTTTTGTGTAAAGACTGAGTCACTTGCATCCGATTGTGCTGATGACTTGTGCTTCCTGTGAAATTTGGAAAATATATTAAATGAAAATGCATTTCAACCAAAGAGTATTCACTGTTTCAATTACGAAACACATGAAACACATCTTGAAGCAAATGTGTAAAGTGTGTACAAAATGTTAATTGTTAGCAAAACAT
This sequence comes from Potamarius usumacintae, assembly GCA_025447855.1. Classification (NCBI taxonomy): domain Eukaryota; kingdom Metazoa; phylum Chordata; class Actinopteri; order Siluriformes; family Ariidae; genus Potamarius; species Potamarius usumacintae. The sequence continues at coordinate 18,708,674 of JAOEHJ010000016.1, forward strand.
GCATAAAAGGTAAGTGTCGTTTTTGAGTTGAGGAATGTTTTGAATTTAGGATATAAACTCAACTGGTATATTTACCAGTCATCTGCCCACCATCTGGCAACAAAGAGTGGCTTTTTCACTCATCTTCTCTATATTGCTCTGAGGTTCATGGCCTTAGGTGTCCACTGGAAGTGCAAAGGGCCCTCTTGTTCCCATAAGGATCATTAGTTATTATATAACTTAAATACACTGCCTGGCCAAAAAAAGTGCAGTTTGGATTTAAATAAGAAAATACTTATGAGTCTTTGAATGGATAATTACTGCAGTGATTAATATATTTCAGCTGGCAACAATTCTTTTAACCTGAACTGATGCAATGAGTAGCTTCTCATTTCTTAAACAACCATGCTGGAAGACATATCCCATGGTCAGTGAAAAGATGTTACTATGTTTCAGAAGGATCAAATGCAAGTAAAGGAAAGGAAACAACTAAGGAGATTGCTGAAATTACAGAAATTGGGAAGAACTGTCCAATGCAATTATTAAACCTGGAAGCATCGTCAAAAAAATCTTGAATGACTGTGATCAGAGATCACTTAAATGCTTGGTGAAGTCAAATAATGCAAAATGCAGAGACCTCCCATATTCTTATGTGTGGCTGGAAGAAAACTCATATATTCTTGTGTTGTCATGTGGCCATAAGAAAACCACTTGTTATTGAGGTTAATTGGAAGAAAAGACTTCAATTTGCTAAGGAGAATAAAGATTGGACTCTGGAGCAATGGAAAAATGTCATGTGGTCTGAATCCAGGTTGTGCGCGTGTGTGTGTGTGTATAACTCTTTTATATACACAAAGTGTAATTTCTAAAAGGGAGAAAAAAGCACTATAATGTGTTTATGCTGACAAGTTACTGTGTCCACAATACTGACAGTGAATCTGGATATGTACTGTCAGATTTTTTTATTTGTAAATTAAAATAAAAATTAAACATCAAGTTAAGTTGACCTTGCTGACTGTCATACTTGATATTCAATGTCAATTTCCTCAGTAAACAATGACCTTTGACTGTAAGCAACATGGTCAGGTGGTGTAACTGGTTTGTTTCAATTGACATAACCAGTATTTTTCATAAAATATGAAATTTTCCAGGAAAAATAATGTGGAATAAAATGTAATCCTTGATTGCAGTGCCATAGCATTTAAAAAAATTTTTTTTACATTATTTAGAAAACAGAGGTGTTTACAGTATATCTTCTGCTCAACATTGCAAAAACATAAAATATGAATTTACAGATAATCCTAATAAAATCAATTTTCATGTGATATTTTAAAATGAAGTAATTATTTTTGAGTGCGCATACACTCGGGGGGGGGGGGAGGATAAAATACTTAATATTTCTCATTCTTCTCTGGTTGCACCACTTGACATTTTCAGCTACATTCAGTATTACCTTTTGTAACAAAAAAAAAAGTGCAAATGTCCAACGTCAATTTCAAATGACATGAAATCAACATAAATA
>JAOEHJ010000016.1:18861645-18875036 GCA_025447855.1 Potamarius usumacintae
ACAAAAAGCCTTTAAAAAAACCCCAACCAAACAAACAAAAAACCACCCCAAACATTAAAGTATGTTCCTTATATGAACAGCAATGGCAACATTCCCAGGACCCTTCTCCCATTACAAACATAACCCTGAGTACATCTGAGAGCTGTGATTGGACAGTAATTGTATTACGAGGTGGCACTACTCTCATGTACAGCAAAGAGAAGTGCAATACAGAAGAGAATTACATAAACTTAAGTTGCATTCAATTCTGAAAAGTTATCCCACACTAATTTTTTTCACAGAAAAAAAAAATGAGTAAAACAATGAAGGATTTGTTTAACAGTGTCAGCAATGAAAAGCAATACAGGGTGTGTATTGTATTTCACATAAATGGAATTGCAGCGAAATACAACGCAGCAGCATAGATTCCTTTTATTGGTGGATATTACAAGTTGCACCTCTAATTCTTGAAATGCAGTCCCCTCTTGTTTATTTACACTGAAGAGATCAAATAAGAGCAATGCAGTGAAGATTTAGCCTTTCATGTTTCATCTGTGATTTTGCCTTGTGTTAGGATCCATAAGAATCCATACACACAATGCTCAACACATCTCATGACAAAGCAGTTTTCCAACACTTGTTTTTAGGAGAACTGGGCTGCTCAACATCCTGCAATTTACCTTACACGGTGCCAGTCTCCATCCTCCTCATCCTCTTTGCCCTGTTTCTGTGGTGGTTTGCGTGGTCGGTTCTTCATCTGCTGGTCGATGGTCTTCTGCACTGGCACTGGGATGCGTGGAAATAGTGTGGAGAACCATTCAAGCTTTGTGAGGAAGGAGCGCAGCATCTCACCAACAGTCATCACACATCCACCGCCAGCCTTCACGTCCAGCTCCTAATCATACAAATGCACAAGGTCTTTGACATCAGCAGCTCCAGCTGACCATGTTTCATACATCAGGCTTTTCCTAATACTGAATATACACAGCACTTCACAGTTTAGTGGTTTCTCTCCTTAAACGAAACATTAATTTTAAAAAGTCAGTAAGGTTTCCCCCCCTGCGCTAAAGTAACTTCAAGTAGCAAAAAGAAATTGTATAGCCCATCTGATTTCTTTTTAAAAAAGTAAAAGATTTGGTTAGGGAAAAAAGGATGATGCAAATCAGCATTTCTCCAAGTCCAGTCAAGAAACCCACAAGTGCTATGCAGTGTAATGTCTAAAAGTCTAAAACAGGTCAATCTATGAACAAGTAAAAATAAATGCATTAAAAAGACCAAGGAAAGCACCAAGTACACTAACTTCAGAATTTTAAACTAGGGAATTCAAATCCCTATCTGTGATGACCAAAAACTGAAACTTCACCTCTGTTTTCATCAAGCTCAATATTCATATGCCACATTTGCATTGAGTGAGTGCAGAATGGTGTTGATGTTGGATGAAAAGATGGACCAATTCAAAACAGCCGATTATCTCAGCTTGGAGTACTCTCACTAGCCCCACATGCAGGATGGACATTAGTTGACTTTTTATAGGAGAGGCTTTTAAAAAAGGGGCAGCTATAAAATAAAGGTTACGCTGACCTGCTGTGATCATAAGTTTACATACAGTCATGGGCATGAATGTCATGGTAATTTTGGGCTGTTAATGATTTCCTTGAACTGTTTTTCCACAGTGAAATGATTGTACAACATACATCTTTAATGACTTCAAACAACAAAAAAATTGAGTGCACAAGTTTGAATTTACTTAGGATTTTCTCTAATCCACACAGGGTCAAAATTATACACCCCCCCCACTAATATTTGATTAAATGTCCCTTAGCAAGTTGCACCTTGACCAGACACTTTTGGTAGCCATCAACAAGCTTCTGGCATAATTCTGGATGGATATTTAACCACTCTTCTTGCCAGAATTGGTAGAGTTCATTTAAATTGGTTGGTTTCCTGGCACAGACGTGGTTTTTAAGAATAGCCCACAAATTTTCAATAGGGTTGAGGTCAGGGCTTTGGGAAGGCCATTCCAGAAGCTTAAATGTTAGCCTGCTTTATCCACTCCAAAACCAGTTCTGATGCGCGTTTGGGATCACTGTCCTGTTGGAACACCCAATTGCATCCAAGTTTCAACCATCTCGCTGTTGATTTGAGGTGACGTTGAAGAATTTGGAGGTAGTCCTTCATTATTCCATCCACTTTGTGCAATGCACGAGTAACACTGGCAGCAAAACAGCCCCAGAGCATGATGCTACCACCACCATGCTTGACAGCTGGTACAGTGTTCTTAGGTTTGAAAGCCTCACCTTTACTGCTCCAAACATACCCATCATTGCAGCCAAACAGTTCAATCTTTGTCTCGTCCGACCATAAAACTTTTCTCCAGAAAGCATTTGGCTTGTCCATGTGGGCAGCTGCAAATTTCAGTCGAGCTTGAAGGTGTCGATTTTGGAGCAGGGGCTTCATTCTTGGTCGGCACCCTCTCAGTCCATGGTGATGTAAAACTTGCTTCACTGTGGACAGTGATGCTGGTGTTCCAGCAGTTTCCAGTTCATGGGAGGCTTGAGCCTTGGTGGTTCCTGGGCTGTTCCTGAACACCCTAACCAATTTCCTCTCACCAGAGGGTGACCGTTTGGGTCTTCTTCCAGACCTTGCCAAAGTGGTGACATATCCGAATAACTTGTATTTATGTACAATTGTATGAACTGATGATCTTGGAATCTGCAGTTGTTCAGAAATGGCTCCAAGAGACCTTCCCAACTTGTGTAAATCTACAAATTCTCCTTCTTAGATCTTCACTGAGTTCCTTGGACTTTCCCATGGTTCTGAGTATTGTCAATCCAATGAGTGCTGTCAAACAAATCCTTTTTATGCTGGCAAAGAGAAACTACCAGTTGTCATCAATCATGATCACTAACGAAAAGTTAATAGGCCTTGGCAAGTTAAAAGACACTGTAGACCCTTCAGCATCACTTAACAGATTTAAGTGAAGGTATGTATATATTTGAGCCTGTATGTATAATTGACCCTGTGTGGATTAGAGAAAACCCAAAGTAAATTCAAACTTGCGCACTCAATTCTTGTTTTTTTTGAAGTCATTAAAAGATGTATGCTGCACAATCATTCCACTGTGAAAAATGAACAGCTCAAGGAAATCAACAGCCCAAAATAACCATGGCATTCATGCCCATGATGTGCATGTACCGGTAAACTTCTGACCACAACTGTACTTGTTACTTAATCATAGTCTTCACAAAGGAGACAGCAGCAAGCCTGTTTGTGAGGCAATAATTTCTGTCTGCTAACTAGGAATTCAGAAAATGTATTTAAAAAAAAAAAAAAAAAACCACAAAAAGCCACAGATTGTTCTCACCATCAATGGTCTGTGCAAATTCTCTTGCTATTCTTTAATATACTCTTATTTATTCACACATCTAAACTTTTAAAGCTCTGGTCTGTTGGTAGGACAGCTACAGTACAGGAAAATTGTGCCTGTGACTTTAGATTGTGAACAGGAAGGGGTTCTGTTAGCACTCACGCACGCAAACCTGCAGTGCTGGGATATACTACTCCCATTCATGTTCTGCATAAGGCCATCTGAGAAAGAGAAGAGTGCAGTTAGCTAGAATTACATTACACAAAAACGTTCAGACATACCTCTATTTTCCCCACAAAAAGGACTTCAGTCAGCTTAGGAGATTTTTTTTTTTGGGTGGGTTACGTACTCTCCATTCTAAAGCATATGTAGGCACACTTCATGCTAACCTACTGATGTTGAATAGTACAGAGAGGTTTTCAACCTTTTGGGTGCTAAGGCATATCAAAAGTCAAACCAGAACATCAAGGCACACCAACGTAAAGTTTATCATCAATCATGAAGAAATGTCACACCAGTATTAATTCTGACAAGAATTTTATTGTCACTTACTGAAAATTGTGGCTACTTTTGAGTCACATTTTAGTTTTTGCTGTTTTATTTAATCAAGATTTAGTTAATGGAACTCCGTTTTAAGTCTAATTTTCTTCAATGTTTTAGTCATAATTTTCCTAAGACAATTTCATGATAGTTGTAAAATGTGCTCTGTAGCTTGAAGAGGGACCATTACAGGAGGGGGATTGCCGATTTTTTCCCCCCTTTGCACCCGACCGGTGGTGGTCAGAAGTTATGTGGGGTAAGCCATGATTCTGTTACTGCTTTACTAGTTATCGAGTGACTATGGCATTTTGTATATTGTAATGGTGAGGACCACTATTTTCATATAAAAAGATGTTACTTTGTTCAGACCATCGCTGTGTGTGTCCTGACTCATATACCTGTTAGAATCCATGACCACTGTGAAATCCATGCAAGAAGCTAAGCAAATGAGCCTAGCAAGCCAGATTCCCCTGCTTCCCAACTGCAGTCAAGAACACAGAACAGGGAAGGTAACAGTGTAATGAATTTTACTGAAGGATTTTTTCCTGGCTGTAAAAGTTCCCTTGAGAAGTAAGCTAGGTTGTCTGCCTAAACAGAACCAGCTTTTTCCATTTCATCTTTACTCACCAGAGAATAATGAGAACTTTCACTGTAATTTCTGTTGTCAAATCCCCCCCATTTACGTTGTCGTTACAATTTAGTCATGAAATAAAAGGTCATCAACAAATAAGCTTCAAAAATGGACAAAATCAACACCAAAATCAGACATATTAGGACACAGCATTAGTGAGATTTGACCCATATTATACTACAGCACTCAATGATCAAATTGATGGTTAAATCAGACAGACAATCATAATTTAACAAAAATGCACTGATGTGCATCAGAGCAAGAACTTATGCAGCATGATTAACAGCAACATACTAAAAATTAAAAAAAAAAAGTTAACTGTCTGTGGACCATCTACTTGTTTTTATGTGGGTTTTGGAAGCTGAAAGAACACTGTCCATTCCGTCAACTCAAAATGTAAAAGTTGGCATCTGTGATTATGCAATACATCCTAGCAACCATAATGGGTAGCGAACCAATTGCAGCAAGCATGCATGGAAGGAGTTGCAAGACAAAGATCCCAGCTTCTTATGAAATCTCCTGTGTGCCGTAAATCGCACAGACCTAGGAGAAGGCGTTTTATAATCACTCCATGATGCATGCCTCTCACGAAATACTACAAGAGTCAAAGCCACAGTGGCTCAATGCTATTTAGCCTCTCCAAGTTTAAACATCAACAGTTCCATGAACCTTTGCGCTCACATCATGGAACTGAATTACAGTGAGCACCTTATCCGGTCACTACAATAAGCGTTCTCCTTCTCAAACCTAAGTTTATTTTTGAAAAATCAAACTGAAGCCGGGACTAAAGGCCATTTAGAATTTTTTTTTTTTTTAAATAAAAAGGGTCAGTGACTAATAAGCGTTCATTAAAAAGCAAATGTCCATGGTGTATTTAAAATTCTCATGAGCCTGAATAAAAACCCAGTGCATTCCTCAAAACTGCATGGCGCACTTCACTTTGCCTCACAGCACACCAACTGAGAACCACTGGGATAGCAGGGCTCAACATTAACTTTTAAACCCACTTGCCCTGGGGGCAATAATAATATTGCCCCCCCCCCCCAACATTAATCACTTGCCCCCTATTTTGCGGGTACTACTTTTTATTTTAGGAAAACCATAGAATAGTTGTGAATTGCAACATAAAATAAAGATCACACATTGAGTTGAAGTTTGGTTACTGATCAAGTTTATTATTAAGTTGGGTTATTTGTTACTTTTTACTTGTAGCGAACAATAATTTTATCCAAAATAGTTTTTCCTGCCTGAGTCAATTTATTTTCATTTCACATGCATGCAGCTGTTATAAAGTTTAGTGTGTTTGTGTAGAACTCTCTCTGACTGCAGGTTCATTACTCAATAATGTAGAAATCATAAAACAGAAATCTATAACAAAGTTTGTACGAAGAAAATAGGGTGCCAAGACTTTTGAACAGTGCTGCGCTTGAGAATATTTATACATTTTTTTTTTTGTTATAAATCATCCACCTCTAGGTTTAAACCCCCCCTGCATCATGACAGGATAATGTTTGAGTTTAAAATTGTCCTCGACATGCCCGACTGGGCAAGTTAGAATGAGCATATATTACAAACTAGCACGACAAAAATTAGACTTTTTGATCTTTTATTTCAGGTCCTAAAAGCATCCCTCACTACGTATCCACCATTACATCTTGGCTGTTTTCTTTGTGTCTGTTTCATTTGCTGCTTTGCAAGTTATTCTATATACCCCTGCTGTTGGTATGCGTACTGTTTACAGACCACTTGTGCATGACGCAAAAATCACAGCTGGGGTCAGACAGTCTTTCATGCAAGCAAGGCTTAATCCGTCTTCAATATGGTGGATTTTTGTGCCGTTTTTGCTTTTTCAAACAGAGAAATCAATAAAAGGCGTTACCGTCTCCCCGCTATCAAGAAAAATGTTAACAAATAGAAGCAAATGCTTCAAGAACGAAAAAATGAGCGGTTCAAGAACACAGAGGCGCCAAGCCTGAAAACTCCAGAGAAATTCACGATTGTATTTAAATTGTATTTTACAAAAAAGTGAGAAGTGAGGATGGAAGAGTTTGCTTAAGAATCTTTTTTTTTTTTCCTGCTCACATTTGAGTTAGCACCTTCATGAAAGTGTTTGATTTTCTTAAAAGGTTAAGCAGCTTCCTTATTCAACACAGAAAACTCAGATTGGTTTCAAACAACTCAGGCATTAAAAAAAAAAACAAGTGATATGCACAATAAATCCTGAAAGAACAGAAGGGAGCAGAAGCTTTGTTTGCTACCAGAGGAACACAGTCCTGGGCAAAATAATATCTATCTATCCATCATCCACCTCTAGATTTACCCCCCCACAGTGTCATGACATCAGCTGCACTGATTCAGTTACAGGTTGCCAGGTCTGTATAAAACACCCATAGCCTATTCACTAAATTTTAAACTCAAACATTATCCTGTCATGACGCAGCATTTTTTTTTAAAACCTAGAGGTGAATATAACAAATAAATTAGATAAAATATAAATTAAAAAAAGATACATAAATATTCTCAAACGGTACTGTTCAAAAGTCTTGGCACCCTATACACGTGTGTAAAATAAGTGTTTTTATATATGAGAGACACAAAGTGTAAAATAGTTTCAATTATTAATTGCCACATTATATATGTAATGCTTAATGACAATACAATATTTTAACATTTTAAACACTTTATATACATCATTGTCTTTTGGTTTTTAAAAAAAAAAAAAAACCCACACCCATGCGACCTCCTGGACTGGATTTAGCAACTACTCATGCCTGTATCGTGGATGCACACTGCAAGCAACCTCTTCATAACGTTGCTATTAAGACTCCTTCTGATGAGGGAGTTTGGGAATGCCACATACAGAGACAACAACATCCGTTGCTAAAGAGAGTCTCTCAACTCTCTCTTTAGCCCTAAAGGGCAACGTTATTGGGAAACCTACCCCAGAACGGCAGGCAAAATTGTAAAAAAAAAACAAAACAAAACTGGGAGTAGATCGAGCGAGGCACAAAACAGGCTATCGTAGACTGCAAAATCAAAAACGAGAAACAGGAAATCAGGGCTCAGGAAACCAAACAAGGAAGTAAGGCTCAGAAATGGTGTCAGCAATGCAACTCAATACTTCACAACGTGTGTTTTCACAGTCTTTATTTAGGCATGCTGATTGCACCTTAATCCTGTGCAGGTGCAAGTCATTTGTGGCACGTGCGCTGTCCGGAGCACACGAGAGATGCATGCGCCAAGGCGCGCAGGTGTGACACTCTTGCACGAAATTAGTAAAAAATTCATGTTGATATAAATAGCTTATGCCAAATTATGGCACGTTACAAAAAATAAGTTTAAAAATCCGAGTCCTTGTCTCCAATTTCCAAGTCCAAATGCAGTTACCACACGAGTCCAAGTCGAGTCATGAGTCCTTAAAATTAGGACACGAGTCAGACTAGAGTACGACGAGCCTGCCTGACATAGATTACTGAAATGAGTAAGCATGTATAAAATTGTCCCATCAAGACCCATCAATCTTGCTTTGCTTCCAGACAAGCAACTAAGAGAAGTCACAACAGCACACTTGTCTACTTTGGCAACTCCAGCATGCAATTATTAGTTATAAATATATGACTGGCTAGAGAATTTGTTGATTTTCAGACAATTTTCATGTTGGAAACAAGAAGCAAAATAAACCAAATCATTCCAAATTCCTCATCCTAACTACTACTTGTGTGGCACTACTCATTTTAAGAATTAAAAACCATCTCTTGTAAAATATGTTGCATAGTGAAAATACAGTAGCTCAAGCCATAAGAATTTGCTCTTTGGATTTTGTATGGCATTCCACTCAATTTGCATAATAAAAGATTTGTAAACAGTATGACCAAAGCATGCCAAATCACTGCCCTTAATTTACTCAAAATCATGATCAGCATCAAATAAACTGACACAATCACACTCAAATCCCATGCTAATCAGAGAACACCAAAACTCAAAACTGTTGTATTAGAATACAGGTATTAGCTGAAGGTCTACTGGTAGATATGTACTGGAGAAACTGTTTTTTGAAATTTCATTTTCTACAACAGTAGTGAAAACTACAAAGAAAACTGATTGTCTTCATATATAAAAATTTATGCAAAGCTACTAACTGCAGATAAAATGACTGATTTTCAGACACTTTCCAGGTTGGAGGGAAGGAGCAAATCAACCTTACTGGGAGAAACAAAAACAACCATATTCCAGACAAAACATTAAGCAAAATGAAGGCAAAGGTGAAAAGTCAGCAATACGCATCACAACTTCCATCTTGTGGTTAGTTCCTTTTCAGGGAAATCACAATGGTCATTCAAAATATAATGAGATTAAGCAATCAAAATTCAGGGACCCCCCCCCCCAAATCACAGTTATACACTGCATTAAGGAATTAAAAACTGATGCTGGTGAAACATACCCGAATATATTTCAGCTGAAAAAGTTTAGGTTTCACTGAAAACAAGAGCTGAAAACAGTCACCACAAACATATCCTTACTCCAATGGCTCTGTGATAGGTGGTGTCGAGGGCCATAAACTACTACTATATAGTAAACATAAAAGAAAGCTGAAAGTATTACCCGTGGTGACATACCTCCTCATCATCTAGGAAGGGCTCAAACCACTCTATCAGGTCTGCAGGGGGCTGTGTGTATCTGTAGAACATTAAAATAAAGGCCTGTATTACAACTCAACACAATGTCATATGCTCCCTTTCTCTGGACACTCCGTCGTATCAACCTAGGGGGGCTAATACAGTATAAAGGACAGCAACTTTTGTGAATTTTAAAACACAGTTCTAAGTTCCAGTACATCGTTTATGAATGAGATTGATTTTGAGGCCTTCAATGTTCTTACACATTTTACCACACCTCACAATATGCTAGTCTAATACTAATTAACAACTACTCGCCAAAGGCGAAGTGAACATCAGTGAACAATAACCAAAATGAAGCTGAGGCAGATAATTGTTTTAATATAAAAACACAGGTGATCATATAAAAACAAATCATTTCAAACTTCAAAAGCAGCATGCAAATGTAATAGTGTGGCGCAGACTTGTCACTTATCGCTGCCAAGTCACATAAAATTCTTTGTTTTGAAATGGATGCAATAAATCAATTCCACCTTACTTTTGAATACTTTTAGACCAAACTTCGTAGCATCTTTACTGCTTTTATGAACAGAATTCTCATAATTTGTATTTCTCTCACTTATGGTGAGGAAACCGATTGGCTGCCATTTTGCCAAGTTGCTTGAGGTGATAATCAAGAAATGGTCTGAATTTCTCAACCAATCAATCAGTGTGTGCACCATTACCTATAATCACCTCTGTATTTATACTAATTATGTTTATTACATGGCTCATTTGAACACTATTCAGATTGGTCAATTATGCAGACACACCAACATTGACAAATGAAAAAGAGCAGCATCTCTGAGCGCAGTGAGGTAAAGTTGAGTGAAGCGAGGCTTCCTATTAGGCCAGGGGTTTGGGGGCCACCAAAGCCCCCAGAAACCAAATTTCAGGGAAGCTCAAAAGATGCAACCTAGGCCATTTTTAGCTACTTTTTGAGGAAAATAAATGCAGGGATTACTGTACAGTAGAAGCTCAATTATCCAAACTCTCTGGGAGGGAAAAGCTTGGCTAACTAAGAGGATGTTCAGATAAAAAGGACTCAGATAACGGAGCTTGTACTGTAAGACAGTGTTTCAGTAGTTTCATCATGATCAACAAAAGCCAGAGTAAGGGACCAAAAAAGTGTAAGTCTTTCAATAACAAAATCAATACTGTATTTACTTCCTGAACTGTGCACCAGTCTCATACTGGACTTAACAGTCAATATCAATGGTCAACAACAAAATGTATTTACTTCCTGAACTGTGCACCTATCTGGACTTAACATTTTGTTGTCTCAACAGCTGATTTGTAGGAACCATATTTGATAGTTTTCATGTGGCGGTACACATCACTCCTCCCCCAATATCGCACACTGAAATCACACCTACACAAAGTACAGTAGGCGTGGTGATTGTCTAGCTTCGACTGTACAACACACGGCTGTGTATTCAGCTAGAAATTGCTGTTCACATAGCCTCCTCTTTTTAGGTGGAGACTCCATCATTCACAAGCCATGGTTTGCCTTCACTTCACACCGGACACTTGTTTGTGAGAGAAATCGGAAGTTTCAGTTCTGGAACACAACCGACGAAGACCGTTGGCTTCCAGGAAGACGACTACACATCACATCACTACTGCACATTTCTGAGCACTGCATTTAACGTGCAGTGATTGGCCAAGAGCATGAATCAGGTCACCTCTTGGCCAATAATTATGCAGCTAACATAAGGGTATAGAAATTCCTGGAATTATCCGAATCAGTGTTAATAACACGTGAACAGTCCAAACGCCGAAAGCATACTGATTTGATCAATACACGGGCAAAACCGCTTGAAAAATGCATTATTTTCAGGTCTAAGCATAGCACTGTAATTATGCTTCAAATCTGTAGCTGCTATATCTAAATTGTTTATGTTGGCATCTCTGATTACGCCATTCTAAGGTCTGTTTCTGTACAACAGTTTGTTGCTCTGGCCCATGATATTGGTGGAAGCAAAAAAAAAAAAAACTTAATTCAATATTTTGTCAAATTATTGATTTCTTTAGTAACCAACCATGTAATAAGAAAAAAATACAATAATTTGTTTTTATATAATCACTGTGTATATATAAATTTAAAAAAATCTCTCTCACACAAACACTCAAGTGACATTACCATATCTTACAACCCCAAATCAAAAACAGTTTGGCACAGTATGGAAAACCCAAATAAAAGAAAGCAGTGATTTCAAAATTTACTTTGACTTGCATTTCATTGCAGACAGCATGAACCCAAGATATTTCAATTTTTTTCTGGTCAACTTAATTTTGTCAATATACAGCCATTCTTGCAACACATTCAAAAAAAAAAAGTTAGTACTGGGGCAATTTAGGGCAGGTAATGAAGTAAAACAAATAACGATGTGACACTAAATCAGAGGATGTCATTAGGTAACTGTAATCATGAATCAGTACAATATCAGTATCCAGGCCTAGTCTTTGACGAGCAAAGACAGGCCGAGGATACCCAGTTGGTCAAAATTATTGAAACGGTTTATAAACAAAACATCCCTCAAAGAAAGATAGGAAGGAATTAGAATATTTCACCCTTCATGGTGCACATTACAAAATGATTCAAAGATTCTGGAGGAGTTTTGGTGCATAAAAGGCAAGAACGCAAGCCTAAGCTGAACATCCATGAACTCCGATTCTTCAGAATCGGACTGCAACAAGAACAGTCAGTCAGTCATTTATAGCCAATATACTTAGAGGGGTTCAGGATTACTTTGGCAAACCTGTGTCAAGCACTACAATATGAAGTTACATCCACAAATGCTAGTTAAAAACTTTACTAGGCAAAAAAGAAGCCTCGTCTCAACTGTATCCAGAAGCGCCATTGACTTCTCTGGGCTTGGAGGCATCTGGACCATGACACAGTGGAAGTGTATATTATGGTTAGCCAAATCAGTATTCCAAGTCATTTTTGGAAGAAATGAATGCTGTGTGCGCTGGACCAAAGACGAAAAGGACCACCCAGACTGTAACCAGCAACAAGGCCAAAAGCCATCGTGGTATGGGGTTGTGACAGTGGCAATGGTAACTTACACTTCTGTGATGGCAGCATTAAAGTACATTGAGATTTTGGAGCAACACCGGCTGCCTTCAAGACGATGACATCTCTAAGGATGTTTCAACAAGACAATGCAAACCCACATTCCGCACACATTACAAAGGCATAGCAGCAGAAGAAGAGGGTGCCTGCCCCCTCTGTCCCCAAGAGAGAACGTGTGGAGACTCATGAAATTCTGGGGTGGGAATCACACAACACGACAACCCCATACTGGTGCACACCTTAAGACCTGTTTGGAGGAATAATGGGACAAAATAATACCCGAAAGGCTTCATCACTTCGTGTCTTCAGTCCCTAAACATCTTTTAGGTGCAAGAAGGAAAGGTAACATTACAAAAGAGGTAAATTCTTTATCGTTCCACTTATTTTTTTTTTTTAATGTGTTGCAAGAAAAAAAAAAATTAAGTGTTGATTTTGAAACAACAAAATTCATGAAGTAAAACATGAAACGTGCTGTTGTACCGTTTTGAATGCAATACAGGTCAAATACTATTAAATTGTTTTCAGTTTTAATTTAACATCCTGTCCCAACTTTTTCTGATATGAGGTTGTAAATGTTTCTACACATAAAATCATACAACCTACTGAAGTTCCCTTAAAAGCAAAAGTAAACAATGCATTTTTTAACCTTGTTTTGTAGAATCATTAGATTTACTCCTGAAAAGTTTATCAATCATGTGTTATCTGCACCATATAGCTCTGGAAAAAATTAAGAGACCAGTGAAAAATAATCAGTCTCTCTGGTTTTACTATTTATAAGTATGTGCTTGAGGAACAAACATTTTTATTCCATAAACTACTGACAGTTCCCCCTAAAGTCCACGTAAAAATATCGTCACTTAGAGCATTTAACTGCAGAAAATGACAACTGGTCCAAAAAAAAAAAAAAAAAAAATAAGTGTTTTCAGACCATGAATAATGCATAAAAATCAAGATCATATTCAATTTTAAACACCACAGTACTGATGTTTTAACTTGGGATAAGTTCAAAACTAAATATTGGGTGGAATAATCCTAACATTTAAATAACAGCTTTCATGCACTTTGCCATGCTCTCCACCAGTCTTTCACATTGCTCTTGGGTGACTTTATGCCACTCTTGGCACAAAAATTTCAAATCAG